>OX421500.1:42415113-42730113 GCA_949126835.1 Anisus vortex | reverse complement strand
TCCATGATTAATCTCAATTGCCTATAGACAGTAGACCTAAGTAATACTTCTACATAATGAAATGTCGGGATTACGCATTGAACGCTTTGTATTATTTTGTTTGTATTTTTGCATTTGTTTACCTAATAATAAAAAAATGTGTTTATCTGTCGCTGTGGTTAACTGTCCGAATGTTTAAGTGTCGTGTGATTAAGTGTCCGTATGTTTAGGTGTCGTGTGATTAAGTGTCCGTATGTTTAAGTGTCGTGTGATTAAGTGTCCGTATGTTTAAGTGTCCGTATGTTAAAGTGCCGTGTGATTAACTTCTTCTTCTTCGTAATACTGTGGAGACCCCGTAGAACCGAGGAAAAAGTCCACAATTTAAATACACATAAAATAATATAGAGAACTGTCCGTAGGCCTATGTTTAAATTAAGTGCCGTGTGGTTTAACTGTCCGTATGTTTAAGTGACGTGTGATTAACTGTCCGTATGTTTAAGTGACGTGTGATTAACTGTCCGTATGTTTAAGTGCCGTGTGATTAACTGTCCGTATGTTTAAATTAAGTGCCATGTAGTTTAACTGTCCGTATGTTTAAGTGCCATGTGATTAACTGTCCGTATGTTTAAGTGCCATGTGATTAACTGTCCGTATGTTTAAGTGCCATGTGATTAACTGTCCGTATGTTTAAGTGCCATGTGATTAACTGTCCGTATGTTTAAATTAAGTGCCATGTGGTTTAACTGTCCGTATGTTTAAGTGCCATGTGATTAACTGTCCGTATGTTTAAGTGACGTGTGATTAACTGTCCGTATGTTTAAGTGCCGTGTGATTAACTGTCCGTATGTTTAAATTAAGTGCCATGTAGTTTAACTGTCCGTATGTTTAAGTGCCATGTGATTAACTGTCCGTATGTTTAAGTGCCATGTGATTAACTGTCCGTATGTTTAAGTGTCGGCGCACCCCTGAAAACAGTTTGGGCAAAGTAACGTCCGCTGGGGCAATATGTAAAAATCGGAATATTATCAGTTTTACAGACGTTCCTTCTAGATAGAAGATTATTACGTCCACTAGGCCCAAAACTCCTGCAGAGCGGTAGGGTTCGGTTGGCGGCAGGGCTAGAACCTGCGACGTGTCGGTCGACAGTCCAGTGAACTAACCGCAAGACCAGCCGGCCCCTCATTTTTTAAATGACATGGCCACGAAAATTAAAATTTGTGAACGCTGCTTCTCAGGCCTGTAACGGCTTGATCTAGGGGTATGGTTAGTAGATTACTTCTTAGGTATTCTCAAGTCAAACACATGGCTTTTCAATGAACAAAAACTCTTTAATTCAGTAAAAACAAGTACAAAACAACTGGAACACAACTGCACAGCTCGACGACTTAAAAAGTAAACAAACACCCCCGTGTCCACTCGTGACACGTTTACACATTAGCCAGTCACTGGCCTCAACCAATGAACGTAGAGGTCAGCTATAAGGGATAGCTGGGGTAAAGAGGGCAAGGTTCGTAACACCCTATTATCCGGGGATAAAAAAAAATATTTTTGTTAATCTTAAACTAAATATTTTTTTTTTAATACAAATATCTCAAGGTACAGGAACAAAAGTATGTGACAATAATAGGGGTAAAACTTATGAGAACATAGGGAAGAAAGTGTGACATTATTAATTAAACACAGCAGTGTAAATATAACGCACAACACTGACAACAGCATAATAGTAGTATTAACTTAACAAAAAGAGAAAAACTCAACTTAACATAAACCATTTAGGTCAAAATAAAAGGGGCATAACTTTAGAAGTTATCAGTATTCTCCCTTGTCATTGTACAATAATAAACTCGGTGAAGCGTGAAAAACAATTTTTTTTTTATACACACTCAAAATGACCGAGGTCAAAACAAAATGGGAAAAAATTAAAATACAGTAATACATTATTCAGATTAATTCTGGCAAGACAAGAAATATCATAGCTTAAGTCTAGACAGAACACAACAATCTCATTCTTCATTGAAAAATCAATACAATGCATTAATTTTCATTATTTTAAAGTTAACTCAACCCACGTCCATTTAATTCTGAACTAAACATCTTTTGTCATTGTCAATAACTTCATAACAATAAAAACGACAATCAACTCAACCGACAATCAACTCAACCGACAATCAACTCAACCGACAATCAACTCAACCGACAATCAACTCAACCGCGGCGACACTTCCCGTATTGAAATTAAATTTCTTTCCATTCATAAAAATCATACTATCTCTGTAGCATAAGTTTTCCACTGTTCACTAGTGTATGCTTGACCCAATTACGGTCTCAGCTCTAGGACAGTTTAATTTTCAATTTCAAGCCTGCTGGCCGTCTTTCTAACTACACATTAGATAACTGGTGACAAATCAAACAATACTCTCCTTCTCTCTCTCACGTTTTTCTATCTCTCTATCAGTATCATTCTACTCTCTCTTTCTAATGCAAATTAACCACATCACCTCTTAAGGTAAAAAAATAAATCTCTACGCGACAATAAGTTGCGACAATTAATGAGCATTATAGATTTAATAAACTTACGACTATAATTATAGTAGAATCTCAAAATTAAACTTTGTAAGTGACAGAATGAAGCTAGTTTATAGAAAATTCATTTATAAATACAATTTCTAAGATGTCAGTGACATTTTCTTAATTGCGTCATTAATTTCTGTGCACACTCTTTTGTATACAACATAAATTCTTAGTTTAAACATTTCATCTTCATTAAGATATGAATATTATTCAAAATACTAGTCAATTTACTTAATCAACCAACAAAAAAAATAAAAAACAATGAGCATCCAACAACAACAAAATCTTGATATCAATTATTAAGTAATTACATCTTATAGACTTTAGAAAACTTAATAATTCTTTGGTAGCAGAAATAGCATAATGTTTTTTTCTTCAAACATAAGTTAACATAAGACAAATATGTGTAAGTGCTCAAGGTCTACCAATTTCCTTGTCATCAATACAATTCACAATACAGTTTTAGTTACTGCATTTAGTTTGCGGTAATCAGTACAAAGCGGGCTGACTTATCTGCTTTTGGAACTATGAGACATGGTGAACTCCAATAGCTACAGCTTTGGGTGACGATATCATTATCTAACATGTATTGGATCTTTTTCTGAATAATAGCTAACTGGTTAGGGTTAACTCTATACAGGAGTTGTTTTATTGGAGAAACATTCTCATTCAAAATGACATCATGTTCTATCAAGTGTGTTCTAG
Source organism: Anisus vortex (assembly GCA_949126835.1). Taxonomy (NCBI): domain Eukaryota; kingdom Metazoa; phylum Mollusca; class Gastropoda; family Planorbidae; genus Anisus; species Anisus vortex. The sequence goes on along the minus strand of OX421500.1, from coordinate 42,726,858 downwards.
TAGGAACATCATTGAATAACATAGGGTATTCTAGAATAATGGACTTGATGACATTGCTCTCTGACATTTTTAAATGTTTAGGTTTTTCATCAATGTTATCAAACACAGTGGAGTTATTTAGTTTACACCCACTCAATTTATGGTCAGTTTCACAGTGTTGTTCGTCCGGCTCAACAACAATAGGTGACATGGGGTGAGTTGGAGGGGAATAGTTACCTTCTACCATTTCCCTACCCTCATAAGGTTGGATCATGTAGTTGACCTCACTGACCTTTGAATCTACTTCGTATGGACCGAAGTATTTAGCAGAAAGGGGGTGAGTGTTGGTGGGGAGAAATAACAACACTTTTTCCCCTGGCGCAAATGTGCGAACTCGTGATTTTTGATCAAAAACAGTTTTCATTTTGCGCTGGGCTTGTTTTACATTGTCTCTAGCACATACAAAAGAATTGAACAAACGATTTTTAGACTTATCTACACAGTCAATGAGTCCTCTTTTCTCGGTTTGTTCATCTGTCCAGGCTTCTTTAAGCAGTTTTAAGGGACCTCTGACGGTGTGTTCAGGGCCCAAGGACTCTTGTATCGCTTCACGGGCAGCAAAGAGCACATATGGCACTCCTTTGTCCCAATCTTTCTGATGGTCATGGCAATAAGTTTTTAACATCGTCTTTAATGTTTGGTGGAAACGCTCTAGCGCTCCCTGGCTTTCTGGGTGGTATGCCGTTGACATTCCATGTTGTATCTTCAATCGATCTAGAACTTGTTGAAAAAGTTTGGAAGTAAAGTTGGTTCCTTGGTCGGTTTGCACCGATTTGGGTAGACCATACCGGGTGAAAAACTCGGTTAACGCCTCTGCTATTTTCTCTGCGTTGATACTGCGAAGGGGCACCGCTTCTGGATACCTAGTTGCGGTACACATCATAGTCAGCATGTATTGGTGACCTGATTTAGTTTTGGGAAGGGGTCCCACGCAGTCGATGATAATATGCGAGAAAGGTTCGCCAAAAGCAGGGATGGGCTGTAGTGGCGCAACTGGTATTGTCCTGTTTGGCTTGCCTATGAGTTGACATGATTCGCACGATTTATAGTAGGCGGTGACGTCACGTTTCAACCCAGGCCAATAAAAGTGGGTCAATATGCGTTGATATGTTTTGTTTATCCCCAAATGACCCGAAAAGGGCGAGTCATGCGCTACCTCAATAATGTCCTCTCGGTACCTCACCGGAACCACGATTTGCTCCACCACTCTCCAGTTATCCTCTGGCGCAGCATCCCGAGGTCTCCAACTCCTCATCAGCATTTCACCACGTACAAAATATTGCACAGGGCCATCTCTGACGTCAGACTCAGCCACAACACTCTCACGCAGCTTTTCCAGCTCTGTATCTTTCTGTTGTTCTTGGATTAGTTGCTGCCTGGGAGATAACTTATCTCCTCCGCTGTCTACAGGTGGTTCTACCAACCTGGAAAAGAAGGTAGCTTCCAAGTCACTTTCGCTCCGAGTATTGTCATTTTTGGCTGGTCCTCCAGGCGTCTTGTCCCTATTGTCTTGTTGATTCATGCCTCGGGTGATGGCATAAATAGGGTACAGTTCAGTATCTTCTACTTCTGTATTGTTGACTTCAGGAGTATGAGTCACAATCAGTTCAGGCTTTACACAGCCTTTTGCTAAGTCATTTCCAATTATGACAGATATTCCGTCAAATGGAAGTGTAGGTTTATCTCCTACAATCACTGGACCGGAAATAAGTTCGGACTTAAGATGAATGCGTTGAAGCAGATCTTCCACATGTCCCATCTCAGTGCCTTTGATTAGTAACTTTTGTCCAGTATATGTTTGTTCAGAGAGTGATAATTTACCCTCTAGACTCAGGGACATAGTTTCACCGGTATCCTTTAGGATTTTAACTGGTTTTTGTAGCTTAGTTTTATCTTCAGATGTAAATGGCGAAAATTCGTCAAGAGTTGAAGTTTCTATCTTCTCTTCAAATGAAGTTTCTATCTTCTCTTCAAATGAAGTTTCTATCTTCTCTTCAAATGAAGTTTCTATCTTCTTATCAGCACACTGGTTTACATTAACATGTTCTACCTTTGTTGTGCTTTCTCTATTATCTGAGATCGATATGCAGCCTTTAGATATAAAAGGTGACATTTCTTTCATTGAAGAACTTTCTGAGTTATTTTTCTTTTGTTCATCAGCACACTGGATAACCTTGCACGTTTCTACCTTTGTATTAGGCTGACGACAGTAGGCTTCCATTTCGTGTTCTGTTTGCTGTGAATCTTTTATGTCGCCTTTAGCTATATAAGGTGACAATTGTTTCATTGGTGAACTTTCTGATTTACTTTCCTTTCCTTCATCAGCACACTGGATAACCTTACACGTTTCTACCTTTGTATTAGGCTGACGATAGTAGGCTTCCATCACGTGTTCTATTTGCTGTGAATCTTTTCTTTTTTCCAGAAACCAACAGTCTTCTAGTGTGTGACCTAGTTTATCACAGTTCTTACACACAGGCTTTGGCTTTGGCTGACCTTCAATCATATCATAAGCTCCCATTTTATGTTCTGAGTGCTTTGAAACTTTCTTTTTCAGAAACCAACAATCTTTTCGTGCGTGACCGATTTTATTACAATTTTGACACGCAGGCTGTAGTGTTATACTTTCACTTATCTCAGAAGCTCCGATTTCTTTGTTTGGTTGTTTTAAACCTTTCTTGTTTGTTAACCAGCAGTCTCCTCGTGCGTGACCTACTTTTTTACAATGTTGACACACGATTTGTTGAGATGTCTCAGTGAGTTTTTTCTGCTGGGTAATTAGGTCGTCGGCGTTCTCTATTGTGGGTTTTCTAAACATCTCTCTATGACTTTTTGGTACAGATTCGTATCTTCTAATGATGGCTTCTTTGATATATTGGTAATCATCAAACTCTTCATCTTTCAATAAAACTATGACCTCTCGTGCTTTGCGGTTAGCGACTTTAGTGAGTCCTTGTCTGACGAGTACAGCCCACTTTTCTTTTGGGAACGGAAAGTCTGTGGCTACTCTTTCAAAACGGTCAAAATACTGGTCAACAGGTTCATTTTCATTGAATTTGGGAACGTATTTTATGTACCTGAAAATATCAAATATTTGAGTCTGTTTAGTAATAGCTTCTTGTTTTACTTGGTTTTGTGTCATTCTTTCCTCTATAGCCAATTTGGCTAATCTTTCTTCCATTGCTAGTTTTTCTTTTTCCAACCTCTCCTTACTAGCTAGGTTTTCTTTTTCCCTTGCAGTTTCTGTTGCTAGTTTTTCTTTTTCCATCCTCTCCTTACTAGCTAGGTTTTCTTTTTCCCTTGCAGTTTCTGTTGCTAGTTTTTCTTTTTCCATTGCTAGTTTTTCTTTTTCCTTCCTCTCCTTACTAGCTAGTTCCATTTCAAATTTTGCTAGTTCAATCTTGGCTAACTCCAGTTGAATATTACTTTCCTTGGAGATGGAAAAGTCTGTTATCGGTGACTCCATTATAATGTAATGTTAATGTTACTCACAGTTTTTCCAGACTACTGCATCAACTGCTTTTCGGACGAGATCCCAATTGTAACGGCTTGATCTAGGGGTATGGTTAGTAGATTACTTCTTAGGTATTCTCAAGTCAAACACATGGCTTTTCAATGAACAAAAACTCTTTAATTCAGTAAAAACAAGTACAAAACAACTGGAACACAACTGCACAGCTCGACGACTTAAAAAGTAAACAAACACCCCCGTGTCCACTCGTGACACGTTTACACATTAGCCAGTCACTGGCCTCAACCAATGAACGTAGAGGTCAGCTATAAGGGATAGCTGGGGTAAAGAGGGCAAGGTTCGTAACAGGCCCCATAGATGGAATTGGTCTGACGGAATTGTTTTACTTTATTTTATCTTATGCTATCTTATACATTTAAGACGCTTCTTCTAAGCTTATAGGCCTAAAGAAGATTAATGCGTCCTACGCTCCAAGTCGAGTCTTGCATTTTTATTAATTTTTAAAATGATGTTACTGGTTTTCCTGGTTTGTTCAGGCAACCCATTCCATGCCCGAATGCTACTCGGGCATAAAGAGCAGTCTACTTATATGCATTTGTTATCGCATAAGGAAACTGTTTTTGTCTTTATGTTTATCCGAGTAATGCAACAGGTTGTTATTGGGTTGTATTTCTAAATTAGAGTTTAATGCCTTGTGTATTATTACTACTTTACTCTTTGCCCTTCTGTCCTCTAGTCTAGTGTTTCTAGGTTTAGTGATTAAGATACCGGTATTAAGTTTTTAACAGTTTTCTTGACATTGAGTTCCTGGTTAAAATACATACATTTAATTTGGTTATCTTAAATTTGTTCAAATGGTGGATGCCTGATTGGCGTGATGAGAAATATATAATAACTAGGAGTTATGCCCGAGAAAATGAGGGGTATTTATATTTTGATTAGGGCTCAATTGCCCATGTGTTGCCCGTGGATTTACCTCTGTTTCTTTTTTTAAAGTAAATATTATGGAAATAAACTTTTTTTAAAAGAAAAACAAAGGTATACTTAGATTAACTGAAGAATCGAACCCGCGTCGGACCACATGGCAGTCCGATAGGTTACCCACTCAGCTAGCGAGGACACATGTGCTAAGTCAAATTGCAAAGGTAAAATATAAGACAATAAGATAACGTGTCTTTAAATAAACCAATTTGATTGGTTAAACACACACACAGTCTACTTTATACATAGGCCTAGATATATATTTGTATATTAATTTAAAAAATACAACACAAAAAGTTTAAAAAGAAAGCCAGCGTTTATTGCCAAGTTTTATAAAGAATTATTTTGATTTAATTGCATCAAATGTACAATAAGCAAATCCAGTTTTAGAATTAGTGCACCTGACATTCAAATGGATACGTCCTATTTTGTCATTAGGTCACATGTCATGTCATTTACTGTATACTACATCATTCATACTACTATAAGTAAAAAAAAAAGAAACAACTTATTTTGAACAAAAACTATCAAAGTAAAGTATCCTGTTGGACCGAATTGATCCATTGGGCCGGTGAAGCAGTGTTCACCAGTTTTTGTGGCATACTAAGTGAATGTGTGGCCAGCACTATGCACAGCCACCTTTACTTTACCCCAACTAAGGTCAGGTACCCATCAGAGCTGTGTAGACACAGGGACACCCTCCAGACTTGGAGGGGAAAAAATCCTAGCCTGCACCAGGGTTCAAAACCAGGGACTTTCGGTATGCCAGGCTAACGTTCTGCCGCTCTGCCGCCGTTCCACCCAATTTTGATCAAAGTAAAAGTATCATTGAAATGACAGAAAATTGTATGTATTAATATTAGATGCCCATGTCCATGTACACATAATTAGCCAATCATGGCAGAGTACACCCAATCAGCCAATCACAGTGAGTCAATGACTTTAATCAGGTCAAGGACATCAGGCACAGTAAATAAAGAAGAAGATAGGAAAGCATTGTACTGGCCACACTTCCCTCGTCATGAGCAAACAAGCAAGGAAGCTATACTGCTACTGTTTTAGTACCAGAATCCAACATGTCACATAAAGCTCTCTTTTTACAGGGACATAACTCTAAAATCATTTTAAAATTCCAAAACTTTTCCAGAATTTTACACACAAAAAAATATTCACAAATCAATTTTGACTGTTATATGTACCATATCTTTTTGTCTGGTGTTGTAGTCCAAAGAATAAAATTGTTTGTGAATGCTTTTTTTAAATTCCCCATAAAATTATTTTATCACGAAAAGAAGATGGGGTTGAATAGGTCACACTTTAAGTAAACCAGTAAACAACATTACAAGGCAGGCATTGCGATGGAAGAGGGGCCGCCCAAGAGATAAATGGAGGCATGACCTGGAAGCCGAAATCACCAAGATGGGTTTCAACTGGAACCTGTTAGAGAGAATGGCCCAGGATAGGAGAAGCTGGAGAACTGTTGTTGGTGGCCCATACTCCGACAGGGGTTGACGGGTGTAAGTAAACTAAGTATAAAATTATTTTAGAAAAAAACAAAACACGATGGAGTGAATATGTATTTAAGTTATTCACTTTTAAACAAATTTAAAATAAATATATTTTTCTCATTACATTTACTTTTGGCAAACATTCACAAGCTTTCCTTTCCTTTTCTAAAGCATTCAGGAACTTGAAAAATCAAGTTTGTTTTACCCAAACTTTTCCCAACCTGTAAGAACGCTTGAACAGGCCAGGGATCTATAGGCCTGCTGTTTTATACTAGACATGGAAAAGCTTGATTATAATATATTACAATGCATACACATCTTCTACTGCAGCTTTGCCTAATGAATGCTAAGGTCGGCTGATAAAAGACTTTTTTTTAAAACAAGTTGCATGTCTTTTACAAGAATGAGATTGTGTGGCACAATACGCAAACCACAGCCATAACTACATGGCCCTGTAAAGATTGGGAGACAGTAAGGCAGGTGGCGGGATGTTCAGGTAGGTAAGTTTTCGACAAAAAGAGGGAATTGTGAGGCCAGCTCCACACTCCCGAGCTGTAATTGAGGAAATCGTGAGGCCAGCTATACACTCCCGAGCTGTAATTGAGGAAATCGTGAGGCCAGCTATACACTCCCGAGCTGTAATTGAGGAAATCGTGAGGCCAGCTACACACTCCCGAGCTGTAATTGGGGAAATCGTGAGGCCAGCTATACACTCCCGAGCTGTAATTGGGGAAATCGTGAGGCCAGCCATACACTCCCGAGCTGTGATTGGGGGAATTGCCAGGCCAGCTATGTACTCCCCAGAATCTGTGACATCCACTTAGCCAATCATGGAACAATCATGACCAGGTCTCCATCTACAAACCCTGGAACGTCTTGATTTGTCTTGATTTATCACCGCTTCATAGGCCACTCTCTCACTCTCGCCTCTCTCAAGCCTTTACACTATGGCATCCACATTTCAAATCCGAAGACGAGCTCATTGATAATAAAACAACACGTTTGGTTATAAATAGAGCAAGCATTAAATACAGCAAAGATCACCGGACTGTCAACCAAAAACCAACTGACAGGTCGCGGGTTCAAGCCCTGCCACCGGCGGATCCCTGTCGCCCTGCAGGAGTTTTGGGCCTAGTGGACGTAATAATCTTCTATCTAGAAGGAACGTCTGTAAACTTATGAGATCATTAAATAAATGCATGTGACCTTACATAACAGTGGCAATAAATTAAAAAAAAACAACAAAGTTAAACAATAGCACACTGACAAGCACGCAAATGTATATACAGGACACAGAAAGCATATTTTGAAACATATATAGCACTTTAACAAAAAGTAGCACCAACATATTTTTTAAAATTTGACTGAAAAACAAGTTTATAGAGATATAACGAGTGCACGGCTAAACTGGCAACTCGTTGGATAAATATTGCACTATGGTATAAGGACAGCTATGTTTAAACAAAAAATGGCTACATCATACCTCAGGAAACAGCACGAAAAGGGTGGTGACTTTGCAAGCACTCAGACAATCTCAAAGATGAACAGATTCACTTTATGGATTATAAAATTAGTCCATAAGCAAATTGCTTTATTAGTGAGGGCCTCATTTACTCTCAAGCCAGCACTATGCTTGCAAATGACTATCTTATAAAAAGGTATGCTAAAAAAAAGGTTACAAAAAAAAAACACACACACAAGGGTAAAAACTCATAAAAAAAAGCTATTGCAATCAAAATCAAGACCCTACAAAATGTCTTAATGGACATTACCTTGAAGTTTGAATGCCAAATGTCCATTGATTGAATGGAGAAACAAGACTTTTCTTCACACAGATTGACACATGTTTTCAAATGCAAAATGAAACTCACTATTTAAAAAAATTAATCTAGAAATATAAATCATACATACAAAAAGAAAAAGGCAAATCTTTATGTAGGGAAAGCAATTAGATAGAAAAATGTAACAACTGCATGAGGCAAACCTTTGTGTGGGGAAGGTAATTAGACCAGCTATCACAACTGGAAGAGGCAAACCTTTGTGTGGGGAAGTCTGCACCTCTGGAAAAAACATGCAGATGAAACATTCTAAACAAACACTCTGATCTGCCTAATGAATGTATTATAAGTCTGTCTGCAATGCCCATCGAATGAAGCCCTTTCCAACCTGTTTGTTTACATTGTGAATAAGGAAATGGTTAATGAATGTGCAGACGTGTGGACAACTGTACCAATCCTGGTGACCCGTGAAATAAATTACCATTTTAACAGAATTGTATTACACAGAAACTACATGTAGAACCAGGCATTACATCATCTGTCAAACAACTGACAAGATTATCTTTACATTTTCATGTCAACAGATAAGATTATCTATATCAGGGGTCTCAAACACATGGCCCGTGGGCCACCAAGTTGATTTTTGTGGCCAGCCAGTAAGCCTACAAAAAATGTACTATTCGTGAAATTCAGACAGCCAGTACTGATACACATCAAATTTTATTATTAATTTTATATAGGTAGCATACATAATAATAATAATGGTTCACTTTGGTATAATTCTTTGTGTCTAAAATCTAAAACAAATAAGTAGTAAAATGAGTTTAGATGTATTAAGTGTTGTTGTTGGGGGGGGGGGGTTGACCCTTGACACATCTCTAAAGTGATAAAATGACACACATGCCTTCATTCAAGTTGGAGACCCCTGGTCTATATATAAACAGACAAGATTATCTTCACATTATCATGTCAACTGACAAGATAATCTTCAAGTTTAGATGCCAAACAGCACACAAGATTATCAAACTGACACACTACTTAACGTCACTAATATCATGATGCAAGAGGATGAGTCTAAATCTCAAATGACACACGGACACACACAGTGATGTTGATCAGAGGCTCGTCAATGAGTCAAGCTCACCAGCAGCGGCTGTAGACCCCTCCAGTTCACAGAACAGGCTTTACAGAAGGCTGGGTAAGGGGAGGGAGGTCAGTGGTGCAGCCAGCCTGCAAAGAGGATGCCCAGCAGAAGGGCTGCGTAGAAGGCTTTGTTCTGGCAGGACCCGCAGAGAACGGCCTGGTCGATAACGGCTCGCCTCAACAGAGGCGGCTCGATCTCTGGCGGGCACTCGACTCCCTGTTGCTGAAAGAAAAGACAACAAAAAAAAAAGAGAGGTTACTGTTGAGTCGAGATATTCAATGGCCCGGGGAGCTCCCTGGTGTCAGGGACAGATAACCCAACCAGAAATATCTTAAACTGAAAAAAGTATGTAAAATAAATTAAAAAAAACGGGAGGTAATATGCTAGATATAAATAAATTTCAACTTTAGATAAGTCGTGACTTTATCTTTTTCTAACAATTTCTATTTAGTTTGTCTGGCAGGGTAAGTTATACTTTTTAATTTTTATGTTCTCTGGTTTAAATCATGGTAGTACCGCTCGACCTGGATTTTTTTTTTGAGTCTACAGTGCCCTATGTGTCCTTTTCCCCAACTTATTTCAGGTACCATCTTTGTAGACCCAGGGACACCCTGCCAGTCCCAGGAAATTAACCCAAAGCATGACTAAAGGGCTAGCTGAATGCGAAGCCACTAGACGAACGCGCCACCAAGAAACGCGTCCCCATGAAACCTATTCTGGGTGAGCTGACACTTACGGGACATAGCTCTGAACAGCTCGGACAGACTAAGCTCCCTTGATGGAAGTACACAGATGATTTGAAGTCCAAGGCTATGACCTGGTTCTTCTTGTAGCAGGTGTAGGTATGGTTCAGCACATGCACCCGGAGGCCATCTTTACTGCAGCTGTACTGTGGAAACAGTTACGCTTTTAGACTACACATTGTTTTTCACAATGATTGCCAAAGCTAAATTATGTTTCACATTGACTGCCAAAGCTAAATTATGTTTCACATTGGCAATTCAAGCTAAATTACATTTCACAATGACTGCCAAAGCTAAATTATGTTTCACAATTGAAAGCTAAATTATGATTCACATTGGCAATTCAAGCTAAATTATATTTCACATTGACTGCCAAAGCTAAATTATGTTTCACATTGGCTATTCAAGTTAAATTACATTTCACATTGACTGCCAAAGCTAAATTATGTTTCACATTGATTGCCAAAGCTAAATTATGTTTCACATTGGCAATTCAAGCTAAATTACATTCACATTGACTGCCAAAGCTAAATTATGTTTCACATTGATTGCCAAAGCTAAATTATGTTTCACATTGGCAATTCAAGCTAAATTACATTCACATTGACTGCCAAAGCTAAATTATGTTTCACATTGACTGCCAAAGCTAAATTATGTTTCACAATTGAAAGCTAAATTATGATTCACATTGGCAATTCAATCTAAATTATATTTCACATTGACTGCCATGGGTAAATTATGTTTCACATTGACTGCCAAAGCTAAATTATGTTTCACATTGGCAATTCAAGCTAAATTACATTTCACAATGACTGCCAAAGCTAAATTATGTTTCACAATTGAAAGCTAAATTATGATTCACATTGGCAATTCAAGCTAAATTATATTTCACATTGACTGCCAAAGCTAAATTATGTTTCACATTGACTGCCAAAGCTAAATTATGTTTCAGATTGGCAATTCAAGCTAAATTACATTTCACATTGATTGCCAAAGCTAAATTATGTTTCACAATTGAAAGCTAAATTATGTTTCAGATTGGCAATTCAAGCTAAATTGTAGTTCACAGTGACTGCCAAAACTAAATTATGTTTCACATTGACTGCCATGGGAAAATTATGTTTCACATTGGTACCTGATAACATGTAAGTACCTGATAACATGTAAGTACCTGATAACATGTAAGTACCTGATAACATGTAAGTACCTGATAACATGTAAGTGCCTGATAACATGCAAGTGCCTGATAACATGCAAGTACCTGATAACATGTAAGTACCTGATAACATGTAAGTACCTGATAACATGTAAGTACCTGATAACATGCAAGTACCTGATAACATGCAAGTACCTGATAACATGCAAGTACCTGATACCATGTAAGTACCTGATAACATGTTAGTACCTGATAACATGCAAGTACCTGATACCATGCAAGTACCTGATACCATGCAAGTACCTGATACCATGTAAGTACCTGATAACATGTAAGTACCTGATAACATGTAAGTACCTGATAACATGTAAGTACCTGATAACATGTAAGTGCCTGATAACATGCAAGTACCTGATAACATGTAAGTACCTGATAACATGTAAGTACCTGATAACATGTAAGTACCTGATAACATGCAAGTACCTGATAACATGCAAGTACCTGATAACATGTAAGTACCTGATAACATGCAAGTACCTGATAACATGCAAGTACCTGATACCATGCAAGTACCTGATAACATGCAAGTACCTGATAACATGTAAGTACCTGATAACATGTAAGTACCTGATAACATGTAAGTACCTGATAACATGTAAGTACCTGATAACATGTAAGTACCTGATAACATGCAAGTACCTGATAACATGTAAGTGCCTGATAACATGCAAGTACCTGATAACATGCAAGTACCTGATAACATGTAAGTACCTGATAACATGCAAGTACCTGATGACATGTAAGTACCTGATAACATGTAAGTACCTGATAACGTGCAAGTACCTTATAACATGCAAGTACCTGATAACATGCAAGTACCTGATAACACGCACTCCCTGAGTGTTGTGGACTTCGAACTATGTTGCACTCATGGAGGTACCACTTGCTGGAGTGTTCAAAACACAGGCTGCTGTCGCCGTAGGTCTCACCAAAGAAATTGTTTCTTGGGTCTTCTGGCAACGACAAAAACGCCCAATGGGGGCAGAAATGTTAAAAACGCTCACGGCAGCTTATATCTTCAGAGAATGTATGACACTACAAGGAAAGGGTCTAGGGGCAACATGCCCCTTCTATAGTTCTGGGGTTCACCCAATGAAAAATAAAAAGAAAAAAAGTATAATGATGAAGGAGGCCTTAACTACATTGTTAGTCACATCTAACAAATTTCAAATATCATACTTTCTTCACACAAGTTATCTATTTTAGCAAAATTCAACAGCTTTCACAGACCTTGGGAGGTTTTCGCAAACATTCCCAAACTTTAAAAATTGAGACGATTTTCCGAAACTTTCCGGAAATAGAAAAATTACGTTCATTTTCCTAAACATTCCCAAACTTGAAAAAATCAATTTAATTTTCCTAAACATTACCAAACTTGAAAAAAAATCAAGCTAATTTTCCTAAACATTCCCAAATTTGAAAAAAATAAGTCAATTTTTCTAAATATTCCCAAACTTGAAAAATTAAGTTAATTTTCCTGAACATTCCTGAACTTGAAAAATTAAGTTAATTTTCCTAAACATTCCCAAACTTGAAAAATTAAGTTAATTTTCCTAAGCATTCCCAAACTAAAACAGTTTTTAAAATCAATCAGAGAAAATAATTTTGCCTCAAATTTCTGTCAGAGGGGATGAATATTAACAGTATGATGGGCCAGATGCGTCCCACAAGCCTTAGGTTTGACGCCCGTGTCTTGCAATGATGGACTAGACCTGGCTCACCAAAACTCACTTATATTGTTAGCAGGATCCTGACAGTTGGACCCTCGATCTGTAATGTTCTGTTCATTGATCCAGTTCAGTTCCTGGAGAGAACAAAACGATTATTGGCTGGAAACCTAAGAATAGCAATTTTTTTTTTTTTAGATTTATAATTCTGCAACACCAAGTTTGCAATAATTAAATCACTAAACCTAGAAACACTAGAGGACAAACGGGCAAAGAGTAAAATAGTAGTAATATATTATAAAGCATTAAACTTTAACTTTGAAATAAAACACAATAACAATCTGTTACAATGCTCAAATGACACAAGTACAAAATCATTTTTCTCATCCCATATGCAAGAAAACATGCATACAAGTATTCTTTCTTCTTTCTTCCAGAGTGGCATCCGGGCATGGGATGGGTTACCTGAACAAACCAGGAGAACACGTAATTTAACCTCATTTAAAACATTGATAAAATGCAAGACTAGACTCAGATGACAGATAAGCATAGGACGCAATAATTTTCTTTACAGAAGGAGCATCTGTAATATAAGATAAAACCATGGCTCACTGTAAGGATACAAAACTTGCACCAGACCACATAATCCTCCATACCCTCTTATTCATTTTTGTTTTTTCCATCCAATTTGCAGATCTGATTGCTCCCTTGCAGTTAAAACTAGACTAACAAAGCATACTTGGGGATCGTTGGGTCAGCGGGATGTCAAGCTGCCTTTACTGTTCCCCAACTAATGTCAGGCACCCCTCAGAGCTGGGTAGACTCAGGGACAACCCTCCAGACCCAGGAATGAGTGATGGCCTTTACCAGCATTCAAATCTGCTTATCCACCGTGCCCCCCCCCCCCTGGAGCCTCTAGTCACAGGTACAAATCCAGGAAATATTTTTCATACCTTCACGATATAAAAACATCCCTACAAACTGCCCCCACCACAGCCACCCAGTCTTGGATATATTGCACCAGAGGATTTTATTTGCTATCCGACTTTGGAAAACATGTAGTTTCAAAACACAAGAAGAGAGGGGTATGCCAGGTTGACAATGATGACAACAATCAACACAGTGCCTAGTGACTATACCTGCAGAAAGGGGCAGTAGTCAGCCAGTATAACTGAACCGCCGTACTTTGATATACTTTCAGGTGGAACTCCAGGCAGTGAATGAAAATACTGAAACAAGAAAAAAAAAATCAACAAAATCTTCCAATCGTAAAAAAAAATAAACAAGAGTCTGGAGGTTTGATATATTTTGTTATGTGTGTATAGCATGTAATAATAGTTTCTATATTGCATTTGGAATTGTCTTCCTAGTTCATGTGGTGTTATTTATTTATATTTCAATTTTGGTGCAAAGAGTATTAACTTAGTGTAGATTGCCAATTATTATGATGTAATATACCAATACAAGTTTCTAGTACAATTTTTCTTTTGCATTCGTATAGCCTTAGGGAAAATCCATTTCTAGTAATTTCTGCACCTAAATTTATATAAGTCTCATATTGTGCAGTTAGTTGTTGATTTTGGCTTAGTTACAAGGAAGCTACTTATTATTAACTAGTGAAGTTCAATTTTATTTTATTTTTGCACCCAAGTTCAAGCATTAAATTCTTCTTTGAACATTCATCAAGTGGCTTGAGTTTATTGTTTCATAGTGAACAAGAGCCTAGACAGACAACAACAGAATACCAGCAGTTTATAACATAAAAAAAACAACTGATATTACTGTGAAGTAAAGTAAAGTACCCTTCGGACCAAACTGATCATAGGGCCGGTGAGGCAGCGTCCACCAGTTTCTGTGGACAAGGCGTACTAGGTGATTGTGTGCCCAGCACAATGCCCAGCCGCCTATACTTTACCTCAACTAAAGTCAGGTACCCACTATCAGAGCTGGGTAGACTCAGGGACACCCTCAAGACCAGGGAACAAATCCAAGCCTTCACCAGGATCCAAACCCAGGTTAGTTTCCCCAAAAACTTTTTTTCTTCTGCCCTTTGAAATGGATAGTGTCATGAAAGATTTTTTTTTTTAAACAGCCTCACCTGATGTCTGGCACCGACAGGTCTCTGGTGCTCAACCAGGTTGCAAATCACAACCGACTTTCTGTTATGGGAGCAGTCCGTCCACATCTCACCTCTCTTGACCACATTACAGAAAGGACGAATGCTCTCTCTCCTGGAGACAAGCAGGTCAGAGGTTAAGGAGCAGACCACAATTAAGAAATTAAGCAGGCGTGTATATTCTCTCGTCCCCCCCTCACCAACACACTTCTTTGCGCCTGTTACAAATCCTGTTTTATGTTATCAGCAGGGAAAATAACACAGGTGACCTTCAGGCTCTTACATCCAGGGCTCTTACATCCCAGGCCCTTAGATCCAGGGCTCTTACATCCCAGGCACTTAGATTCAGGGCTCTTACATCCATGGCTCTTACATCCAGGGCTCTTACATCCAGGGCTCTTACATCCCAGGCACTTAGATCCAGGGCTCTTACATCCAGGGCTCTTACATCCAGGGCTCTTACATCCAGGGCTCTTACATCCAGGGCTCTTACATCCAGGGCTCTTACATCCAGGGCTCTTACATCCAGGGCTCTTACATCCAGGGCTCTTACATCCCAGGCACTTAGATCCAGGGCTCTTACATCCAGGGCTCTTACATCCAGGGCTCTTACATCCAGGGCTCTTACATCCAGGGCTCTTACATCCAGGGCTCTTACATCCCAGGCACTTAGATCCAGGGCTCTTACATCCAGGGCTCTTACATCCCAGGCACTTAGATCCAGGGCTCTTACATCCAGGGCTCTTACATCCCAGGCCCTTAGATCCAGGGCTCTTACATCCTAGGCCCTTAGATCCAGGGCTCTTACATCCCAGGCCCTTAGATCCAGGGCTCTTACATCCCAAGCCCTTAGATCCAGGGCTCTTACTTCCCAGGCCCTTAGATCCAGGGCTCTTACATCCCAGGCCCTTAGATCCAGGGCTCTTACATCCCAGGCTCTTAGATCCAGGGCTCTTACATCCAGGGCTCTTACATCCAGGGCTCTTACATCCAGGGCTCTTACATCCCAGGCCCTTAGATCCAGGGCTCTTACATCCAGGGCTCTTACATCCCAGGCACTTAGATCCAGGGCTCTTACATCCCAGGCCCTTAGATCCAGGGCTCTTACATCCTAGGCCCTTAGATCCAGGGCTCTTACATCCCAGGCCCTTAGATCCAGGGCTCTTACATCCCAAGCCCTTAGATCCAGGGCTCTTACTTCCCAGGCCCTTAGATCCAGGGCTCTTACATCCCAGGCCCTTAGATCCAGGGCTCTTACATCCCAGGCCCTTAGATCCAGGGCTCTTACATCCCAGGCCCTTAGATCCAGGGCTCTTACATCCCAGGCCCTTAGATCCAGGGCTCTTACATCCAGGGCTCTTACATCCAGGGCTCTTACATCAGGGGCATGACATGTTAAAGGGTGAATCAAGGGAGTCGGCACACCAAGATCCAGTTACGAGATAATCCACCTGTGACATACAGTACGGTCTCCGCATTACATGCACTACGCATCGTATACCTGCACCGTTGGGCGTTTTTTGTTTTGTTTCCAAATGCTGAATGAAGAAAAAGCAGATAAACAAAAACTCTTACCTCTGCAGTCTTGTGTTGATCCAGTTATAACAGCTGTTTTGGACGAATTCGCAGCCTAGATCCTTCCCCCAGTCCAACGAACATGTCATAGAGTAGTTGGCTTGGTACCAACTGTTTCAGCACAAGGATATAATAGATTAGCAACACTTATTGGATGAAAAAAAATTAATAAAAAGGATTATCTTATCTTATAAGTTACAGACGCGCCTAGCATACTGAAGATTATTGCGTCACACGCTCATCTGAGTTTAGTCTTGCATTTTGA
This sequence comes from Anisus vortex, assembly GCA_949126835.1. NCBI lineage: Eukaryota > Metazoa > Mollusca > Gastropoda > Planorbidae > Anisus > Anisus vortex. Next base: position 42,710,354 of record OX421500.1, on the reverse strand, counting down.
TTTGTGTTTTAAATTATGTTAATTACTGGTTTTCCTGGTTCCTTCAGGCAACCCATTCTAATGAAAGATACAGATACAATGAAATGAAAAGCTCTTTTTTTAAAGATAGTAAGTAAGGTAGTAAAGTATTCCCATTAGACCAATCTGATCTCTAGGCCCATGAATATCACACACCATCATTTGAAACACTCACCCCGTGTCCTCCAGCAGAGCAAAGGTGATCCTGGAGATAACTGAGTTGTGGGTGTAGGTCCCGGTCATGGCCTCATTCTGTGAGGGAAAGGATCAGAAAGCTGGTCAGTGTGAGACCCTCTTTGAACACAAGTACAAGCAGTAGAGAGATACTTGTTAATGTAAACATTTGGACAAAAGTTTTTAGCAAGTTGGCAAATTAGCATCTTAACAATTTGGTCAAAATCTTCAGCAAGTTGGCAATTAGCATTTTAACCATTTGGTCAAAATCTTCAGCAAGTCGGCAAATTAGCATTTTAACAATTTGGACACAAGTTTCAGCAAGTTGGCAAATTAGCATTTTAACAATTTGGACAAAAGTTTCAGCAAGTTGGCAAATTAGCATTTTAACAATTTGGACAAAAGTTTTAGCAAGTTGGCAAATTAGCATTTTAACAATTTGGACAAAAGTTTCAGCAAGTTGGGAATTAAGAGGCAATTTTTCTTGTAGTAATATGGCAATTATAGTTGTAGAGATATGGCAATTAGAGTCGTAGTAATATGGCGATTAAGAAATTTTGGTGATATGGCAATTAGAGTAAAGATAATAAGGCAAATAGAGCTGTAGTAATACTGCAATTACAATTTTTTGTGCTATGGCCATACCTCAAAGACTCTCTTCTCCCAATGAGTAAAAGATGTGCCTTCACCGCCTTGGTCTTCAAGCTCAGCACCTTCCAGAGTGGAGCAGTTGAAATGAAGTCTTACCTCTTCCTGAAATTATATCATCGTTTGGGATTGTATTTTCAGCAAGGCAATAACAAGAGTCTAAAGAAGTGAGATGACACAAATTTACTTGTTGCAGTTAATGTAAATGTATTGTTCCCAAATGTATGGACACTGTCATGTGCAAACAGGTCAAGTTGGGAAATTTTGAAAAGAAATTCTTGGGGTACCAAAAGCTTCCTGAGAAAATCCCCCATGATGCCTAAAAATATCTAGCAGAATCTTCAGATAGATTTTTCTACAATTTCAATTCTTTCATTACATGAAATATGCATTTTTTCTTGCTTTTCCTGAAAAAAATAACTTTTCTTTTTGGACTTGCTTTGTACAGTCTGCACCCGACAGTATAGATCAGGGGTTGGCAACCTATTTGTAATAGTGTGCCAAAGCAGGATTTCTAATCCATTCAGCATGCCAACAGCATAAAAAAATCACCCTGCTCTTTTCTTGTAGAATAGACTTGCATTGCCTTTTTAGGGGGCTTTGGCGTGCCTTAGAAAATCGCTCTGCATGCCAAGTTTGGTATGCATGCCAAGTTTGGAATGCGTGCCGTAGGTTGCCGACCCCTGGTATAAATATTTCAGTTTTATATGCGACTTTCCTTTCTAGCCTTACCGTCACCCTTGGCGTGACCATCATGTAAATGACCCTCTCTGTTATTCCAGAAATCTGCTCCCAGTTTGGCCTAACAACTCTCCTCACTGTACTGGGGCCGGGCTTGTAAATTTGTAGCCTGTGGACAGACAGAACATGTTGTAAGTAAACTGGTCTATTAGTGTACCATTAGTACAACTACTGGAGATGGCCTTTGTCCTTTATAGATTATAGTCATTGAACGTATCAGAACCAAAGTTAAACACATAAATTGGTGACATCCTCCAAATTAATTGTTATCATATCAACTATATTGCTGAATTCGTAAATTTTTCTTTCTAAAATAAGGTTTTTACTAACTAAGAGTTTAGCCTGTCAAAATGACGGAGTAACAAATGATTACAATGTGTTTTGTTAAAAGAGAAAGAAAAAAAACAAATAATCGTACAATAAAAACTGTAGTGAGAAAATTTGTTTTGGTATATAGTTTTTATTCTTTTTTTTTGTTTACGGCCGACCGTAAAGGGACATAATTTTGAAATGGTGCTCTGATTATAATAATTATAACCTTAACACAATTAGTAATATGCCTACATTTATTAAATAAAATTAATTAAAGCAATATTGTTTGTATAGTGAAGATTTCTTTTGGAGGACGTTTCCAATTTACACATTTTATCTTTTGTGCCGATCGATCAAATGACCTAGGAGCCTATAGCGAACAAACATATATATATAAACAAACTCACAGTAATTATATATATTGATGTTTATGTTAAGGTTATTAACTGGATGACCATTAAAAAATATTCAGAGCTAGGTCCCTTAAAAATAGCTTTCAAATTTTGGGTAGTTTGGTCCTTCCGGGTTTTCCCTTGCTGCAAAAACTCTTCTTGTTGTTTTATATTTTTCCTTTTTTTTTCCTTCATTGTCTTTATTCTTTAAACAAAACATATTGTAGTCATTCTTTACTCCTTCATTTTGGCAGGGCATAACTACTACTGATGACATAAACTAGACATGGCCATCACCAAAAAGGGACAGATAATCAACTAATAAATAATAATAATAATGACATTTGTATAGCGCTACCAATAAACATAATGCAAGCTCAGAGCGCAACCATCACTAAAAGTAAATTTTTAAATTTAAAAAGGAAGAGAATTTCAGACTCACTGGTGGTCAAATTCCATCGGCTTCCCAGTCAATGGGTTTCTCTCAGTCAGAGGCTCACCATGCGAGTCACGATAAAATGCGTACAGCCCTGCAGTGAATCCCTAGCAAAAAGAAATAACAAATTTTTTTTTTTTATTTGGATGGAATCAAAACTGCAGCAAACAGATAATGTTGAAAAGAAGAAAAAAATTCATATAAAAGATTAACACTAAACAAAAACAATAATTAACACGAAACTTAGTAAAAAAAAAAAAAGTAAAGTATATTGTCAGATTGATCCATGGGGCCGGTGAAGCAGCGTTCAACAGTTTCTGTGGCCACCGCATACTAGGGAGATTGTGTGTAATATAGAAATTATTACTTTTAAATAAATGGCACTGAGCTATCCAAATTGAATACATATTTAAAAATTTCAGTAACTGGGGTTCACTTATCTACCGGTATATAGATCTATAAGAGTCTGCATTTTCTCCACATTTTTATGCTTTATTTTAAATGATGGAGCACTATATGCAGACCTGCCAAGTTGAAAACTTCAAAATTAGTAGTGAGTCACTTCAAAATTAGTATTTTGACCTTCAAATTAGTATTCCTTAGACACTCAAATTAGTAGTCAATTAGTAATCATATTTGTAAGCATTTTACACGACATCATTGTGGATTTATTTCACTCATATCCATTTTAAAGAAACTTCATAAAGTATAAACTTTATACAGTATTTACAAAGAGGCCTACAACTATAATTTACTATATTACTATAGACTACATACACTATTTACAGACACAATTGTTTTATAAGCATAGGACAATTACTTAGTCAAGACTGACTTTGGTCTATCAAGTAGCTCCTGTGACCTGAGGTGTATAGTTTTAATCAAGTGCACCAGTTGACTTGCTTTTTATAACAAGCGTAGCCTCTAATAAATGACTTTGTAGATAAGGAGGTTGACCAAACATCTTTCTTTTTCCTCAATGATATTTGAAATTTGAGGAAATATTGTTTTTTTTTCTGTTGCGTAATTTTGTAGTCAGACCTTGTTTTTTTTATTAAATACCAAAAATTCGTACTACTTGGTAGGTCTGCTATATAATTATACCAGCCGGTATGTGCCCGGTCCTCCGAACCGGCTAAAAGTTATAATGAGATTGCCCGCATGACCTACGACACAAATTTAAACGTGAGGTAATTTTTTATTTGCCCGCTACAACATGAATTACCCGTTAAAATCATTACTCATCACCCATTATAACAATTACAAAATTGCCCGCTATAAATTACGACGCAAATTAAAACATGAATATATTTTGTTCTATTCATTGATAAAGAACATTCGACAGTACTTTTATTTTTTTTTAATGATTGTTTGATATATTTTTTTACGACAAACATTAAGTCGCAGACCTATGTTGTGTTGTTTTTGTTTATTTGCTATTTATTTATTTATTGTTGCTTTGGAAGCAAACTTAGAATTAAATTTTCTATTCAACATGTAAAACAATAACAAATGAAACCCATATGAAATAATGTTTATAAAACGTATACGACACGAATTAAAACTTTAAAAAGTTAGTTCCGGCAATTTGAACATTGCCCGGCAAATTAAACATTGCCCGGTAATATAAACATTGCCCGGTAATTTAAACATTGCCCGGTAATTTAAACATTGCCCGGTATTATAAACATTGCCCGGTAATTTAAACATTGCCCGGTAATTTAAACATTGCCCGGTAATTTAAACATTGCCCGGTAATTTAAACATTGCCCGGTAATTTAAACATTGCCCGGTATTATTAACATTGCCTGGTAATTTAAACATTGCCCGGTAATTTAAACAATGGCCGTTACCAAGGCGATAGACAAGGAGTGGAGGATAGTGGAAACAACAATAAAGACAGTTTGTCAAGAAGTATTGGGCCCACAGAAACGCAACCACAAGGAATGGATCTCAACGGTCTCTTTGAAGAAAATAGAACAGAGAAGAGAAATGAAGGCAGTACTAAATAGCAGCCGGACACGTGCAGAGAAGGCCAAGGCACAGGAACAATACACACAAGCAAACAAGAGTGTAAAGAAGAGCATCAAAGCCGACAAAAAGAATTATGCAGATGCTCTAGCTGCAGAAGCGGAGGAAGCAGCCAGAAATGGAAATATGAAAGACTTGTATACCATCACCAAGAAGTTATCTGGAAAGTTTAGTAAACCTGAAAGACCGGTGAAAGATAAAGAAGGAAAGCAGATAATCGATGACGAAGGACAAAAGAGAAGATGGGTGGAATACTTTGAAGAGCTACTCAACAGGCCACCTCCACCAGACCCACCTGATATCCAGCCAGCGGACATAGACCTGCCCATAGACTGCAATGCACCTACAAAGGAAGAAATACGCCAAGCCATCAAGAAGCTTAAAAGCGGAAAAGCACCTGGACCAGATGATATCCCTGCGGAGGCACTGAAAGCGGACGTGGAGACTACAGTAGAGCTCTTACACCCCCTCTTCCAAAAGATCTGGGAAGAGGAGCAAGTCCCAACAGAGTGGAAAGAGGGACTACTCATTAAACTCCCTAAGAAAGGAAACTTGAGCACCTGCTCTAACTATAGAGGAATTACCCTACTATCAATCCCAGGAAAGGTGTTCAACAGGATTCTGCTAGGCAGAATGCAGGCTGCTGTTGATACGAAGCTGCGAGATCAGCAAGCTGGTTTCCGCAAGGATAGATCCTGCACTGACCAAATAGCTACACTGCGCATCATCCTGGAGCAGTCGCTCGAGTGGAATTCCCCCCTATATGTCAACTTTATTGACTATGAAAAGGCTTTTGACAGCGTAGACAGGGAATCACTTTGGAAGCTGCTAAGACACTATGGGGTCCCTACAAAAATTACCTCTATAATTAAGAACTCTTATGAAGGATTGAAATGCAGAGTGATCCACAGAGGCCACCCAACAGAGGCATTCCAAGTACGGACGGGAGTGAGACAAGGCTGTCTACTGTCGCCATTTCTGTTTCTGCTAGCGATAGACTGGGTAATGAAGACATCAACATCGGATAAGCGTAATGGCATCCAGTGGACGTTATGGTCACAACTAGACGATCTAGATTTCGCGGATGACCTGGCACTACTCGCACATACTCAGCAACAGATGCAGGAAAAGACCAACATTGTGACGGAAAACTCCACTCGCCTTGGCCTCAACATCCACAAAGGGAAGACCAAGTTCCTTAAGGTCAACGCAGAAAGCACATCGCCTATCACTCTCAATGGTGAAGCGCTAGAGGAAACTGAAGAATTCACCTATCTAGGCAGCATCGTCAATAAGAAGGGTGGATCCGATGCCGATGTAAGGGCAAGAGTTGGCAAGGCCAGGACAGCCTTCCTCCAACTTAAGAATATCTGGAGCTCAAGAGAAATATCCCTGAAAACAAAGTTCAAGATCTTCAACTCAAACGTGAAGTCTGTCTTACTCTATGGTGCAGAGACTTGGAGGACCACAGCTACTAACACCAAGAAGATCCAGACTTTCATAAACTCATGTCTCAGGAGGATTATGCATATACGCTGGCCAGACATGATCAGTAACGATGAGCTCTGGAGTCGCACAGGGCAACAGGCAGCCGATCTGGAGATCATGCAAAAAAGATGGAGATGGTTGGGGCACACACTCCGAAAACCAGCATCCAACATCACCAGACAGTCCCTATCATGGAACCCCCAAGGAAAGAGGAAGAGAGGCCGACCCCGTAACAGCTGGCGCCGAGACCTGGATGCAGACGTCAAGAGAACAGGCCATTCATGGGGACAGTTGGAAAGACTCGCTCGGGACCGGGATGGCTCGGGACCGGGATGGCTGGAGAGCCCTTGTTGGTGGCCTATGCCCCGAGAGGGGTAGTAGGCGTAAGTAAGTAAGTAAGTAAGGCGATAAGCCTAAAGGTGCCCAGTTCTCGGAACTGGATAAAATAACCCATGGAGTTATAAGCAATAGTCTTAAGCGGGGATAAAGTATTTTCCGGTAACTTAAATATTGCATTCCACAAATAACGACGCAAATTAAAACAAAATTTTGTTCCCTTCTTAAACGCATAAATACGCAAAATTTGATGACGCCATATAATTATAAGCTTAAATATAGAGTGTAACCAGGACCACTGCGTTTAAATAAGCTTAGTAATGCGTCGGTATTACTTCCCGAAACAGAAAAAAAATGCTAAATCTATTTGCTTTGTCCTATGTTTGTAAAGTTTTAAATTATTAATTAGCTTTAAGTCATGTATTCACAGTGTAAAGTATTAAAGTAGTGATAGATTAAGAAAATCAACTACAGTATTGGTAGTGTAAAGAATTTATGTTGTTTACGGCACGTAGACAATTTAAACATGAAGAAAATTTGTTCCCGTCATTGAGTTGAGATAATAAAATCCATGCACATAGTTTGATGACGTCAATTTAAACATGAATGAAAAATGTCCCTTCATTGCTAAAAAATCCATGCGCAAAGATTGATGACGTCATAAAAATAATCTCAGCGCATCCTTTTTTTTTCTAACTTTGTGACGAAAAACTATAAAAAGTTGTACTGGCAAAGACAATGTGAATCAAAAGTTGTGTTTTTTTCGCGTTTTTTGACCAAACTGACCACTGCGGTCATTTTAATTTTTTTAAAACCTTGACAGTGTTCACCGCCGTAACGCAAAGAATATTTGTAGCAAATTTCACGTTTTTATGTCCAGTATTTAAAAAGATTATGCGGTATGTACATACCCAGCCAGCCAGCCAGCCAGCCAGCCAGCCAGCCACATACATACATACATATTCCTTTTGAGATTTATATATATATATGATAGCTCAGCGATCAAAACAGCCAAAAAAGTGCCTGTGAGAGTGAAACCAGTGGATTCTCTCCCTTGGACAACATTAGCAAAAACCATCTTTAAAACTGACCAGTGCGTGCAGAATCTCATGTTTGATAGTGGACAACAATTGCTGCGAGAGGTGCTTGGAGGTGGAAATGATATTCGGGCAAATGCTGCAGTAGCCAGCCACAGGTCTGCAAGAAGAAATATGCAAACATAATTTAGTTGAAATAATCATACTCAACTCTGCATACTGCATATACATATACACACATATATACATATACACACATATATACATATACACACATACATACATATACACACATATATACATATACACACATATATACACACATAATATATACATATACACACATATATACACACATATATACATATACACACATATATACATATAAACACATATATACATATACACACATATATACATATATATATATATATAAAGTAGACTGTGTGTGTGTTCAACTTATCATATTAGTTAATTTAAAGACAAGTGACCTTATTGTCTCATATGAGAGTCTTGCGATTTCACTTCAGACATGTGTCTTTGCTAGCTAAGTGGTTAACGTATCGGACCTTATTTTCTACAATTTTTCAAAATTTCAATTAATATTACTTATTAAAAAATTAAAAAAAACTACAAGCAACAACGGGGAAGTTAGATTTTTGTTAAGACTTGCCCTATTTTTTTACCGGATTACAATATTTATTTTAAATTACTTTCCTAAAAGTTTTCAGTGAAAAATAATTAAAATATTAATTATTAGATTTATACCTTCCTGTTCATTGTAGTTTATACAATTTTTATCTGTAGCTTATACAGGCCAGTTTTATTTTCCCGCGGGCAACGCCGGGCAATTTAGCTTGTATACCCTATATTAGGTATTTTTTCAATAACCAATGCTTTTTTGTGACGGCACTTATTTCAATGTGGGGAAAAAATTATTACTTTTCTTGTATTTCAACGTTTATAATTAATTTATATATTATTAATTTGTTAAAATTGAATTATTTTAAAATTGCGCAATAAGAATTAAAATATAAAATGCGAAACTGCTTTAAAAGTTAGGCAATCCATCACTGAGTACCGGCACCTATTCTTTTACAAAAAAAGCACTGGCTATAACTATAAGAAAAAAAAAAGCCCAAAGAATAATTTTAAAGATAATAATGAACCCAATTGTTTAATTGTTGGATTTATTACATTTGCTCTCCTATATAAACGGACAACCCATTCTAAAAAAAATCCTGTTATGACTTCTCGCTAACTGTTTTTTTTTTTTACAAAAGATGATCCCCAAACATTAGAATTGGGATAAATTAAGAAGTCACAGGAACCCCGACATGTAGAACTATCTGATGAAGATTTCTTACAGTTTCATCAATAACTGAAATAGTGACATAGTGCTGCATATGTGACCCGTTCTCACGAAAGGTGACATAAGTCGGAAATACCAATTTGTGCTACATGCGTTTTTGTATTGTGGGGGTCTTTCAGGTGAATTTTTTTTTATTTTTGTAAATACTAGGTTATCCATTTCTAAATCTGAATTTATATGTTTTTTATATTTTTTTCTACTTAAAAATATTGTAATTAATTATTTTGATCAACGTGTAATTTATAATTTAGCATAAGGTCACTAAAATTCGACTTTATTTAACCTATCGTTTTCTACCTTAACCTTGACAGAACCCCATAACATTATATATCATTGAAAAGGGCAGATTCTCGGAAATGTCCGTGTGATCACTATTTATTTATAGAAACGAATCAGAAAATATTTAAGCCTGAAGTTTGGGATAAACAATTCCTTTCTTTCTATCCAATGAAAATATCATTTATAAAATGATCATTGGTTACGCTACCATATTTTTCCAATACAAATTCGCTGATTGGCTATTGGAATACAAAGAGTAAACGATTAGTCTTTCCGTTTTCGAGATTATGAAAATTTCACAACATGGAGATACGCATAGCTTCACTGCTAAATTCTTTGCGAGATGTGAATATTTTGTTCAGTTTTATTATAAAATAATATCGTATATACCACGAAAAGGATAATTGAATGCCCTTTCCATTGGTATGTAAATATAGTTATTACGACTCTAGTTGCTACGGAGTTTAGACATTTTCAAATACATAAACTTTAAAACGCATTTTCTCAAAACTTTAGTTTTTTGTCTGACTAGTTCTAAGTGATAGAAAGTGTCATAGAAAAGTGAAATATGGACGTATAATAATAAGTTTGGTATTAAAATAAAGCCTATTCAATGCCCTTTCAAACGATATATATAACTTAAAATGTTGAAAAAACCACTTATGTCACCTTTTGTGGGAACGGGTCACATATATTGTTACTCGCAACTCCAGGGGGATGTTGATTTCTGTAGTCAGCGGTTTTAGCTGTTGTTATTAACATTGACCAAGCCAACGCAAGAGTTAAAACATAATACTCTTTACTTTGTAACAAACAGGTACACACAACATAAGACATCTGATCTCAACCAGGGCTGACTAAAAGTAAGTGAACCATGTGTTAACCATTGGCCCCAAACCAATCAAAATAAAGGTCACATGACAAAAATAACATTAGGGAATAGGGCATTAGAGTGACTGCATGTCAGGAGTGGCCTCATGTTGGCAGTGTGCAGCAAAAGTTTGTATAGATCCATGGTCGACCTACCTGTCGAGTGCGGCCTCCTGTTGGCAGTGGGCAGCAAAAGCAATTGTCTCGCCTCTGCTGCACTTGGATGAGGGTAAGCTGGCCACGTACAGGATATAGTCCGCATGAACGCCCTCATTTAAGGACGGTTCAGTGACAAAGGTTTTATTCGTTTCTATGTAATACATGCAGCCCTTTGAGATGATAAAAAAAAAAAAAGCAAATACATATTTCGTGGCATTCCACCACCCCCACACCCCAGGGGAATTCAATTTTCTACTATGACATCTTTAACTGTAACTATTGCACATCTGACACAATCTATACCAAAGCTGATCTCCCCTGCTAACTTCCTTTCTTTGGCTAAATTGAATCTACTTTTAAAATTGCCAAGTATAGAAGCCAAGAGAGTTCGTTTCCCATCTTTACAAAAAATATATTCTGAACATCATTATAACACATATGTGAAGCTGCCTCACGAACTGGTACGAAAGTCTTCAAAACTGATTTTTCAATAAATGCAAAAGAATGTGAAAAAAGAGTCATATGCAGACATGCTTACCCCTAAGGACTAAAAAGAGGAACAATCTTGATAAAAAAAAGGATTTTTCAACAAAAAAGCGGAACACTCTATATCTAACAATCTTTTATAACAAAAAAAAACACCATTAGCTATTTAGAATGTAGATATAGGCCTACATTTTAAAGACAATTCCCAATGGATCTAGATCTAGATTTAGGCCAACAAAAAACATTAAATTCACATGTTTTTCTTTGCTGAATAAACTCCTATGAATCATAGTATGAATATTCCTTCCTATAACACTGAATTCGTTTTTTTACAGTTTGAACAAGTCCTATTTAAACTTTCTGAGGCAGGACGTTTAGATATATTCACAATCTTAGCAATACAGTAAAGAAAAGGAAGAGTCATTGCCAAACATGCATATATCTGGAAAAAAAAAACGTCAGAAAAGCCCAGAATATCTCTTTTAATAAACCCAGAAAACACCAAGTAATGATATTTATAGCATTGGGACCTTATTTTTGCCATTGTTTTATCAATCTAGACATGGACTATATTTCAACACATGAAAAACCCAAACTTTCCAATTTGGCGTAACAAAACTAGTAAAAAGCGGAACGGCGGAACAAAGTGTGTTTTTTTTACTAAAAAGCGGAACAAATACGTCAAAAGCGGAACGGTAGGCATGTCTGCATATGTCATTTTTTATATTGTCATTGATTTGTAATGTTGAATGCCTCAAATTATTGCTGTGAAATTTTTTTAAACTAAAACTATTCTTAGAATTACTTAGAAATGTGTTTTTATGCATCCACTGTGCCCCTTGCCCCGCTAGCCCCACATACAACCATTATAAGACATACATACATAGCAGCAAAGAAGTTGCCCTTACGTCCAAATGTTGTTCAGATACTCTGATGGCGCCACATAAGGTTATATCCTTACAACTCCTGATGCAGTAAGCCACTTGTGATTCGTACTTGGTCCCCAGCTTGCAGGCGCGCCGCAGTCTGAGCGGGGTCTGCGAGGGCCGTACCTTCAAAGCCGACTGCCAGAACTCTACTGCTTCCTTGACTTGGACCTATGGTGGAGATTTTTTGACAACCACATAGAAAAAAAAATTTTGATAGGAAAACAACTAACTTTTTTCCTAATAAAGTAATAGGAATGTTCCAATCTCTAAAACCAAAGGAAATCAATATTTAGCACTCATGACAACCGATGAAAAATATGTTTTTAACAAAATAGTGAAGTATCCCATCTGACCAAATTGATCCACAGGGCCAGTGAAGCAGCGTTCACCTGTTTCTGTGGCCACGGCATACTAGGTGATTGTGTGGCCAGCACTATGCACAGCCGCCTTTACTTTACCCCAACTAAGGTCAGGTGCCCATCAGAGCTGGGCAGACTCAGGGACACCCTCCAGACCCAGGGGAAAAATACTAGCCTGCACCAGGACCTTCGGTACGCCAATCGAAAGCACTGCCACTCAGGCCACTGTGCCCCACAAAAAAATAAAAATAGGAATAACAAAATAATCTTTAGTTTAAAAACTTAAGGCCAGAAATCTAACTTTGATAATCTGCTGGTGTATAAAGGGCAGCTCATCGATGCTTGGATCATAGTGAATGTGTATCTGAAGCTGCTGGTCAGGGCTGCGTTTCTTTATGATGTGCCCTGCATCTAACTGGACATTGTACAGTACATCCTATGGAGAGAGAGAAAGAGATAAGGGGTAAAAATTCATACAATATTCCATGAAGTAAATCGTAAAAGTATCAGTTTTAGTCTAGGGTACAAGGAAAGCAGAGCCGTTTTCATACACTTCTGGGGTCAGAGCTTACAAGGGGATTGTATGGGTAGCACTAAACCCACCTGAATTTACTTATCCCAAACTACTGTCAGGTACCCATTAGAGTAGACTAAGTAGACACCCTCCAGACCAGGAAAGCAAATCACAGCCTTCATAGCCCAGGATTCAAACCTGGGACCTTCTGTACACCAGCGAAGTGTGCAGCCCCTAGGCCACAGTTTTACATGGAGTCAGAATTGGCTCCATAGTCTCGGAAGACGATTAGATTTGCGCTCCTGTGATTTGGCCAGCCCTGCAGAATTGGCAGTGCACATAGAGTACTACGTCAAAACAGAAACAATAATACATAGATAGAAAAAAGTAAGTAAAGTACGAGTCAAATCAAATTGATCATTGGGCCGGTGAAGCAGCGTTCACGGTTTTTAGTGGCCATGGCATACTAGGGGATTCTGTGGTCACCTTAATGCCCAGCCACCTTTGCTTTACCCCAACTAATGTCAGGTAGTAATCAGAGCTGGGTTGACCCAGTGACACCCTCCAGTCCCAGGATTTAAACCCAGAACCTTCGGTACGCCGGCCGATTGAACTGCCGCAGCCACCAGGACACAATGATGATTTTTTATAAATTTGTGTGAGCCAACGGTAAAACTTACGTCATGAAGATGGCCAAACGAATGATTGCAGTGATGCTCATCGCCACGCAGCACGCCAGCTCGTACGATAAGCAGGAACTTGACAAGAAACAAGGTTGTGGTCAATTTAAATGATGACTGCATTGGACAACCCATTCTCTGGTTCCAGAATACCTCTTAAACACATCCTGGCATTATCTGGCTAAACCTTTGGAACAAATCTGTGGAGAAATGGATATGGGAAAACCATTTATTATGTATTCATAAAACTATAGTAGTATAGGTTGCTAAGGGATATGGAGCTTGTTTTACAACAAAAATTTCAATTAAAAAACCGATCCCGCCTACCCAAAATGAAATGTTTCAGTAGCACAAGCACAAAATTTTCAGAAACGCCTCTGGCTAATAAGCTTAAATAATAACAACATTAAATTAGCATTTTCTAACAATAAAAAACATAACATAATATATATTTATTTTGAATGTATGTGTTGAAATATTTTTCAGACATTTTCTACACTTCATCCACTCAGTCTAATTTTGTTCTAACTAAAAATTTTCATGTTTTTAAAAAAAACACTATATTATATGTAGAAAAAAACAACACATTCTGTCCTATCTCCACTAACCTACATATTAATATCTTCTGTGCTTTTTCAACAATTTATCAATTTGTCTTTGTTGTAACTACAATCTTTCAGTCTTCTAAAAACTTCAGATTCATTTTTCTCAAAACTATAGTCGGATGACATAGAACAAGATAATACTGAGGGAACGACTTATTGAAAAAGAAAAGATGGGACTATAAGAAAGTAATCAAATTTCCTACAGTTATGAACAAAGCCGTTATAAGAGTCAGTCCCCCCAAAACATATGAAAGCAACACAAAATGTGTTCAATAACAAAGTATTAAAAAATATGTCCATTTTTTATCTTTGAGGGTTTTAATTGTATGTATAATTTTCTGACCATCTGACCCGTTTTCTTTACTGCTTCTCAGTTTTCCCAATCAAAGATATAACTGCCCTTGTTTTCTGAAGACGTTGGAGCCTTATCATATATTATTGAAACTCGACTCAACGGGCCCAGAGAAGTGGAATGGCTGCCATGCGATGATTGCACCACCTCGAATACATTCTAATGCATGCTATTTGTGATGACCTAACGTACGACTGGAACTTAACATATTATGTACCTAGCGGATGGGGTAGTTACGGTGCAATGAACATATATCTTATATATCTCTCCTATACAGGATATATTACTGATCCACTGGCATACTTACCTACTTCGAACAGCAAGAAACACAACCTTTCTATTCTCTTTAAGATGAATGACAACTCCTGAATATGCTTTTACATTCTATCCAGTGCGTGTCTCCTGAAATACACATTACAAAATAACAACAAAGGACTACCGTATACACTCATGTATAAGTCACACTTTTTTACCAACAATTTTGACAAAAAGTAGGGCTGCGACTTATACACAGACACTGTTTCACTGTGTTAGAAAAGTTGGAAAAACATCACTACTCTGTCATACAGTTTCCTACATAATATAGTTGACTTAACATAGTATAGTTGACTGTAGTGATGTAGAATTACTAGGATATTAGTAGGCCTACATTTTCCTTTTCGAAATCTTTCTTAGGTGTAAATATACTATCTTTATATAACTGAAATTGACAAATATTTTGATGCGTAAAATGACAATAGTGGGTTTCGTTTTTCGTTAGTTGCATGTAAGAGTTGAAAAAAACAACAACACAGCTTATTGTCGGCCACACAGTCGCTTTTGAAATCATTACAAACAATGTTAATGGTATAGTGCTCCTCGATACCAAGGACACAAGTCTAGAAAGCCGTCACTTCAAAAGATTTTTTTTTGTCTGTTAATTATAGTGTGACTAGAGGGATATAAACTTGAGTAAGGACAGGGACTTAAATGAAGAAACAGATCGGCTAACTTACTTTCTCATGACTAATGGCTGTATTGATCGGTTGTTTAAAATAAATGAAGCACTACCTTTATTTGATTATTGAAACCATTTTTAAGGAAAGCATTTCAATAAGGGTGAATATTTAGTAACTTTTATGTTTCAAAGGTATGCATTTTGGAGAAGTTTAAATGCAGTGTAACCACTGAAAGTCAGGGTGTGACTTATATGCAGGTCAATGACAACATATAAGAAAAAAAATCTTCAACTAGGGGTGCGACTTATACACCGGTGCGACTTATATGCGAGTATATGCGGTAAATATTAACACGCAGATAATTTTTCTAGTTATTGTTTTTTTTTATTATAAAATACTTTTTAGCATTACAAGATGAAGCAAGCTGCATTGGTTTCTAAAAAAAACATAATCCTTCTACATATGTAAAGACAGAACAAAATGGTGGTCTTACCATGAAATGACAGATTAGGACTATCCATATCTAAGTAATTGCTTGTTAGTATGGTCACAGAGAGAATCTGATATGAAAAATATCTTTAACTTATCCTTTCAATTTAAAAAGTAGTATTTGTAATAGGCTTATTGATTATTGTTTTTCTCACTTACTTCTAAACAGCATGCAGTCATTATAATGACCTGACTTATAAGTTTACAGACGTTCTTTCTAGATAGAAGATTATTATGCCCACTAGGCCCGAAACTCCTGCAGGGCGGCAGGGATCGGTCCATTGGCAGGGCTAACACCTGGGCCATTTTGTTGACATGTAAACTAAATGCAGGGCCAGTCGGCCTCTGCAGTTGTACATTTTTAAGTTGATTCAGACCTTATTATAATAGTCTTGCAATCTAGTCTGTTTTTGTAAAGGAGATGGGGGGGGAGGCGCTTGACATTAACTTTCATTACCGTTATATTATTATATAGGCCTACATATAAAATGCCATGAAGCAATATTCACAAATCTCATGTTTTGTTTCAACATTATAACAAGCACACCAAGTTATTACCCTCAAACACAAATAGTAAAGTGTAGGGCTTTGGTAGAATTAGATAAAGTGCTTGTCAGCTCGTCATTTTATAAAATGATGATCTTTTTATACACACATTTACTGCATCCAACATTTACTCACAATTATGACTTTTAAATCTTTCCAAGCCTTTCGTTAATGGCCGAATTGTATTTCTAAAGTATAAAGTATAAATCAATGCTTTGTTGTGTCTATTATATTATTATTACTACTTTTACTTGGCCTTTAATCTTCATCCCTGAAGGTTTGTTTTCTCTACTAACTTAAACAAGGATACACTCGTAGATCGTAGATTTCAACTGAATTAAAAAATGTATTACAAATCAACTGTAACTAGCCTACCCGACTACTCTTCTACAGCCAGCAGTAATAGTAATAGAAATAACTTCGAGATTTAAACACTTAGAATTCAAAGTAAAACTACTTGATTTGATCTTAAAGTTAGGCCTATAGGCCTACTCCTATAGAACTATAGACCTACTTAAACTTATATATAATAAATGTATTTATATACTAACTTGTAAGACTTGTACTCTCTAGGCTCTAGGACTCTAATAGGAGGCATATAGGATTATAAGCCTATCTATTTTTATAAACTCTAGCCTCTAGATTCTAGACCCTGGCCTAGGCCTATGTAAACTATATTTATTATAATTTATATAAATAAACATTAGGGCCTATTGTTTCTTTATATAGTATAATATAGGGCCTACTTCATTACTATATACTATATAGTATATTCTAGTACTAGTAAATACTAATACTAGCGAGTATTTCTAGACTCTAGTATTAGTATTATAATTATAGCAATATTATTATCAATCGTTTTCTTATTGAATTTTTTACTTTGTTTTTTTATGCACCAAACAAAGCCGAAGCAAACTCAGCAAAGCAATAAATTATTACAAAAATAAATTTGTGTTAGTAAAAAAAAATCTAAATAAATCTAAAAAAAAAAAAGGCTAGTCGTCACAATTTTTAAGTCCAGTGACTCGAGTAGGGCCTACTGATGTTTGGCTACAAGTTAATTTACTTTATTGTAATAAAGCCTATTCATTAGAAGATGCAAGCAATAAATAATATTCTTTTATTAAAAAATTATAATGTTTTTTATAAAAAAAACTCTGCATGCCAAAAACTCACCACAAGATACAAGATGACAAAATTGCATCTCTATAAAGTGTGATCGATTACAGATGACTAATTTTTTGTTCGAGTTATCCATTACTTCATAATCACTGACATGTAAAAAAATATTCTTCTATTGCACAAAACCACTAATGTTACTACTGGCTCTTCTTTTTCATATTACTGTGGAGACCCCGTTAGGACCGAGGAAAGAGTCCACAATTTAACTAAACATAAAATAAAAAAACATCACAAATAACAATTATATAGGCCTACAGATGACAGAGTGTCATTTTAGGTTATTAGACCAGCCTTTCAGTGATGATTTGAAAGCCGGCACAGTAGGTGCAGTGATGGAGGCCTGGTCCAGAGTGTTCCACAGCCACATGGCTGACGGATAATAAGAATATTTGTAGACGTCGGTGCGTGCATGTGAGACATGCAGATTGGGCTGATGGCCTCGGGTAGAGCACAGAATAGGTATTCTGTGGGGTAGAGCGAGTCACCTGTTCGATTCGACGTGGCTGCGTGGACATTTCCACGTGGCGGTTCACGATCTTGTAAATAGTGGTGACTTTGTTTATCGCTCTGCGGTGTTGTAGGGGCTTCAGTTCGAGTTTGGCCACCAAAGCAGAGGCGTTTGTTTTAAGGTCGTAGTCCTGTAAGATACGACGCGCCGCTCGACGTTGGGTCATCTCCAGCTTAGATATCAGGTGTTGTTGATGGGGACCCCATTCCCATACCGTCGATGCGTAGGCTACTCCAGGATGAGACGAGCTAAACTTTTATAAAAATGGGTCTGGATCCTGGTGGAGCATCCCTTAAGGTTCTTATTGGCCGAATGCGCAGGCTTTTTTTTTGCTTTGGCAGCAATAGATTGGACATGTGTGCCCCAGTGAAGGTTTTCTGTGATGTTCACTCCAAGGTACTTGACCTCTGATACCCTCTCAAGAGTGAGACCATGCAAGGTATAGCTCGTGGGGATCCTAGTCCTCTTTCTTGAAATAGAGAGGAGGTTGCACTTATCAACGTTGAAGGCCATTTGCCATTTCGATTACCAGGTCTCCAACGTATTGAGGTCGCCCTGTAGATATAAAGCATCATTAGGGCTCTCGGCTCGATGTGAGAATACAGGATGGTATCATCTGCAAAAAGTCGAATGGTGGTGGCTATTGACAGTCTCAGGATGGCTGGGGGGGGGGGGGGGGGGGGTTTCATAAAATCATAAGAGTAGACCTAAGGAGAAGGGCCTAAATTTAATATCTATTTTAAACAGTTCTAATATTTTGCAAATTAAAAAAAAAATGCGCTCTCCAGCTTGTAGTTAGTTTCCTTAGAACAGGGTCGGGAACCCATGGCTCGCGAGCCAGATGTGGTTCTTTTGATGGCTGCATCTGGCTCGCAGACAAATGTTCGATTATTTAAAGAAAAAAAATAAAAAAATTTGTATCTACATATTAATTGCATATAAATATTTCATTCTACAAATGAGCTAAAGTCTACTGCAGCTCAGCATCAGAAGAATTCAGAGACATAATTATTGTACTTTTAGTGTTGAAATTACACAAAATGCACACATTTACTTGAATTTTTAGTTTTAAACGTAATGTATGGCTCTCACAGAATTACTTTTCAAAATATGTGGTATCCATGGCTCTCTAAGTCAAAAAGGTTCCCGACCCCTCCCTTAGAATAAAGACACTTCAATATTATTCCTTTTATTCGGTCATATAACCCACCAAATTCTGTGTTGCCATTTTCTTCTTAAATGAAACCAGAACAAAGCCAATCTTTCTGCCTCTGGTTATTGGTGCTAGTTTCATCTTCTGCCCTCTAAGATTACAAGGAATTTCCCTTTCAACACCTCTTGTGCACCGAAACCTATATAAGGCATGTGGAGGTGTACCTAGCTGTTTATTTTGACGAGTTCAATAGAAGTTATTTTATAATCAACCATTGCATTGTGTACAGTCTTTATTCATCACTTCAGTCATTGTCAATAGTCATGCATTGAGATTCTATTTAAAACTTGCTCATCAAATTCTTATTTATTATTATTTTTTATTCAATCAAGTTTATTCTATGAGATACTTGTACAATTATAAGGAAATGTATGAGTTTGCATATATCGTTGTTTATAAAACAGATAGACATAGATTGACAACAATTGGTATCGTTTAAAAGAAACATCATTATAATCAGCAATCATTTATTAACTAGTCTTATTATTACATAGGCCCCATATTAACATACCGATCCACGCAATTCTGTTATGTACGCAACGACGAGAGACTTAAACATTAATATACTTATATAGGGCCTACCTAATATAACCTAGTTACGTACAGTGTATAGTTAGTTTCAAGGATCACAACCTGCAGATGATTGTAATCTATTGATGCAATCTATTAATGCAATCTATTGATGTAATCTATTGATGTACTATATTGTTGCAATCTAATGTTGTAATATATTGTTGTAATGTATTATTGTAATGTATTGTTGCAATCTAATGTAATATATTGTTGTAATGTATTGTTGCAATCTAATGTAATATATTGTTGTAATGTATTGTTGCAATCTAATGTAATATATTGTTGTAATGTATTGTTGCAATCTAATGTAATATATTGTTGTAGGCCTAATGTATTGTTGCAATCTAATGTTGTAATATATTGTTGTAATGTATTGTTGCAATCTAATGTTGTAATATATTATTGTAATGTATTGTTGTAATATATTGTTGCAATCTTATGTTGTAATATATTGTTGTAATGTATTGTTGCAATCTAATGTTGTAATATATTGTTGTAATGTATTGTTGCAATCTAATGTTGTAATATATTATTGTAATGTATTGTTGTAATGTATTGTTGCAATCTAATGTTGTAATATATTATTGTAATGTATTGTTGCAATCTAATGTTGTAATATATTGTTGTAATGTATTGTTGTAATGTATTAATGCAATCTAATGTTGTAATATATTGTTGTAATGTATTGTTGTAATGTATTGTTGCAATCTAATGTTGTAATATATTGTTGTAATGTATTGTTGTAATGTATTGTTGCAATCTAATGTTGTAATATATTGTTGTAATGTATTGTTGTAATGTATTGTTGCAATCTAATGTTGTAATATATTGTTGTAATGTATTGTTGTAATGTATTTTTGCAATCTAATGTTGTAATATATTGTTTTAATGTATTGTTGTAATGTATTGTTGTAATGTATTGTTGCAATCTAATGTTGTAATGTATTGTTGTAATGTATTGTTGTAATGTATTATTGTAATATATGTTGTAATGTATTGTTGTAATATATTGTTGTAATGTAATGTTGTAATATATGTTGTAATATATTGTTGTAATGTATTGTTGTAATGTTTTTTTGCAATCTAATGTTGTAATATATTGTTGTAATGTATTGTTGTAATGTATTGTTGTAATATATGTTGTAATGTATTGTTGTAATATATTGTTTTAATGTATTGTTGCAATCTAATGTTGTAATATATTGTTATAATGTATTGTTGTAATGTATTGTTGTAATATATGTTGTAATGTATTGTTGTAATGTAATGTTGTAATATATGTTGTAATGTATTGTTGTAATATATTGTTGTAATGTAATGTTGTAATATATGTTGTAATATATTGTTGTAATATATGTTGTAATATATTGTTGTAATATATGTTGTAATATATTGTTGTAATGTATTGTTGTAATATATTGTTGTAATGTAATGTTGTAATATATGTTGTAATATATTGTTTTAATATATTTTGTAATATATTGTTGTAATGTATTGTTGTAATATATTGTTGTAATGTAATGTTGTAATATATGTTGTAATATATTGTTGTAATATATGTTGTAATATATTGTTGTAATGTATTGTTGTAATGTATTGTTGTAATGTATTGTTGTAATGTATTGTTGTAATGTATTGTTGTAATGTATTGTTGTAATGTATTGTTGTATTCAATTGTTGTAATCTAATGTTGTAATATAATGTTGTAATGTATTGTTGTAATATATTGTTGTAATGTATTGTTGTAATATTTTGTTGTAATGTTTTGTTGTAATGTATTGTTGTAATATATTGTTGTAATGTATTGTTGTAATGTATTGTTGTAATATATTGTTGTAATGTATTGTTGTAATGTTTTGTTGTAATGTATTGTTGTATTAAATTGTTGTAATCTAATGTTGTAATATAATGTTGTAATATAATGTTGTAATATATTGTTGTAATCTATTGTTGTAATGTATTGTTGTAATGTATTGTTGTAATGTAATGTTGTATTCAATTGTTGTACTCTATTGTTGTAATATACAGTTGCAATCTAAACGCCCAGTGTTCTTGGATGGTCTTAATCAATCAGGATGGACTAACCAAAAGCTTCCTTGTGATCTAGTGTTGCAATTCTTTCCAATTAGGGGCCTAGGCCTATACTGGTAGCACGGCGCTGCCTAGAACTTCGTCCCGGAATCCAAAGGTGTTTGAGCTCGTTTATTGTCGTCGGTCAGCTGCGTTTTCCTCGGAACACTTTGATTAAACTGGCCATATCCTGACGGAACCCCCCCCCCCCAACCCCCGTGCCCCATCAAATCTCTTTACTCTCTCTCTCTCTCTGTCTCTCTCTCTCTCTCTCTCTGTCTCTCTCTCTCTCTCTCTCTCTCTCTCTCTCTGGTTAGTCCACGTCTCGAAAGACGCCGTGTCGAGATTGTCCGAAGAAGCGGGGAGCCTATATTTAATCTGCTTTCGGACACAAACACGCAGACGGCACTCGCGTTTTGGGACTCGACCACATGTCCGTAGAGTTATCGCCAAAGTTTGTTGTGTTGTTTTGTAACGAGGATTATATGATTTCATAGTGGGATCTAAAATGTATGCATGCGTATGGATACAGTGAGTTGGAATGAATCTACGGAGTCTTAGAACTACTTCTGTTTTCTCAATTGTGTCCGCGCTTCTGATTGCGTCACTATGTAGACCTATACTAATTTAAATGTTCTATTTCATTTTCTTGCTAAAGTATATAATGATCTATGTAGATTACACTTCGATATAATATATATATATATATATATATATATATATATATATATATATATATATATATATATATATATATATATATATATAAATAGAGAGATATATATATTAGATAGATAGATAGATAAGATAGATAGATAGATAGACAGATAGAGCATGGTAGAAAAATAGATAATTAGAAAGAACGGAGATGTGTAGATACACAGATTGAGAGACAGGCAGATAGATATATAGGTATAAAGATAGGGGGACAGAAAGATTTAAGACAGATAGATAGGCCTAAATAGAAACATAGAGATAGATGGGACGTAAATTTATATATATATATATATCATAGGCCTATAGTCAGTACAGATAGATAGATAGATAGATAGATAGATAGATAGATAGATAGATAGATAGATAGATAGATAGATAGATAGATAGATATTTTGACATTTTTGAAATTCTTCTCATAATTATCACTTGGTTTACAATTAAATTAACATAATTACTTTAATAAAAAATATTAAAATCAAACTATGTTGTGCATGAAACGTAAGAAAATAATTTCATCGCCATATTCACAAAGAAAGAGAAAAGTCAAGTAAAATGGTTGAGGCCACAACTCCTTTTTGTATAGGCTACGTTAATGTGCAATTATCTCCCACTGTAGATGATAATCGGAACTATAGAACAAATCTTTGAAAACCATAATAAAGAGAACAATATAAGGTAGTGTAAATAGAAAACGTGTCGATAAACAATTATTTATTTAAACATTTTAAACTAACTAATGTAAAAGAAGAAAAGGAGTAGGCTAAAAATAAGAAACAAAAAAGGACAACAAAACTTAAAACCAGAAAAAAGAAATTTCTAAGCTAAGTAGGCCTACTGTTTATGTGTCGTCATCATAAGGTGCCATGCCGGTTAGCGTAGGCGATCATGTCTTACCACGTATCTTGTTTTCTGACAAACTCTGGCATTTCTGTTGTTTTAGCCATGCCATGCCATTCCGTTTACTTACTTACTTACGCCCGTCAACCCCTGTCGGAGTATGGGCCACCAACAACAGTTCTCCAGATTCTCCTATCCTGGGCCATCCTCTCTAACGGGTTCCAGCTGAAGCCCATCTTGGTGATTTCGGCATCCAGGTCATGCCTCCATGTAGTCGGCTTTGTGGTTTCCTTTCGGCTTTCACCACTGAGCTTCCTAGGTCTTCGTAGTGAAGAACCTTCCTCGTCCAGGACTAGATTGTCTGTAGATTCTGTTTTTAGTGTTTCTGTAGCAGAAGTTTTTTTCTACAGGGTGGGGTTGCTAGCCCTACGCCCAACCCCCTTATTTTAAGCCCATGATGTCATGGCTGTTGTCTTTGGTCCACCCCACCATTCCATTATATCATCTAATATCTCCCTTCTCTGTCTTCCTCTGCATCTCTTTCCATCCAGATTTCCAGTTATTATGATGTTTTAAATTTTTTACTTTGATTTCCTCTTCACGATCTTTACTCTTTACAATTACTTCTCTATTATTATTTGAAAATTTGAACACCTCCATATTAGATATTTTCTCTGTCTATGCCACTCGATTCATTCTTCTATAGAGCCACATCTCTGCACTTACTAAATATGCAGTCATTTTTTGTTTGTTTATTGCCCATGCCTCACAGCTGATATAATAAAATTGGTTTAGAAGTACAACATCAAATGTATAGTCATTTAAAAAAAAACATATTTATACATAGATAGAACTGTCTGTATACGGTATACATAGAGATTGATAAAGAAAGAAATAGATAAGCAAAGACACTAGACACACAGATAGATTGATAGAGATAGACATACATAGATGAAAAGATGGATGGACAGATAGATTGATAGAAAGATAGATTGGTATGAATTTTTCAAAATCTTAATATTTAATATAGACTTATGTCTCAATCTTGTATTTAGCCTCAATAATTAAAAGCCGTGTGTTTAAAAGCTGCTTTAAGACTAGTAATCCTACAGTAGTATGGCCTATTAAGACCAATGCAGTTTTGTAGAATAGTCAGTTTTTAATGTTCAAGTTTTTTTTTTAATTATTCAATTCTTCGTTCGTGCTTTAAGTCTAAATATAAAGTGCAAACAGACAATGCAGGCACAAAGTATGAAATGTCTGGCAGCCCGTTTGAGCCATGTTTACAATTATGAAGAAGAAGAAGAGACGGTCGCGTGTTCGCAATGCGACAACAAGGACATTCACAATAGGGCGAGACGAGGCCGAATACTGAGAAATGGGGGCAGCTGAATCCCAGGAATTAACTGAAGGTGAGTGGGTTCAAAGTTTAAAGACAGAACAGAACAAAATGTTTTATTGACATTATTGAAAACAGATCTAGGGTTGATGTCTATTCTTAGGCTATCTTAAATATATTATATAAGATGCTCCTTTTTATACAGAAAATATTGCTTACTTCGATTATCCGTGATCTGAGTCTAGTCTTTTGATTAGTATTTTAAATGATGTTGTTACTGGACATTCTGGTTTGTTCAGGCAACCCATTTCATGCCCAGGGGCCATTCGGGAAGAAAGAGTACTTATTTTATGCATTTCTTCTCACATAAGGAATAAGAAAAGTGGGTTTTTTTTCTTAATGTTTATCTGAGTATTGTGACAGATTGTTATTGGGTTGTAAGCTTATTTCTAAATTAGAATTTAATGCCTTATGTATTATTACTACTTTACTCTTCGCTCTTAAGTCCTCTAATGTATCTAGGTTTAGTGATTTAACTATTGATGTATATGATGTATAATTTCCGACAACAAAAGGGACGTGACTTCATTAACTGGAACAAACCAGGAAAACCAGTAAATTAATATCATTTTCAACCCTAATAGAATTGCAGGACTAGACCCAGATCACGGATGTGCGCAGGACGCAATAATCTTCTTTATAGATGGTGCGTCTGTAATGTATAAGATACGATTAATAATGCCCCCCCCCCCCCCCCCAAAAAAAAAAAAAAAAAAAAAAAAAAAAAAATATTAGGCTAAAAGCAAGAAATAGGTCTACTAATAAATATGACATTTGATTTTAAATGTGGATATCTCGAATAGAGCTACAGGAATTTAGACCGAAAATGTAAAAGGATAGACATAAAGATAGATTAGTGATTATCACAAAAAAAAACTACTATAAACAATAGTGTAGACTTTCGGAAGTAAAAACACAAGCTGACTGATTTATAAATAAACTACCAAATACTAAACGAAGTCTAGAAATAGAACTATCTTGGTGTAACAATCAATGACATGCTGCCATACAATATGTTTATTGAGAATCGGATGAGTTGATAGTCAAAAAGTTAGTGAAGATAGATAAATAGATAGATAGATTGACGGACGGACGGTGGAACAGACAGAAAGACAGATTTATTATTAGGTAGGTAGGTAGGTTGGTTGGGTAGTTAGGTAGACAGACAGACAAACGAACAAACAAACTGACATATAAAATATCATGCATACATTTAGATAGAAAAGAGTATATATTTATATTGACGGGCGTACGATCGGGTAGATAGACAGAAAGATAGATAGGTCGGTAGGTAGATAGAAAGGTAGTAATGTAAATAGACAGACAGAAGAACAAACAGATAGATAGAAAGATATATCATAGATAGTTAGATCAATAGGCAGATAGATAGATATATAGATAGATGGATAGACAGACAGCCAGACAGACAGATAGATAGATAGATATATAGATAGATAGATAGATAGATAGATAGATAGATAGATAGATAGATAGATAGATGGATAGATAGATATATATAGATAGATAGATAGATAGAGAGATAGATAATTAAATCAAATTTTTAAATAATCTCCCTAACAAAATTATAAACAGTATAGTGTAGAGACCAATGTTCCCTCAAATAGCTACAAATAATGTGTTAATGCTATAAAAAGATTTAAGTTTTTTTTTTGTTGAGTTTTTTTTCCCCTTACCAGGAGACGGCAGAAAACTAACATTACTAGCAGGTAATGGGCTCTAATGCACATAACACTAGCCTCGTAAACTCACCTCGCGGCGGAAAAAAACGGTTGCAAAAATATTAACCTTTCGAAATCCCAGATTCGCTTGATCAAGCGTTGCAGTGGTCAGCGTTGGTCAACTGCGGGCCGCCGTCAAGCCCTTTTAGGTAATGAGATGACATAACAAACACTGGCTTTTTGGCCTGGCTAGCAAATACAAACACACAGGTCCGGGAGGTCCCACCTTTTTACCTCATCATCTTAGGCTGGTCAGTTGTTTTTGTTATTTTTTTACAGATTGAAATTCTGTGCCACTAAATAGTTTTATAGCCTCCCTTGTCAATGAGTTGTTACAAAATAATTTTATAGCCTCCCTTGTCAATGAGATTCATTGCAGTACTGCGATTTTTTTATTTTTTTTACACTACAGCTGTGTCTATTGCGATATTCAATTGTTTCATATTACTATCTGTTCATGAAATGTTTTTATAAAGCAACATATTGTATACAACTATCAATGGGCTAATTTAATAAAATTGTGGCTATTAACTACCAATAATTGGATTTTTAATCAAATGTGGCATTTATTCAAATATCTGACAATGGAGTAGGTTCTTTTATGAAGGTGGTTTTTTATATAACTCCCTGACATTGGGAAATGGCAGAAAATGGTAACTCTTATACAATTCTATAAAAAAAAAAATTGTCAATAACTTTTTAAATAAAATCGTGGCATTTATCAGAAAAATTCGTCAATGAAGTTGAAGCCAAGGCTTAAGCTCTTCGACTAATTATAAACAACAGATTCACAAAATATAAAAAAAAATGATGTCTTGTAGAGCAAAAAAAATATTTTTGAATGTAAAACTTTACAATGACTCTCAAAGTGGACAATTATATCCTATAGATAATACATCTAGATGGATAGTGAGACCGAAGAGATAGAGAGAGAGAGAGAAAGAGAGAGAAAGAGAGAGACAGAGAGAGAGAAAGAGAGAGAAAGAGAGATAAAGAGAGAGACAGAGAGAGAGAAAGAGAAAAAGAGAGAGTGAAAGAGAGAGAAAGAAAGAGAGAGAGATAGCGAGTGAGAGAAAGAGAGAGAAAGAGAGAGAGAAAGAGAGAGAGAAAGAGAGAGAGAAAGAGAGAGAAAGAGAGAGAAGGAGAGAGAGAGAAAAAGAGAGAAAGAGAGAGAGAAAAAGAGAGAAAGAGAGAAAGAGAGATAGAAAAAGAGAGAAAGAGAAAGAGAGAAAGAGAGATAAAGAGAGAGAATGAGAGAGAGAAAGAGAGAAAGAGAGAGAAAAAGAGAGAGAAGGAGAGAGAGAGAAAGAGGGAAAGACAGAAAGAGAGAGAGAGTGAGAGAAGGAGAGAGAGAAGGAGACAGAAAGAGAGAAAGAGAGAGGGAGAAAGAGAGAGAAAGAGAAAGAGAGAGAAAGAGAGAGAAAGAGAGAGAAAGAGAGAGAAAGAGAGAGAAATAGAGAGAGAAAGAGAGAGAGAGAAAGAGAGAGAAAGAGAGAGAGAGAAAGAGAGAGAAAGAGAGAGAGAGAGAGAGAAAGAGAGAGAGAAAGAGAGAGAAAGAGAAAGAGTGAGAAAGAGAGAGAAATAGAGAGAGAAAAGAGAGAAATAGAAAGAGAGAGAAAGAGAGAGAGAGAAAGGAGACAGTTATATTAAAGGAGAGTCGGGGGGAAAATATGCCCCTAAGCTTGCAAATGAGAAATGCTACGTGTTTTAGCAGATTTGACTGCTCAACAGGTTCTCGCGATCTCCACACCAAATGTTTTGACTAATTGTGCTAATATGTCCTTTATGTTTCAGGAGGCTGGGAGATGACCATTATGGACCTCCCATTCAGGCCTGGAACTTTAAACCAGACACAAACAGACCAAGACCTAGGCCCCAGTTCCCTTCTTTCTTGGCAGTCGGGGACACAGAGTCCGAACGCTCTCTCGGAGATGAGGATGATGAAGATGATGATAATGAAGATAATGATGATAAGGAAGACAATGATGATAATGAGGATGATAATGAAGGAGATGCTGAGTGTGTTAAGGATGAATCTAATGAAGCCTGTGTTATTGAAGGTAGGTTTAAGTGTCATTTAAACTGTTGTTATAAAACCTTTTGCACACATGTACACAAACGCCAAACTAAATACGGGCAAAACTACACACGGGTCAAAGCACACAACGACCAAACTACACACAGGGAAAACTACACACAGGGCAAACTACACACAGGGAAAACTACACACACGCCAAACTACACACAGTCAAACTACAAATACGCCAACTATACAAACTCCCAATTATAAATTATACACGCACCTAACTAGACCAAAAAAGAAGGCCTACACATGCGCCATGCACATAATAAAATTATTTTTTTTTAAAGTCCACAGACACAACTACACACCCCCACTCAAAACCACAAATTTACACCCACACCAAATAACACAAAAAATTACATACACACAAAATACCTTTAACATACAAACGAGACTACACACAAAACTACACACACAAATCTCAGAAAAGTACACACACACACAATCTAACACGAGTCACGAGACACACAACAAAACGGCAAACAAAAGAAATGTAGAACATAATATTCTCTACTGCACACCTCAACTAAAATGCACCCACCTACAAAAGAAAACTGTTATGTCACTCTGGCTGAAAAATTATCTGATAATGTCCCGCTATTGTTTAGTCTACGTGTGACATAGTCATCAACAAAGAAACACTTGAGTGGATAGTGCAGTCATGTTTGCTTAGCCACTGGTGGTCCGCATATATTGACATGTTTTGCAAGTGCCATACAATCTGTCAAATAATAAGAAAACCCGTTTAAAAAAAAAACAACACTTAAGACAACTCTCGTCAACCTGCAAGAAGTAATAAAATATACTTGATTGTTTCCCCTGTCAAATGTCTTGAACGCAAATAACTAATAACACGATGTCTTAAAATTCGTAAATTCTAGCGTTTAAAAATGAATGACTCAATGATCCTACTTGTTTGTTCAGTAAAAAATAAATGAATTGCTAAGTAGGGTCTAGCATTAATGTCTTTTTACAAAGAATAATATAACAATAATTAAGCTTATAGTTATTAAAATGTAGTGTTTTGGGGGTGTTACTAACTGACAATTTGTTATAAGCTGCATGCAATTTTCAACATAACCGGTTGTTATTATGCCAGATAATATGGAAAGTCGAACATATAGTCTAGGTATTATAGGAGTGGAACATTTAGATATTATAGGAGTCAAACATTTAGATATTATAGGAGTCGAACATTAAGATATTATAGAAGTCAAAAATATGGATATAGGAGCAGGGCCGTATTTAGGATTGTAGGGGCCCTGTTCCCAAATTTATGTGGGGGGGGGGCTCTCGTGGCCTCGCCCGGCCTTCTGCGTCAGAAAAGTGCCGATATTTCATGTAAAAGTCTGTATAATCATAAATTGTATGTTACGCTTAGCTTGGTTGGACCGGAACGCTTAAAATTGTAGGGATATAAATAAATTTTATTGTACATTTTCAACGAAAGAATGGGGATGTAACTAAAAAATTTCTTTTGTGGTATGTGGGGGCCCCTTTTGTGTGGGGCCCCTGTTCCAATGGAACACTGTATACGCCACTGTAAAGGAGTCGAACATTTAGATAATGTTCTTCCATTAGGAAACAACAGTTGGGTAAAGTAAAGGCGACTGGGCTTTGTACTGGCCACCCAATCCCCTAGTATGCCGTGGCCACAGAAACTGGTGAACGCTGCTTCACTGACCTTATGGATCAATTTGGTCCGATGGAAATACTTTACTTTACTTTTATATCATTCCTGGTTATCTCTGACACCTCCAAGAATGGGTTCGAATTAAAAGGTTCACTTGAAGCTTTCGATCTGTGACTGTAAGCATGGCGCAGACTTTAGTGTTTTCACACATGGATGATGCGTCTACGTGTGTGTCGTTATAAGGGACACAGTGATGTAGACACACGGCAAATATTGACACACTCTCTCACCTCTCTTACCGGCATTTCTCTCAGTGCGTGTGCGTGTGTGTGTGTGTTTACATGTGTCTAAGTGCACCAATGCAGTAGCTTCCGTTATATAAAGTTTTATTTTCTTTACACCAATGAGCTTCTTACAGAGCTGCCACTTGTGAATGTTTCCACCCAGATCTAAGTCTTTACCGTCTTAGTTCAAAACAAGACTAGAATCAGATGGACCGCTTTCTTTAATATTTCTGCTATTTTTGATGACTCGAATAACTTTTTGTCCGAATTCCCGATTCCTTTTTGTAGTGTACACTTCCGTTTCATTTAATCGCTATGATTCTCTCAGTGGAAAATTAAATTAAAATCGAAAATTGTAAACAGCGAAAACCTTTAGGTAGCCGTAGAAAAAAAGGTCATAAAATAGAACAAGCGGTCCATTTTATTATAGTCTTTGGTTCAACACCTAAAACCTCTATTGTTATTATTGTATTCTTTTTTGTTTACGCAATAGTTTCTCCCTTTTATCGTGGAACAAAACAACGTGTATATTATAAGGAATTTTTTCAACGCAATATTATAGTTTTTTAAAAATATAAACAACAACAAACTTGAAGATCTAGTCAAATGGCATTCAGGCGTGGAACGGGTTATCTGAAAAACAAAAAAGGAAAGTCAACAGCTTAGCATCCTTTAAAACACTGATTCAAAATGCAAGACTAGACTCAAACCTTGGAAAAGCGCAGGAGGCAATAATCTTCGGTATAGAAGGAGCGCCTGAAACATATATAAGATAATATTAGCGTTAATAAGAGCCTTAAAATAGGTGATACAGGAACTAATAGATTAAAATGCTTATGGGAAATGTACTAAGTATTGTGAATGAACTCCTGTCTGAACAAGCCAGTTTAGAATAAAAGGTGGATATAGAGATAGATATGGAGAAAGATAGGTAGACAGATAAACAATAGGCAGACAGACAAGCAGACAGACAGAGTGACAGAGAGAGAGAGAGTCAGAAGGAGAAAAAGATAGATATACAGACTGGTATATATTTATAAAGAAAGATAGACAGAGAGAGAAAGCGAGAGAGAGAGAGAAAGTCAGATAGATAGATAGATAGATAGATAGATAGATAGATAGATAGATACATACATTTCCTTTCATGCCCCCAATAAACCATTCAAACTTCGTTCTATTCCACCCTACTTTAGTTACTCTATTCATCCCATCAAACTGACACCTCCCCTCTAAATCCGTTTAAATGCCCCCCCCCCCTCACATACTGGCACTTTGATGGACCATTTAGCCTACACCACGGGAATTTCCCGGTCTCGTTTTTTGTATACTAACGTATCCCTCCAAAACGCCCTCCGCCCCCCCCCCTTCCACTTTTTTTTTTTTTACATTTTATTGTTCCACATCACCGCCTCTTTCTTCCACTCACGCAGTGGGTTTGTAGTTTGTACTTTGTATTGGTCAGTTAACAGTGTGGTCAGCATGGGTCAGCGTCTCTGTATGACATCGACCTGCCAAAGAGTGTTGTTGTGTAGTTTCTTGTTGTGTTTCCTACTACCGGGCAAGTTACTACACGGAGACCAGGATGTAACATTATAGCCATGGAGTAGGGAGTAGGGAGTAGAGAGTAGGGAGTAGGGAGTAGGGAGTAGGGAGTAGGGAGTAGGGAGTAGGGAGTAGGGAGTAGGGAGTAGGGAGTAGGGAGTAGGGAGTAGGGAGGGAAGATTTGGGGTTTACAGGAAGACTCTAATTCCGGTGACAATTTAATTGTTCTGGACTTCAGTTCAGCCGATGTCATCTTTCTTGTTTCGTTTTGATTCTGTTAGGCCTCGCTACACAGGCTGATATGTTAGGCCTCGCTACACAGGCTGATATATTAGCCCAGCCTTGATAAGTCAGGCAAGGAAAAGAGGGGTGTAGAGGTTTGCGGATGAACTCGGAATAGGTCTACTGTCATTGTCGCCAAGTAAATTTCGGGTTAAGCGAATGTGGCGAATTGCAAACTCTGAAGTCAAATCGAAATAGTTTCGCGTGGATCGCTAATACAATTTGTTTTAACATGTTGAATTAATGTTAAGAAAAACTAAATTTTGTATCTATTTATATTTTTTTCTAAAAAGGTGAAAATTTAGAATTAATTTCAGATTATGTTAATCCATTGAATTATACTCGTTCAATGACCAGCCCCTCTTTAATGTGAGGCCGGCTGGTCCTCTTCTAAGTTCACCAGACTTACAACCAACACGCCACGGTTTCTACCCCTACCGCTGACCGATCCCTGCCGCCCTGCAGGAGTTTTGGGCCTAGTGGACGTAATAATCTTCTATCTGGAAGGAACGTCTGTAATCTTATAAGATTATGTTCATCCAACAAATATCAGATGTGGGTAGACATTAAAAAACCACAGAGAAATAACTGGCGATAAAAAACTGAAGAAAAAAAAAAGAATTTGCAGTAAACAGTGGTATGCAAATCTTTATTGCGTGCAGAATTATCTCTATAATAATATAAATAACAATCATGAAAAACAAATAATGAATAGTTAAGTGGCAGTCAGGGGCGAAGCCAGAAATTTTGTCCATGGGATGAGGAGGCGGAGGGTCTAAACTTTCGCGGAACAAACATTTTTTTTAAAGTAGCATTTCTAATTGATTCAGCGAGCTAACAGTATAAAAGTCATCCTGCTCACTTACTTGTGTAAGAGTCTTCAGTTGCCTTGTTAGGGGTTTTCAGCGTGCCATTGAAAATCGGCCTGCGTGCCAAGTCTGGCATGCGTGTCGTAGATTGCCGATCCCTGGTCTAGAAGATTGTCTCCAATCTACCCGGTTTTGACTTTCGTTCAGCTTAAAGGTGGATGTCCATTATCGTGGCTTTACTATCCCGTAGTAGTTCGCGACCTAACAAACCAATGACCCTTGCGATATTCCAGGGACTGAAGAAATGCCCCCCCCCCCCCCCCCCAGTTTATGAAATAATGCCCAGCTATAAAAAGCGATACTCTAGCCACACAATCTCCTAGTTCTCCGTGACTTTATTAAACCAGTGTTATGCTTTGCGTTATTCTTAAATGGAGTGGGGAAGAAGTTGTCGTATTGAAGTCCTAATCTCTAAGCCTGTTGAATCAATGCCGGAGTTCTTGTCTGGCGATTTATGCTTCACTAACTCCCAATGGATCAAACGACTCTGAAATGGGCAGACTACTTTACTTGAAACTGTTTATATGAATGTCATTCCTGGGCCCTCTGTCTGCCTACTTCTCTTTTGGGCACAACCTTTGCCTCAAATGTTCGTATTGTTATTGATACACATAAACAAGTGAAGGATTGAAGGATTTGTAGGATGAAAAAATATTTCTTATACATTTATATATAGATATTAGCTTATTGAAGACAACTTTAATACTATCAAGAATATTTATGTAGTGTTTCCGCCGAACTAAACTTCTATTACTAGCCTATGTTTTTTTTTATATTGAAAGCTACACAAATTCTTAACAAATTTACAATTCCTTGATTATATCTTGTCTTATACATTACAGACGCTCCTTTTATAAGGAAGACTATTGCGTCCTACGCTTATCCGTTGTTTTGAGTTAAGTATTGCATTTTCATAAGTGCCTTTAATAATGTCAAGTTATTGGTTTTCCTGGTCTTGTTCAGGCAACCCATTCCCATGCCCAGATGCCACTCGCGAAGAAAGAGAACCTTATATGCATTTGTTCTCGCATATTGAATAAGACAGTTTTTTTTTTATTCTTTATGTTTATGTGAGCATAGATTGTGTATTATTTCTACGTTAGTCCCACTCTAGGAATTATTTATACTCCATCTTTCATGATCTCTCTCTCTGTCTTCTTTCTCTCTCTCTCTCTCTCTCTCCCTTCGATGTCAGTTCTTCCATCTGTCCATCTCCTCTCCACAGCTCTACCTCCTGCTGCGAATAAAGCCACAACATAAAAAAAGAACAAGAAGGTATAGAGGAGAACAACAAGAGGGAAAATATGCTGGGGAGGGAGGGGGAATGGTGGGATATGCCTGAAAAGGACGATTGAGGGACTGGGAGTGGCGCGGCAGGTATGGGACATTCTAACGCCCCTCTCCCCCCCTTCCCACAAGACACTATAACCCTCCCAGTCCTCCCTGACAGTCAATTTCTACCTGGCCGGATACAATACCTGTATTCAGGGAACCCTAGCGGTGAGGAAAACGGGGGGGGGGGGGGGGGGGGGGGGAAAGGAGAGGAGATTATGGATGGGGGCAAAAATGGTACGTGTTTTGGGTGGTTGAACGCAGGGGGGGGGGGGGGACAGTGCTCTCTCTCTCTCTCTCTCTCTCTTTCTACTTCTTTCATTCTTTCTCTTCCAATCCAGAATTTATTTCACTGTGGCCGTGAGTCTATCAGCAAAGAGTCCCGCAAGTTGAAAGTAAAAAAGTCACAGTCGCCGGATGTATCTTTTTTTTCATGTTCTTATTAATTAAAACGTTTCTGTATTGATTGTACGGATTGTCCTTTCCCAGTTTAAAAAAAATAGTAACGCTCCGGTATTTCAATAGTAATAATACTCCGTGTGATATCTGAATCGTGTAATATATTTGTGATACTTTATCATTCTGTTTTTTTATGTTTTTGTTTTCAATTCATGGACGCGATCATCTATCACTTACGTGTGGTGGTCGTGTGTGATTTCATTTTCATAGGATTCATCTAATTCGATGCAACACCTGAAAACAGATGTGATTTTTGGTCATTTGGGCACTTGGTGAGTTATACTATCACGTGACATGTTACTTCAGGGTTTTCACCTGAGACGAATCGGTAGGCTAATATTTCAGTTTGTATTTAGAAAAGATCAATTAGCCTATTTTTTTTTAGTTTCAAAAAGCTTCCTTCTTTACTTAGTTTCCTTGATTGACTTATAGGCCTACACATTTTTTTCTTATCCTTGTTTTTTTGTTTAAAACAAGCAAAATTCCCCGGCGTTGCCCTGGGTTAAAATAAAGGAGGCCTGTATAAGATACAGATACAAATTTCAGATACAAATTTCCTCAACTACAATGAACAGAAAGCTTTAGAATCTAGATCTAGATCTAAAAAATGTTAAATTACATGTTTTTAATCGAAAATATTATATATATTGTAATCGGGTAAAAAAATAGGCAAGGCTTTGTATTTAACAAAACGCTAATTTGCCCCGGTGTAGCTAGTAGATTTGCAATCTTTTTGTTTTTAAAGTAATATTAAATTTGAAATTTAAAAAATGTAAAAAAAAAAAGGTATAGACTACTAACTGGAGAATCGTATCCACTCAGCTAGCGATGACACGTGTCCAAAGTGAAATCGCAAAATTATAGTATGAGTCAATAATCAATAAGGTCACGTGTCTTTCAATTTACTAATATGATTGGTTGAACACACACACAGTCTACTTTATATATATATATATGTATATTTGTCTTATTTGGTTGTGAACCTTGTAATGTTTCTAACAAGTTATATCCTGCCCCCCCTCCCATTGTGTCCGTGGTGCAATAAACATGATTGTAAAACTACAGGGGGGGGGGTTTGAAGTAGTTATAGCTGTTATAGAAT
Source organism: Anisus vortex (assembly GCA_949126835.1). NCBI lineage: Eukaryota > Metazoa > Mollusca > Gastropoda > Planorbidae > Anisus > Anisus vortex. The sequence continues at coordinate 42,674,339 of OX421500.1, read as the reverse complement.
AGCTAGCTCTCATGCCTGATACAATATCTACTCCTCTGTTATAGTCTATATTTATACTCCTCTGTTATAGTCTATATTTATACTCCTCTGTTATAGTCTATATTTATACTCCTCTGTTATAGTCTATATTTATATTCCTCTGTTATAGTCTATATTTATACTCCTCTGTTATAGTCTATATTTATACTCCTCTGTTATAGTCTATATTTATACTCCTCTGTTATAGTCTATATTTATACTCCTCTGTTATAGTCTATATTTATACTCCTCTGTTATAGTCTATATTTATACTCCTCTGTTATAGTCTATATTTATACTCCTCTGTTATAGTCTATATTTATACTCCTCTGTTATAGTCTATATTTATACTCCTCTGTTATAGTCTATATTTATACTCCTCTGTTATACTCTATATTTATACTCCTCTGTTATACTCTATATTTATACTCCTCTGTTATAGTCTAGATTTATACTCCTCTGTTATAGTCTAGATTTATACTCCTCTGTTATAGTCTATATTTATACTCTTCTGTTATAGTCTATATTTATACTCCTCTGTTATAGTCTAGATTTATACTCCTCTGTTATAGTCTATATTTATACTCTTCTGTTATAGTCTATATTTATAATACGTCTTACTTTAACTTTAGCGCTTTATTGTTTTCTTTTATCGTTCATTGAGCAAGGTAAGAAATAATAAATCTGCCAACTTCATATACTTTAAAGAACATTGGATAGATTTTTAACATTCTCAGCAGCATTGGGATTAGGTGTTAGAAGAATAGCCTACAGGTTGGGGGGGGGGGGGGAGTGAAGGGTGGGTGTGTATCCACAAGTAATAATAAACAACTTGATAACAACAATTTTTATGCATGTTCCAGGGCCAGAAGACCGTAAACAATATAAAAAAAAGAACAAAAACTAAATACCGAAAGAAACGTTCGCACTACAGTTTTTAGTGTAATATTGTTAGTTATTTTTTCTTTCTCTTTCAACAAAACACATTGTAATCATTTGTTTCTCCCTCATTTTCACGGGCATGACCACAAGTAAAAAAAATAACACTACACAAGGGATTAGGATTAGATTTTACACAAAATCAATGAAGCGAGAGAATTCAGTGTACGAAAATATGCAAATTTGAGCCCTGGCTTAATTCTGAAGAGAGTATTGATCCTTTCAATTTGCATTCAGATTCTAGTTTTCCAAATTTCTAATTCAGCTACTTATATCAGATTCTAGTTTTCCAAATGTCTAATTCAGCTACTTATATCAGATTCACTTCATTTTAAATACAATCTAAAACTAATCATCAGCCTTTAATTAGTACACTTTTTCAATAAATATACATAGTATTTAGCAAATGTATTTCGTGAATAATATGTCCATTTAATGAATCTACTTGTAGGCTAATGTTTAAGGGCTCTGAGTCTGGTCTTGTCTTATTTTATACATTACAGACGCTCATTCTATTAAGAAAATTACTGCGTCCTACGCCCATCCGTGGTCCGAGTCTAGTCTTGCATTGTATTAATATGTTTTAAATGATGTAAAGTTACTGGTTTTCCTGGTTTATTCAGGCAACCCATTCCATGCCCGAATGCTACTCTATAACTGGTTTATACATAAACAAAAAATATTCACATTTTTAAAAGAAAAACATTATTATAAAAATAAAATGCTTAAGTAAAACCGATAAATAAATGTAAGCTTATAGACTCATGGGGGAATCTTAAGGTCTAAAGATATGGCTTAATGATTTAACTATTGATGTTATCCTTGTCAGATACGAATATTCATCGTAATCAACCTTGCAGCTCTTTTCTGGGATAGGGGGGGGGGGCGGGGGTCCCTAACAGTTGTAATGTTAATAATAATATTAATAATAATATATCAGACTACTTTAAAAAAAAAACATAATCATACTCAAGCACTTGAAGAAGACTGTATTATTGTAATGGGGAAAACCCATTCCGTCCCAAACTGTATCATTGTAATGGGGAAAACCCACTCGGTCCCAACTAGTCATAAACATCAGTTGATGTGTGTGTTGTTTTTTTTTAAAACTTGTTTCGCGTAACTCAATAAAGATATAATTCAACAAAAAAAAAGATAAAAAGTTTTGATACGTTATCAGATTGTAAACAGATCAGATAGATGTTTCTGACACCTCCAAATATCGCGTGTCACTTTGGTCTTTTGTGGGGGAAATTCTGAAAGTCAGCAGGCTGCACGTGTTCTGTACAATCAAAGAATGCCGTCTGTGTTTTTCTAAGGGTCGTAATTGCCTCGTGTCTTGTGTCTGATTCGTACATGTCCTTTCTTCTCTGACATTCACTTCAAAATGTAAAATTATAAAGAAATACATTATCTTGATAATTAGTAAACGTCGACAGTTGTAAATCTCAGATCATTTCGTTGTTGAAAACATTAACCAGCTGTAGATCTCAGATTTTGACTTTGTTGAAAACATTAACCAGCTGTAGATCTCAGATTTTGACTTTGTTGAAAACATAAACCAGTTGTAGATCTCAGATTTTGACTTTGTTGAAAACATTAACCATATGTAGATCTCAGATTTTGACTTTGTTGAAAACATTAACCAGCTGTAAATCTCAGATTTTTACTTTGTTGAAAACATTAACCAGCTGTAGATCTCAGATTTCGACTTTGTTGAAAACATTAACCAGCTGTAGATCTCAGATTTCGACTTTGTTGAAAACATTAACCAGCTGTAGATCTCAGATTTCGACTTTGTTGAAAACATTAACCAGCTGTAGATCTCAGATTTTGACTTTGTTGAAAACATTAACCAGATGTAGATATCAGATTTTGACTTTGTTGAAAACATTAACCAGCTGTAGATCTCAGATTTTGACTTTGTTGAAAACATTAACCAGCTGTAGATCTCAGATTTCGACTTTGTTGAAAACATTAACCAGCTGTAGATCTCAGATTTCGACTTTGTTGAAAACATGAACCAGCTGTAGATCTCAGATTTTGACTTTGTTGAAAACATGAACATGTCGACAAGACAACATGAGTCTGATTCAATTGATCAATAAATTTCTATTGTGGTATGGTCGTATTATCAATAAATTATACCGATGGGTCGATGGGCGTGGGGGGAAGGGTGTGGAGACAGTCCAATTAAGACAAGTCTTTGAACTCGAGACTAACGCCTCCTCCCTTCCCCGTCTCAACACTATGTTGTCATCGCGTAACCTTGGTTCAAGGGTTTTCCAAGCCCCTCCCCCCCCCCCCACTTGTGGTTATACCTAGGCTTAAATAGAACAATTGGACACAGGCTTGATGTGTAATAAATGTGTGTGCAATAGTATGGATACAGATACTAAGTTGCCACTGTTGGGGTAGGTTTTGGTGTTATGGCCTTCGTCTGGGTATAACATAATTTTAGTTTCAAACCTCAGCCAATCGGACAATGGAGAATAATTTAAGCTAATGATAAAACATTACCGTTGTCGGTTTGTTTGACGATGGTTATTGTCATTTATTTAGCGCTTCATTCCATGCTATAAAATTTTTGTAAAAATATTTTCTTTTTAGTTGTTGTTTTTTTGGTTAGGTTATATGAAATAAAAAATTAAATACGGTATTTGTACGTATATTTCGAGCAAAAAAACAACAACTGAGCATTAAAAAAAAATATTGGTTGAATTTAAGTGTATGGGAGAAGCTGGGTAGTTTTTTTGTTTTTTTTTCTTTGTTAGTTTTTTCCCCCCAAAAATTGTGTTATAAACTAAATTATCCCCCCTGAATTTTCTTTTAGGATACCTTTAATTAATAAATTTTTTATTACTTTCATTTTATTACTAATATTGGTTTTACTATTATTGTTCAATTTATTATTCACAAATGCTATAATTTTCTTATGTTTTTGACTATGCCTTTATTGTACCTATGTACTATGTGGCAAATAAAATATTGTTCATTATTGTTATTGTATTGTTCCATACCATTGGTTGTCCTACAAATTGATAAAATTGTTATTTTTTTCTAAATCGAACCGAAATAAGAGATTCTTAGAAAAATATATTTAAAAAAAATAACCAAAGAAAACCGTTTAGTTCTGTAGGAAGATGGTGGAATGTTAACACATTTCAAACAATATTCTTTAACGAATATTACGAGTCTACGAGAGCCCCAAGCAGAAATCTGCTTTATTTTCTGTTTGCCACCTGCCCCATCAAAATTGATAAACAATATAAAAATTGTAAAAACAATTGGTGTAACTTTGACCTTTTTGCCAATCGCTAAAAGTTAACTTCGTGGAAGAACGCAAGAATCAGAATTGAAACGTTATTCATCCTAAAGATGCAATTGTTCGCAGAATCTGCTACTTATCATAAATGCTGTAGACACTTCGTGTGTGGTTATGAGTGGTTTGAATGAATCCTTACGTTTTGATAAGTGTCTTCAATGCTGTAATGGTATTGATCATTCTTCACTAGCTCAGGCAACCCATTCCATGCCCGAATGCCACCCAGTAGACACACATTGATAGCTAAGAGTTTAAACACCCGCTGCAGCCTTCACCAACCCAAACTATTGTTATCTAATAAACTATGCGTACAATTTATGCGCATAATTTGCATACGGAAAATTCATTTATCATTCATGATCTATTTCCCCATCCTCCCCCCCCCCTTTCCCATAATTCTATTTTTAAGCACATCTTCACTATCAGCACAGCTCAGCACTTTAGCGGTAAATTATTGGTTTTAACGAAGAAAAAAAAAATCATTTTTATAATATCAAGAATTGAAAATCAATAAATCATTCGCGTAGTCTCTAATCTGCGTGCCGAATCATGACAATAATCTCTAGCCCCAGGCCAAAACACACTCCCTCAATTGCGTTGAGACTATATTTAAATTTAGACCACGTGTGTTTCAATGCGAGAATTGTTGCAGTAAGCTGTATTCGGTTCATACTTTCATTTAAGATTAATATACCCCGCGGGGTGCAGTGTATGTAGGGGAGATTATGGGGGTGATTGGGGGGAGGGGGGAGTAAGATATAGACATGCAAACCTCGAAAACGTGAACTATTTCAATGCAGGCTACCTCACCATTAGTTTTTGTGTACCTAACACTGATGTATTTAAATTTTAACACGCCATTTTGCAAACCTTATATAATAGAATTCAATGAATTTTTTAAAATACTTTCCTAATAATTATGATACAGCACTGACATATATTTTGTTACTTTCACTGCCCTTACTGCCCGACCATGGGAAATATTTTGTTTAAAATTCACAGAAAAAAAAATAGTTTAAACTAACATAATAATAATAAGTCTATTAAAATATAACTACACAGTTTTTTTTCTACCATTTACAACGGTCTAATTCTTAGGCTTACTTCAAACAGTTTAGTTATAAGATAATTAAATACTGTTCTATAGATTGTGTTTGTTTTACAAATCATTACTTCAGTCCGCCCGTAGGCCAGTGTTAGATTGTGTTTGTTTTACAAATCATTACTTCAGTCCGCCCGTAGGCCAGTGTTAGATTGTGTTTGTTTTACAAATCATTACTTCAGTCCGCCCGTAGGCCAGTGTTAGATTGTGTTTGTTTTACAAATCATTACTTCAGTCCGCCCGTAGGCCAGTGTTAGATTGTGTTTGTTTTACAAATCATTACTTCAGTCCGCCCGTAGGCCATTGTTAGATTTTGTTTGTTTTACAAATCATTACTTCAGTCCGCCCGTAGGCCATTGTTAGATTTTGTTTGTTTTACAAATCATTACTTCAGTCCGCCCGTAGGCCATTGTTAGATTTTGTTTGTTTTACAAATCATTACTTCACGTAGGCCAGTGTTAGATCCCCATACTGAATTAACTTTAATTACAAAATATTATATATTTCCATCAGAACAAATCTTGATCTATCTATCTATGTATCTATATATCTCCAGTTATCTATCTGTTCTATTCTATCTAAGACCTGTGTTTCTGTTTTTGTAAACAACTGTCATTTTTCCTTTTGTTGCATTCTTTGCTCGTATCAATGCCCTAGTAAGTAAAATGGCCTTAACTTTTTTATGTTCACTCCAGAACAAGGGTAATTTGGGCATCTTGGTGTTCCCATTTATGAAGGAGTGAGGGGGGGGGGGAGGGAAGCATTTTTAGGATATGTTACCCGTGGCTACGCCTATGCATGAAAACGCTTTAACTGTCTCCTGATTTAATTCAATATAGAGTAAGCGCCAACACTATTAAAAGCTGGGCGATTTTTTTTTAAATGTAAGCTATTCAAGAATACGTTTAAATTCGATTAATTATGAGAATGCAATTTCAGTCAGTTTCTACCTAAACCGCTCTTCGTGCCACGCATAGCTCGCTCCAGTGGTTGCCGATACCTATTTTAACATACCACACACACAAAACAAAAAAGGAAATTGACGGTAGAGGTGAAGGCGTGGGTTTCTCCATACAAAAAAATCTTAGGTATGCCATGACAAAGGAGGAGAGACCCAGAAATGTCACCTCCGGTCTGCTACTATGTGGGTTCATTATGTTTCAGCATGTGACCCTCCGCTGCCACGCCCCTGTCGCTAATGAGTTTACTGAAGGCAATGTCACGTGTCATGCTTCAGTATGTCTGTCAGGTGAACATGGCATCCGGGGACTTTCACAACCACAAAATAGGCCAATACCTTATAAATCTATGTCTATATATCTATATATATGAGCCCAAGTCAAAAGGTTGTACCTCAAAACTGATATTTTTAAAATCGCTATTAAAGGGTCAAAATGCAATGAAATAGTTAAAATTTGGACTTAGTTCCCATCAAACATGGACAACGAGATAGCATGAGATAGCATTTTGACCTAGGTTGATTAAAATATGCCTCAAAATGCATTTTTGATGAGAATGTTACGGTTTTTTGTTGGTGACTCTAAGTGACTAATTACATGCAATTTTTCTAGACTTTATTTCAATAACCTAGGACAGGGATCGGGAACCTATGGCTCGCGAGCCATATGTGGCTCTATTGATGGCTGCATCTGGCTCGTAGACAAATGTTCGATTATAAACAAAAATATCTTTAGACTCCTTTGATCTACATATTGCATATCAATATTTTATTTTACAAATGAGCTGTAGTCTAGGCTACTGCAGCTCAGCATCAGAAGTGGTAAAGGAGATAAACTCCGCTGACCTAAAAGACAGAAAAATAGCAACTCTGCACTGCAATCATTGTAATTAAAGGGAAAAAAACTCTTGCCTTACGTCCAAATGCAATTCATGCTGACATTGTTCAAGTGGGGCTGCCGTATAGGCCCTTTTGCTTTCGAAAATAGCGGCCCATGTGTGCATGTGCAAAAGTGTCCGCACAACAGATAGGGTTAGAAAGTAAACTTTTGTTTTAATCGCGTTGTCAGCTAACTAATTTTAGAAACCTTTTTGACAAAATGGCTAAAAGAAAGAAAGAAAGAAAGACGATGAGTTTCGTACTTTTCAGCAGGAATGGACAGATGAATTTGCCTTTGTGAAGAGAACGGGTTCTACATTGTTTTTAAAATGCAGTGATAAAATTGCATCTATGAAACGGTCAAATGTAAAGCGACACTTCGAGACACACCATTCTACATTTGCATCAAAATATCCTGCGGGAGACAGCACAAAGAAAGCATGTCAAGAACTGCTATCAAAGAGTGCAAGCTAGTCAGCAGCAAATCCGTGTTTGGACCCTACAAAGTGACTGGATTTCGGCTAGCTTTGCTGACGCTTTAGCTATTGTGAGAAACGGAAAGCCATTCACAGATGAGGAGTATGCCAAAGTTGATGTTGTCAATGAACTTTTTGATGACTTTTCGGATACGGACAAAATAATTAAACGGATAAAAGACATGCCTCTGTCGGCAAGAACTTTCACGCTCGTAGCAACATGATGTCAAATCAAATTGAAGCAATGCAAGTGAAGTAGGCCTACATAAATGCGGCACCGTTTTTTTTTCTCTGGCTTTGGATGAGAATTAAATGATCGCCAGTTTAAAACACTGCTTGATGAGGCTGGGAATAATTATCCTGGTCTGTTTCTGCACTGCAACGTGCGTTACTTTTAGTGTTGAAATTACACAAAAGGCACACATTTACTTGAATTTTTAGTTTTAAATATAATGTATGGCTCTCACTGAATTACTTTTCAAAATATGTGGTGTAAATGGCTCTCTCAGACAAAAAGGTTCCCGACCCCTGACCTAGGAGCTTTATATGTATCTCAAACTCATTTGGTGAATACAAGAAGCCCTTAAATAACTATTTGCCACAAAGTTTGCTCAAATTGATGCAGGGATAATTTTTTTACAAGGGTTTAAAAGAAATAGTGTTGCTTAGGACAGTTGTTGTCATTTCAAGTGAGTGGAGTTTATGCTCCTAAACCCCCTCTTTTGCAACTCCTATGCTTGTAATACTCTTGAATATCATAAATATAGGCTATGGAGATATGTGTGTTAAATTCTTGAAGAAATCCATAAAGAATTAGTATGTTTTTTTCTGAAGTCAATTTTTTGTTGTCATTTGTCCTAAGTGACACCAAGGTGTCTATAGCAGCCATTTCTTTTGTTTCGCGTTTTTCGTCACTGTGTCTTTTCCAGTGTATAACTTATCTTCCCACTATTCAAATCATGTGTAGGAAGGTTCTGACAATACTTAAGTGCATTTTTACACCTCTCTGTGAATATGAAATTTTTTCCCTTGAAAGAGCACCTTTTGACTTGGGCTCATATATAATTATATATCTAACTCTCTCTCTCTCTCTCTATCTTTATATATATACAAGCTACATTGCGCGGCGTTGCCCGGGTGAAAAAAAACACACTTAATACACAAATAATACACACATAAAACACATAATACACCTATAATACACCTAAAATACATACATAATACACACATAATTTCACATTTAATACACACATAATACACATTTAATACACAAATAATTCACACATTACAGACACACACACACGACTAGTCAGGCTATGACCAAATTGGATTAGCTTCAAAGCAAACAGAAAAAGGCAACGGTGTAAAATTCTTGATAAAAACGCGAGCGCTTTAAAAAGTAAAAAAAAAAAATACGGTATTGACATAAGATGCGTGAATAGACTATTTGGCAAATAATATCTGATCTTCTTTGTAGGCTACCTCGCGCGACGTGTACCTGGCATATACTTAGTGTTCTCCACTCTCGGAACACTCAAAGAACACTTGGGAACATTTTGAAAGTGTTTTTTTTATATTCCAGGTGTTTTTTTTTTTTACTTCTTCTTCTTCGGCAAATAGAAGTGTTTGTTGACCAGGTTTGCAACGGTTGGGTTTTTCTCGTTAGACCTAGGTATTTCATAGGCTAGACTGGCATTTGTGTTTTTCAGCTTGGGGTTGGTTTATTTTTATTTGTTTACCATAAAAAATAATTATTTTTAATCAAACGTATTTTCGGACCAATTTGATAACTAAGACGTAACGTAGGTGTCAAATCCAAGGCCCGGCGTACTATTTATCTGGCCCGCGTCATAATATGAGTCTGAATATTTTTTTTCATATTGTTGTTTTTAAAACGTTTAGATCAGGGGTCGCAACATAAGGCACGCGTGACAAACATGGCACGCAGAGCGATTTGCAATGGCACGCGAGAGACCGACAAGAGGTGTTTTATTTTATTGAGGAAAAAAACAATAACACTTTTCGGATCTGAATGAGGAAAACTGACTGTTGAAGACGATGTTTTTTGAATGACATCGTTACACATTTCAGTGAGCTGACCTTGCATTTACAAGGACCACTGGAATTGATTTGCATTGAAACTGGACATATCTTGCCTCGAAATCAATATCAAAACATTTAACCACATGTGCATCCCTATATTAAGGCATATATTACAATAGATATTACAATAGATAGTTGGGTCTTATCAGAAGTAGGCCTACCGGTATATCGAAGCCCTCAAGCAAAGTTTTCTAACTAATAAAAGGCAAGACTTTCAAATTTATTGACTAATTTTTTATACCACACCAAGCCTAATTGGTTTGATCTTACTCCAACTTTCTTAGATGTAGATCTTTTTTATAAGTGGATGGATATTGGCAATTTCAAAAAGTTTAAGTTGAATTTTAAACATTTAAAAAATAAGCATCCAAATGTTCCCATTTATGGAAAAAATCTGGAAAGAAGCTGCTTATGAAAGTTGTCTGCTATTCTCAATTCAGCTTTTGGTTCAACTTACATCTTCGAACTGATTTTATTGCACGTTAAAGCTGTTTCATGCATACAAAGTGGTCACCTACACTGGACCACTCAGAAGGGACTATATATGTATCTGACATGAAACGATTAGGGAAGCGCATTCAAGACAAGGCGCTCATTAATTGATACAGCCTAAATAGGCCTACATTTGAAAGAGGTTTTATGCACATCTTCTTAAAACATAAACATAAGTAATTCTAAAACAAATTGATTTGTATTATTAATTGTATAAATGTAAGAGACTTATTTAATAGCACTATATTATGTAATTTCTGTAATTATTAATGTTTAAAAGATAAACTCTTTTATAATTGACACACAATTCGTGCAGGAAATATTTATTTACAGCTGTTTAACGTAAATTATTTTGATCCTCTAGTAATTAAATATTGCAATGAATACCATAATGTTGAATTTATATAAAGAATTATAATTTGTCAGTCAAATTTGTTATATTACTATAGACTATAATACACAGGGATCGCTTGCTTTAGTATTTCTGCTATATGATGACTCGAAAGACTGCTTTTAGGAATTTCCGATTCGTTGTTTCCTTTGCACTTCCGTTTTATTGAATCGCTTTGATTTTGTCAATGAAAAATTAAAATCGAAAGATCTATACAGCGGAAACATTTAAGAAACAACGAGGAGCGTAAAAGTAATTTGAGACAGCCTTATTGGTTACGCACGGAAAAAAAGTACATATAAGCTCTAAAAATAGAGCAAGAGGTCCATCTTATTATAGTCTATGAATTGAATTGAATTGTTGAATTTCCGGCCCATCAACATCGAAGGTTATATAGGGCCTTGTTGATAACGTTGTTGACATGTTTCTCTTGTATCCATTTTATTGTTCTTATATCTTTAAATTCTGTTGTACAGTTGTATGTCTTTAATATAGTTTATTATATATTTTGTTCTATGATATTACTAAACATAACTTGTTTGACATCACTATTGAATCAAATGTTGAAACGTTCCTTCAATTAAAGGGAGATAATTAACCCGTTTTATTTGCGCTAATATTTCAAATATGTTTCTGATTTTTTTCTTTTATAAAAGAACAAATAGCTTAAAATTTAAATCTTTGAAACGATAAAACTGTAAAACGTATTTGTAATTAATATTAATAGAGAATATTATATGACTAAATAATTTATATGTATGTTTTTAAACATTACAAAAACTACCCAGATTGTATGGTTATTTTGTATCTATGCCGCTAAATGCTAATGTTTAAGCAACAATAGTTGTTCAAAAATTCAGATATGTATTAAGATGTTAGGTCCCAGGACCACCAATGTTAATGTTGAGACAATACTTACCATAGATGCTAAGGCTGTAGTAATACAATATTGTATTATATCATGATAATCACATACACGTTAATTATGTATTAAATTAACGCTTTTCTATATAAAACTCCTTTGCTTTTGGCCTTGTCACGGAGTTAAAATAATTGTCCGTTAAATAATTTTTCAAAAATGTATACAAGAACAGGTTAACTTTTAGTTTAGGCAGTTTGCACGGAGGATGATTTAGAAATCCTAGTTTGGCACACTGTTAGCAAAAAGTTGCCGACCCCTTGTTTAGATAATTGTTTGTCTGTTTTGGCCCATATCATAAGGGAAATATATGTGTTTTGGCCCCCCCAATCGATTGAGTATGACAACCCTATACAGTAAGTTTAGTATTGCTCCTTATAGTAAGAAGGAGGGAAGTTGGGCTGCAGAAAAAAGTCTTGATAAAGAGCTTCTGTGTGTTTCTAGCTGGGCATTTTATAATCCATTTATTTGTAATAAAATATAACCTATGATAATGTATTTCTGTGTATTTTATTTTTTTATATAAAATATAATTTGGGTGGTTTTTGTGTATTCTTTTTTTCAATTTGTTTGTAATAAAATATAATCTGGGTGTTTCTGGGTATTTCCGTGTTTATTGATCATCCAGATTTCGGTCTGTGTGTGCTAAATATGCGTTGCCAACTCTTAATGCTTTTCGAGAAAATGTTTGTTTTAATCAACGATCAAATATACCGAACAGAAGAAAAGATTCAACACATCAATGGGTCCGATTGATGTCATCGAATAGCCTAGACCAAGGGTCGGCAACCTTTTAATAATAGTGTGCCAAATAAGTAGGCCCTATTTCTTATTTATTCAGCGTGCTAACAGCCTATAAGTCAGCATACTATTTTCTCGTGGAATATACTTAAATTGTCTTTTTTAAGGTTCTTCCGTGTGCCATTTAAAATTGCTTTGCGTGCCAAGTGTGGCACGCGCTACGTAAGTTACCGACCCTTTGCCTAGAAAAAAGGAGCAAAGAACAAAAAATGATCTTGCCTTCAAAATTAAATAGATCTCCCTTCTACAGAGAAGATTGTGTGTGTTATCCTTGCTTTGAGTTTTAATCACTCCTGAAAAATTATTTTAACCCTTACAGTCCCGGGTGCGTATATAGCGGGACTGAAGGTTTGCATGGGAAAGTAGGTCGGTACGGGAAGGGTTAAGATTGCATACATTTTGCCCGTCTTTTTTTTTACATTTTGTGTAACAAATACCTTACTGGGGGTCTCAAAAGTGTACAGACATGGCGAAATACGGACAGGTAACCCAGGTATAAGGAACAAGTCTTTATGATTTGCCCAAATGCCCCCCCCCCCACTTCCTATTCATGCTAGACTTGTGTGTGTCCGATTGAGAGACTTCACAATGGGCCGCAATATTGTCTAAAAACTTGACAGAAATTACAACTAGATTAAAAAGACGAATGTATATTATTATGCTGTAGGCCGAGGGACGGCATCCTACGGCACGCGTGCCCGGCATGGCACGCAGAGCTATTTTCAATGGCACGCAGAAGACATAAAACAAAATGCAAGATCAAGTCTCCTCTAGTTGGAAGAGAGTTCTAGATAGGGCTTATTTGTAGGTTGTTGGCACGCTGAATGAAATAGAAATCCTACTTTGGCACACTGTTATCAAAATGTTTTCGACCTTTGCTATAGGCTCTCCAATGAGTTGCTTCCCCCCCCCCCCCCCTTGAATGTCGCCAATATTGCGCTCGAGGACTGCCCCCCCCCCCCTCGACTCCCATCCCCACTGCCATTGCTATTTCTACCCATTGCCGCACAATGTTGTTACGTATAAATAGCCTCGCTAAGGGGCTCGAAAAATCTACTTCAAAATATCGCGTACTGTGTATTGATCTCCCAGACATCAAACAAACCCACAATTACTATAGAGCTTGTCTATAGGCCTGAATCGAACAACACAACAAATTAAACATCTCCTGCGTTGTTGTTGATTTTTTTATATAAGAGTTCTTGATTGGGCTACCTGTCGTGGCTACCCGTAGCGAGCAATGAATGGGCTACCTGTAGCGAGGATAACTTTTATAACTGCGGAGAACGCGGCATTAGACTCGTGTAAGTCTAGCAATGAGAAGTCTATCGGTGGGGGCGTGAATAGAGGTTTACCGGTGATAAAAGACATATCCCATGATGCATTGCGCGTGTACTAGTCGCGTTTTACCCGGCATTCACCGCCGTGTATTAGCAAATAATGGAGTTGTGGAGGGAGAGAGGGTGTGGGGAGTGGGGGCGTGCAACTATTTCGGAGTTGATTGCATTTTTGACGCCCGGGTGTATCGCAGTGTAAACATGACACAACAAAAGGACCAGAAATTAGTGACACTTGAAAGTCACGCAGACGGAGGGAGGGGGTGATCTACATCAAAGCGGTTCTCCCCCCCCCCCCCCTATTTTTATTATGAGTTAATTACTGTATTAATAATAATAAAAAAGAAGTACCCTTTCGACCGTATTGGTTGGTCCTTGGGGCAATTGAAGCAGCCAGATTGTGTGGCCAGCACAATGCCCAGCCGCATTTAGGCTACTTTCACTAACTTATACTAGGTAGCTTACACATCAAAGCTGGGTAGACTCAGTGACATCCTCCGGACCTCGGAAGTGGCGTTACTATGGAAAATGACGCCTGCGGCGCCTGGGGCAAGGGTCTACATTGGCGCCATTAAAAAAAATTATTTATCTTTTATTAGTAAGCTAACATTGAGGTTAACGGTGTGTCAGATTGGCGCCTATATAAACGAATATAAATGTAGCCTCAACATTGGCGCCCGAGGCTGGGCTGATGCCATGTTGAATTGCAGAAAGACGAGAGGGATGAAGGATGGTGGTGTTTATGTCAACCGAGGCGCCCCATCGATTTAAAAGGAGTTAGTATGCAGTTGGCTAATATTGGCAAACACGCCGAGGCCGAAACAGTTATAGTGCGAGGTGACACGCATATAGGTTACTGCGGCCTTAGTTATATTATTATGTAGACCTGCTCTTGTCAATACTGAACCTTGGTCGTACAACGGGCTAGAGTCGGAAACCCCCAGCACCTTGGGCCTTGTCGAATTATAGTCTAGCTCAGGGGTCTTAAACTTATGGCACGCGTGCCATACTTGGCACGTAGGACGATTTTCAAGGGCACGCGGAAAACCTCCGAAACGGCAATTCGAGTCTCTTCTACAAGAAATTGAGTGCTAGAGCCGAATGACTTTTAAGCGGTTGTGACGCTGAACGAATTAGAAATCCTACTTAGGCACTCTATTATCAAAAGGTTGCCGACCCCTGGTCTAGCTGTTCAATGGATGCACTGAGTAAAATACAGTAAATAACATTGATTTACTGCTGTTAAAAACGAGTTCTATTTTGAAGAATATAATAATAATGTAAGCTCAGATCGCATTTAACATTGAGCAACAAACATCTAGGAACACTTACCTATATATTACTCTAGATTTAGAAAAATATATAGCTAATAAATAATTTTAAACTTGACAAACATTGTATAGATCTCTAATTGTGTTTATCCTCAAACTTATTCGGAGTTTAAAAAGAAATGCGTTTTGCTCTAATTTTTAGGGTACGTTTTCACTTCAAAAAAACTTTCACCCATGAATTTATTATTTAGTGTATGCAGGATGTATTGCTTATAATAATTGTCAATGACCCCGAAAGAAAGTGTAGTAAACTTTGTATATGAACCGGGACACTTGTTTCAAAAGGCGTTAAAAGGTATATAATATAGAAATAATGTTTAACTAAGATCCCTTTTTTTTTATCGTTAGAAAAATCTTTGTAAACATCTCAGAATATCACGTGATAGATTGTTGATTGATTTGATTGGTTGAACAAAAGATGCCAACTACTCTTTGAAGAAAATGGTCCAAAAAGATTAGCATCTCCGTTTATATTTTCCTGCGCGAGTTTGTATTTCTTTCTTCAAAATCTGTCTGTCCAAATACTTGCATTTAATTGATTATGTCTTAAAGGATAAGATGCTAAACCCAAAATAATGGTAGCTGTAGACGCGCCCTTCCGTGCTTCAAGTTAGATCCGCCCCTGGTGCCTGGTAACATTCAGCACATCTTACATTCTACCTACGGTGCTTGTTAATAACCCAGCAGACGCGAAGCTAAAAAAAAATTAACCAACACATTATTTCCACCCAAGAATTTTTTTTTAATGTGTTGAATGACAGGATAAATTTTGTATGCACATAAAAAATTAAATGACACCGCTTTGAAGAAAACAAAGACTTTATTACCAAAGACCAATTTTCGTCTAATGTTACAAAACCTTTAATGGAGTCCCCCGAGCCTTGACGATATGGTAATCTTATTCTTTTAATCTCTGGCACCGGACATTTACCCCACGAATTACTACGTAGATTAAACAAATCAGATATCCCTTTATAAAAATAAAAAAATTTAATTGCAGGTAGCCTATAAATATTTCTAGCCCTGTAACAATGGCATTAAGGAATTATTACCAGACAGATTTTAGTCGTTTATGAGTTCTGATGTAATTAACTCGCCATTTGTTGTCCCAAATCGTGTCAGTTTAGTGTGTTCATTTCAGAGACTTTGATGTAAAGTCTTTATGCGTTTAAAGGTCGGGAGTTTTCCGGAGAATATGGGGGGGGGGAGGGGGGTAGTGATTATGTAAAGAAGGCCACCCGCGTTCTAAATCCATTGCAAGTTTTGTTGATTGTGGAAGATTGTAAAGCTTAATCAATGTGCAGATTGATTACTGTCAGTACATAAATGAATGAAATACTTGCAAATGGGATAAGTAAAACCCGGAAGAGTGCTTCATAAAAATGACTACTTCATGCAGCTAACTATTTAAAGGCTCTCCATGTTTCTGCTTAAGTTATACTCTATCAACTCTATACTTTGTAGAGTCGATCAATTGACAAGTCTAAATGAGGCCTGACCATTTCAAACAGAAGAGATCATGAACTTCCGGTGTCATTTCCGTAAACAATAAACCATGCTTTTGTTGGTGTTTAATAATTGATTTCAATCTCGACGGCCAGTTCTGTTTTTTGTTTGTTTTCGAAATAATCAAAAGCTACACGATTAGTAATGAGGAATCCGTTTTTAACACCAAAAGTGAATAGGCGATAATTAAAACTCAAAGGGTTAGTCGACTTAAGTTACATTTAGCTTTTTTTATACAATAAATTAGTCGAGAGTTGCGTTTCTTGGTTATTAAAAAAAAAACTAAACGCGTAGATTTATTAAAAACAAAAAAATACGAACATTCTTTTGCATCAAGCAATAAGTTTGGGAATAAAAATGGGTGATTCTTCACGCCTGACTTTCACAATCCATCGTTTTCTTTATACAACATCTTTTGGAAATGAAATACAATTTAATCCTCTACATCTTTTCGTACAACCAGTAACGCAGCACACATACATAGTTTGAAGCAAATGAATGAGACCGGATATGTTGTATACGTTCAACCTTTATGCAAGCATAATATTCAAGACTTCTCAATTCTGCGGCGTGACGTCACCAACTGCTCATTGCAGATACTCTTGCATAGTCATTGACAATGCTGGTTACTTTTATGTTTTCGCCATAAAAACTAGTTGTTTTTTTAACTTTGAATGTAGCCTATAACTATCTATTTATCATTCTAATATCTATATATCTATCTATTTATCCATTTATTTATATATCATTCTATCTATCTATCTATCTATCTATCTATCTATCTACATTTCTACATATTATCTATATATCTATCTACCATTCTATACATTTATCTATCTAATTATCTATCTATCTCTCTATATATAATATGCAAACAATTCCAATCATTGTTCACGTTTTGACCCTACAATGTTCGTATAACTTTCTTCTATTTCTTCTGTCGTGGACATCAGTGTCCATTTTTCAGACTTTGTAACTAAACATTACTAAACATCTGTTGAGCCTTTTTAAAATTCACCGTCGGTCGCCTGAGCCCATTTACCGGGAAATTGAGCTTGTAGAAATCATAAACATTATATCTGAAGACGGGGGTTGAAAAGGTTGGGGTGTGGGCGGGAAGAAAGCTGTGAATTGTCGTTGGAATTTATTTTGTGTGTGTGTCTGTAATCTCGTCACGGGCCACGGAATAAGCTATCGTGGGGCCACATGTGACCCGCGTGTCGCCAGGTGGTTATCTTTGGTCTGTTAAACGTCTGTATCAATTTCTCCTCCGTACCAGATCTCTCGGTTATGATTAGAACAAACATATGGTGTGTTCGAGTGTCGACAAGACCCAGCAGTGTATTTCGTCTCTTCATATTTGATGATTGTTTGTGTTTTCATTTTTCACTCTTCATTGCGAAACTTATATTGGTTGATTTGTTGTGAATTAATCTTTTCAAATTGTGTGTTTTATTCAGTCATTGCGTGACAATTAAGTCAATTATTGACTAATTTGTATAATCGACTTTATTAATCATTTTATTTAGTTTGCTAAGATTGTTAGAGTCAAAGTGACTGAGCAGTTCTCACAACTAGTCACAACACTGTGTTTTTTTTTTTTTTTTTTTTTTTTTTTTTTTTTTTTTTTTTTTGCCCACTCTCAATCTAAAATGTCAAGTTTATTCAACTGTGTATCGTGTACCGTGTACCGTGTACTACACATGATATAACTTTTACACCTGGAATTTTGTGTAAACATAGCTCGGTATCGGACGCCACTTACCAACTAGACGTGGGACGAGAGCTGGACATATCAACCTTCTCTTCCCCTCTCCTCCTTTCTCTCTGCCTGTATATCAACCCTCCAGTCAATAGTCAAAAATCAACAATCAACAATCAACAATCAACAAATAACAGACGAACCGTCTGTAAACAAGGGAGAGAACCTTTCTCTTCTTTGGACCTTCAGACTTTGTTTTTATTATGGCATGTGTGCTGTTGTCTGATGTTACGTCTAATGTTACGTTTAGCAGTGATTGTAGCACTGGAGTACTAGACGCTGTTGGGGATGTTAAGCAGGCTGGTGAAAAAAATAAAAAAAGGCTGCGTCGCTCCTCTTCATTTAATGGTTGTTGCTTGGATATCTCTGAGCAAACAACCATTAATGGGCCACAGCAGGATTTCAATAACCAAATCTTGCAGGGATTTACCAACGTTCAGCTCTCAATATCAGAGAGCAGCTTGAAGATAGAAGCCTTGGTGCAACACCTGCAAATCTTTCCTACATTCCAAGCTTCTCTAGACACGTTAGTAGCTAGGGTGGAGAAGATTAGCGAGGAGATTGGAATGGTAAAGCAACTGAATGAGCGTGTGACCGCAGTTGAACAAGTAATCAGTATAGTAGATAAGATTTCAACTGAAAACATCACCACCTTAAAGAAGCACGAAGAGGACCTTGGTCAGCTCAACAAATCGTTGAACGAACTCGAGGAGCGTACTCTATCGCTCGAGACCAAGGTTCTAATAAACAATCTACTTCTAACTGGTTTAGAAGAAGTCGGAAGAGACGAAGACTGCTACAGCACGGTTAATCAGTTCCTTCATGACCACTTGGGGATAGACCATGAACTCGCGATTGAAGGCTGCTATAGATTGGGACGCTATCACAGAGGACAGCAAAGACCTATTGTGGTGACCTTCCTCCATCTATATGATAAAAACTCAATTAGAAGAATCGCTTACAAACTGGCTGGAAAACCCTTTGGAATAAGAGATCATCTCCCGAAGAAAGTAAACGAAAGAAGAAAAATCCTTTTACCTAAACTAAAGGATCTAAAGGAAAAATATGGTCGAAACGTATTCCTTAAAAATGACATCCTGACCTCTCCGGAAGGGTCTTGGAGGGTTGACAGTCAAGGCGTAATTGTTGCCCTCAGAGCACCGGACGAACAACGACCCTGGCGAAGTCAAGATCAACACCAACAGCAATCGAGTCGCTCTCAACCCTCACAACAACAAAAAAAACAACAACAGCAAACTCGACAACAACAACCTGACCATGAACAAAACATACAACGAGAACAACAACAGCCTCAACAGAACCAGCGTCAACAATTATGGCAACCTCAGCAACTACATCAGCGAGAACTACTGTATCGGTCTCAACATATCCAGCAAGAACTGAATGATCAAAAAAAAACAATCTTACCAACCCCATCAAAAACAAATGAATCTGCAACAACAGCGGTATCAACACGGACATGATCAACGGCAACAACAACGACAGCATCAACAACAAGAACAGCCTCAGCAACAGCCTCACCAACAGCAATACCAACAAGAACAACAAGAACAACAAGAACAACAACAGCAGGCTCCAGAACTATACCTACAACGACAACAAGTTTATCCCACGGGACCACCTCAACATTCGCAGCAACAACAACAATATCACCAAGAACAATATCAGCAACAACAGCAAATGCACCTGCAACCACAGCATCTTCAACATCAGCAGCATCAGTTGCCACAGCGGCAGCTACCCCAACACCAGCAACAACCTTATCACCAGCAGCTACAACTTCAGCAGCAGCACCACCAACACCAGCAACAACCTCAACACCAGCAGCCGCAGCATCCCTCTCATCATCATCAGCAGCAAATCCAACAACAACCTCAATACCAACAGCAGCAACTACATCAGCAGTACCATCAGCAACTGCAGCAGCAACCACAACCCCAGCTACCCCAGCTACAGCCTCAACATCAGAAGAAAGAACAACAATACCAGCAACAACAGATGCATCAGGAGGGTGATACGACCTCGGCAGACTGCGTAACGCTCACGGTGCTGTAGGACAGTGGCATTAGCATAGGTGAACAAAACCAAAAACGCTTTTTAAGGTTAGCCTATGTAAATGTATGTGGCCTGGTGAGGAGAATGATGTATCCAGAGTTTGTTGATAAGATAAATTTGTTCGATGTTATAGGTCTTTCGGAAACAAAACTTAATAATGACAAGGTGGAAGATATCGATACTATAAGTATAGAACACTTTACCCTTTTCCACAAATTTAGACACCATAATAACAATAGTAGATCGGGGGGACTGAGTGTGGCCATAAAAAATGACCTAGTTGATAAAACTAAAATATTAAGATGTGACAATAATGAAATGATTTGGCTACAAATAGGAGCAGAAAACAATCCCTTATTAATTCTAATTATTTATACCCCACCCGAGAATTCCCCATATGCCCAATCTGATTTTTTCAATATTCTAGAAATGGAAATAATCGATAAAAGAAATATCACTAACAATATAATCATAATGGGTGATTTTAACGCTCATACCAAAGAAAGAGAAGATTACATTATAGACTCCATAACAAGTCCCCACGAACTCTATGTAGAAATAAGTACCCAGACAGAAGAAACGCTTAAAAGAAAAGACATTCCACTCAAACGTATAAACGTAGATACGACAATACCGAATAACTGGGGCCGCAAACTAATCGAAACATGTAAAAACACAAACATGTTAATAATGAATGGAAGGAAGGGGTTACTGTCACATAAACCTACGACTACATTTAGCACAGTAATCGATTACGTACTAGCAGACAATGACCTTTTTCACAAAATTAGGAATCTAATAATCCACGACTTTGATCACCTATTCTCAGATATCCATTGTTTAATATCATGTGAATATGAGATTGAGATTGGTGGAGCAAATAAACCTGGAAATGCGCGTAGACGACTAAATAATAGACCAGTGGTAGAGATCATTAAACCGTGGGTGCAAACTAAATCTAAGAACTATTTTGAAATGGTAGAAAAGCAAAACAAAAACAGCATAAATCTGAAACTAGACGAATTACTAGAAAGAAGTGACCTTTGTAACTCCCCTGAAAACAAAAAACAAGAAATAAATAACATAGTAGAGGAAATAAATAAAATATTAATAAATTCTGCAAATGAAATATTTGGCACAAATCGATACCCTAATGATAAAAATAACCTAAGAAAAAATAAACCCTGGTTTACACTTATATGTAGACAAAAACGAAGATTATACCTTAAAGCAAGAAGAATGAATAGTACCCTTAAAACCAAAGGCTCACTTGAAAGTTTAAAAACACACAGTAAAAACTACAAGCGTGAAATGAACACCGCTATAAATAAATATGAAAACAAAATGAGAAATAAAATAAAAAATCTGAAAGGAAAGAATCCAAAAGAGTACTGGCGTATCCTAAAGGACAAAAACAGAAAAGAAGATTATAATGACATTAGTATTGACGAATTGTTCCATTTTTTCAAATCCCAAAACGAAACGACAGACAACTGTTGCATGAACCCAATAAAAACCAATTTAACCGCACCTAACTTAGATACGACAAGACTTAATGGTGAAATAACATATAATGAAGTGTTATCAGCCATCAATAAAACAAGTAATAATAAAAGCTGCGGACACGATAAAATTTATAATGAATATATAAAATGCACAAAGGTTATAATGACACCCACATACGTAAAATTATTCAATGTTATCCTAAAAGATGGAATTTTCCCCGAAAGCTGGTCACTAGGGATAATATGTCCAATATATAAAAATAAAGGCAGCAAGGCAAAGCCCGAAAACTTTAGACCAATTACCTTATTATCATGCTTAGGTAAACTATTCTCATCCATTCTTAATGTACGAATGGAGATGTTCCTTGAAGAGCACAACTTATTAAACGAGAATCAAATGGGTTTTAGAGAAGGTTATTCCACAACGGAAGCATCATTTATACTATATGCGCTGAGCTTTTTAATAAAAAATAAAGGTGACAAACTGTTCTGTGCATTCATTGATCTAAAAAGAGCTTTCCCGTCTATTAAAAGAAAATTACTCTGGGCGAAAATGTTAGATATAGGCATAGATGGAATTTTCCTTAAATGTATACAGGGGTTATATAGAGATATTAAATCGACAGTAAAATTAAATACAAACCTGTCACCGTTATTTAACTGCGAAGCAGGACTAAGAGAGGGAGAACATCTGAGCCCTCTATTATTTTCTATGTTTATTAATGACTTAGATTCTTATTTAGAACTAAAAGGTGCAAGTAGCTTAACTATCAGCAACGATAACAACGCAGATCTACTAAAAATATTCACATTATTATATGCTGACGACACAACAATCCTAGCTAAAACCGCAAAAGAATTACAGAAAAACTTAAACATTTACAGTAACTATTGCAAGGAGAACCACTTAAACATAAATGAAGATAAGACAAAAATAATGATATTCGGTAGAAAGGGGAGGGTAGGAAATCAGAAATTTGTACTAAATAATAATATAATAGAAATAGTTTCTA
The DNA here is from genome assembly GCA_949126835.1 of Anisus vortex. NCBI lineage: Eukaryota > Metazoa > Mollusca > Gastropoda > Planorbidae > Anisus > Anisus vortex. The sequence continues at coordinate 42,651,406 of OX421500.1, read as the reverse complement.
AATTTAAATACCTGGGAATAATCTTCTCAGCTAACGGTTCTTTCTCAGAACACAGGAAATATTGTAAGATGAAAGGTACTAATGCTATGTTCAATCTTCTCAGAAAATGCCATACACTAAGCTTGCCCATAGATAGTCAAATTGATCTATTTGATCAAACAGTACTACCTATACTAACCTACGGTTGCGAACTATGGGGTATGGAAAATTGTGACATTTTAGAAAATGTTAGACTAAGATATTTTAAGATGATTTTAAAATTGAACACAAAAACACCAAATTATGTAGTCCTAGGCGAAACAGGCAAACTCTATATAAGATCATTTATTAAAAAAAGAATGTTACACTTCTGGATCAAAATAGCGACCGGCAAAGAAAGCAGGATTTCTAAAATAATTTATAACATTTTACTTAAAGAGCACCTGGTTGAAAAATGCAAATGGTCCGCCAATATAAAGTTACAATTGGAACAACTAGGATTAGGATATATTTGGTTAGAACAAGATATAATAGACACTAAACTTTCAAAATCAATAATTAACTTACGTATAAATGATCAAAGTAAACAAGAACTTTATGAGAGTATGCAAATAAGCAATAAAGGTAAATTATATAGCGCTCTAAAATATAAATCTGACTGGGAAAATAGTCCACCCTTTTTAAATAAATTACATCTGAAAGAAGCTATCTATATACTAAAAATACGAACAAGTAACAATAATTTCCCTGTTGAACTGGGTCGCCACTCCAGAATAGATTATAATTTAAGATTATGTCCCTTTTGCTTAAAAGATATAGGAGATGGATATCACTATTTACTCCAATGTGTGCACTTCAATGCCCAACGAAAAATGTATCTAAAAAAATATTACTATAACAGACCTAATGTAGAAAAAATGTCGGAACTGCTTAATTCTAGCTCTCTAAAAGAACTTAAAAAACTAAGTATATTTTCAAAAATATTAGTATCTGCTTTTAAAAAATGAGAAAAAGGTTAGAAATGTTTAAGTATTTTAACTTGTTGGTTTGTCAATATGATATTGAGAGATAGTCGTAGAAGAAATGTAATATACTAAGCCGCAAGAAAAATTGTGAATGATTTCTTAAATGTTTGTTCTCACTATGTTAATGCCGTGCAGGTCTAATGAAAGTGATTTACCTGTATGTCTATGTTAGTAAATTAAGTTGTAGTTTTTTTTGTTTTTTTTCTTTGTTAGTTTTTTCCCCCAAAAAATTGTGTTATAAACTAAATTATCCCCCCTGAATTTTCTTTTAGGATACCTTTAATTAATAAATTTTTTATTACTTTCATTTTATTACTAATATTGGTTTTACTATTATTGTTCAATTTATTATTCACAAATGCTATAATTTTCTTATGTTTTTGACTATGCCTTTATTGTACCTATGTACTATGTGGCAAATAAAATATTGTATATTGTATATTGTTAGTTATATTTTCGAAAATATTCAAAGCGAAATTAATTGGTAGTGGATAACAAGGTAGAAGTATACAAATAATAATAAAAAACTCTGGCCTAGAATAGTTGAGAAGCTCAGACTATCAAAACAATAATCTTATCTTATATACTACAGATGCTCGTTCTATAAAGAAGATTATTGTGTCATACGCTTATCCGTGGTCCGAGTCTAGTCTTGCATTTTTATGAGTGTTTTAAAAATAATGTTAAGTTAGTAATTTTTCCTGGTTTGTTCAGGCAACCCATTCCATGCCCGAATGCTACTCGTGAAGAAAGAGTAGTTGTAAGCATTTGTTCTTGTATATGGGATTAGAAAAATAGTTTTTGTCCTTATGTTTATCTGAGCATTTCAACAGGTTGTTATTGTCTTGTGTTTCTAAATTAGAGTTTAATGCCGTAAGTATTATTACTACTTTACTCTTTGCCCCTCTGTCTTCTGGTGTTTCTAGTTTTATTTTTTCTAAGCTCCGCGCTACTTAACTCTAATGTTTAATGTATGTTTAAATATAGGCTAAATATTATAACAATGTGTGTGTTTGCGCGCTTGTGTGTCTATGTGTACCTGCGCGCCCCCTTTCTACGGGGAGACATTCTGGCGACAGTTGTATCAATTTCTCTACCCAGATCGCCAGGTGATGATAAGCACCAAAACCAAAAAAAGAAAATCTTATGCTAAACATCACAAAATCGTAAAGCAGCCGGCCGGATAACTCTTGTAAAGTACTTTAAACAAGGGGAAATAATTCTGTGAAGTTGTCAAAAAGAGGGAGAGAAGCGAGTTGAATTGAATTCACCCAAAAAGGGTATCGTTTCATTTTTTTATAAAGGAGTTATTTTATAGACGTTAATTGAAGAGATCTAATCCTGGCTTCTGAATGCTTCGGAGCGTCCATTGGTGCTAAGGCATTATGAAGAATGTCGCAAATAGCTATTTAAAAAAAAAACACGTTAAATATAGTTTGGTCTATAACTTTTATATAAAAAAGTAAACATAACTTGAGTTTTGGTAAGTGGTTTAGACCAGAGGTCGACAACCGACGGCACGCGTGAAAGACTTTTGCACGCAGAAAGATTTTCGATGTTACGCGGAAGACTCCAAAAAAGGAAATTAAAGTCACGTCCACAAAAAATTAGAATTTAGTGCTAGAGCAAGCTGTGGGCACGCTGAATGAATTAGAAATTCTACGTAGGCAGGCTGGCCACACAATTCCTTAGTATGCCCTGGCCGTAGAAACTGGTGAACGCTGCTTCACTTACCCAATGGTCAGTTTGGTCCGAATGATACTTCATTTCCTTACTACTATATTTTCTTAGATTTGGAATTATATGTTGAAATCCTACAGTTGGAAAAGTCTTTTAAAAAAATGAATGATTAGGTCTTTGTGTGCTTTCTTAAGTTATTAACCCTTCCCGTACCGACCTACTTTCTATCTATGCTATCTTCAGTCCCGCTATATACGCGCCCGGGACTGTAAGGGTTAATAATGTTGATATGAATTCTGAGGGTTGAACTGTTGTTGCTTTGTAATGAATATTTGGTTGTAAATGGGTAGTTTTTTTTTTTTGCATTTTTAGGTTTTAATTTGTCATTTGATGAATTTTTATGTTTAATTAATTTGTTATTTTTATGATTCGGTTAGTCTTTTAAAAAAAAAAAAGAAACAGTTTTCTTTTTCTTTTTTTACATTTTTTTGTATATTTATTGTATGCTTGTTTAGGTTAGAATAGAGCCCCCCCCACCCCCCCCCCCCCGCCCCATGCCGCCCCCTAACCCAGAAGTGAGAAGGGGGCGGGAGAGTTGGTCTGATACCCAAGCATGCATCGCCACTTTCGAGTTCGAGAGTGGGCGCCGCTTCACTGAAATTGTTTAAGAGCCTATTCGTAGAGTAAATACATTGAGAAGACAACAAGTTGTTCTAGATTTCTTTATCGCTAACAAAATGGCCGCCGGTGTATTCTGCTGTTTGTTCGCGAGGGCCATGGGGGAACAACTTAGCTTCAAAGCAGATTTTTTCGGAAAGGTGAAAGGTCAAAGAACAAACTTTCTAGACTCCAGGGATCGGCAACCCACGAAACGAGTGTCAAACTTGGCACGCAGACCCATTTTCAATGGCACGCGAAATACCACCAAAAGGTGTTTTTGATAAAAAAAAACAATTTCCGGTTCTGAATGAAGAAAACTGATTGTTGAAGCCGATGTTTTTAAATGACTTAGCGACAAATTTCAGTGAGTTACAAGGACCACTGGAATGGATTTGCATTGAAACTGGACATATCTTGCCGTGAAATCAATTTCAAAACATTTATTAAGGCAAATATATTAAGATAGATAGTTGGGCTTTTTTCAGAAAAGCATCGAAGCAATCAAAGCGGAGTTTTCTAATCAGAGACAATACTTTCAAATTCATGGTTTTCATACCACATCAAGCCTAACTGGTATGATTTTATTATAACCTTATTAGATGTAGATTTTTTTGTGTTAAATAATGGGATATTGGCTATTTTAAATGCAGCAAGTTTATAATTTAACTATTTAATAGTAGGTTTTAAATGTGCCCATTTTCGGAAAAAAATCCGGAAAAAAGCTGCTAAGGAAAGTCATCCGCTTTTCTAAACTGCTAGGCATTCGCTCTTTTACTTTCAGCTTTTGGTTGAACTTACACTTGTGAAAAGATTTTATTGTACATGAAAGCTGTCTTTAGCATACAAAGAGGTCACTTTGTTTCGACGTTTGTTCAACAAAAAACTAAAAATAAGGGACTTAGGTCCATACACTTTTTACGGACATACAGAATCAAAAACATTACAATCAACAACAAGACAGCGTCCTAGAACCTCTGTGGTGAAACAAACACAAGCCGAAAATATTGACATTTTTGAAAACAATATTAAAAACACACATTTTCGATTTTTTTTAATAACATAGGGCCAATATAAAGCGCATTCGAAGACTAATTGTTTTGAATAGCGCTATATTAATGATGTAATTTGTAATTTTTTAAGGGAAATGGGAAGATAGATTTTATCGTTGACGTGTCAATTACCTGTTCACTATCACTGTCTTAAAATGTTAATGTTTAAAAAAAAAAATTCACACAAATATTTAACCTGACATGTCACCTATAGAGAGGGGGGTGGGGAAATTGTAAACATTCTATTCTAGTTAGGAATTCTAACCTTCTCATTCGACTGACTGACAGACATACTAAAACCTAATCTTAAATTCGCCCCGTGGACATGGGTCAAGAACATTCGCTTCGTGTCAATGAATGCAACCGCTCAATGGATATAATCAAACTATCTAGAAAAAAACTTGACAAGTCGTAAGCCAATTCATAGTGAAAAAAATAAATTTGTAACACCTTCGTACACACCAACAGATGAACACGCCACGTTAAACTCTAAAGCCTATACCGCCTCCACCTTTTTTTTTCTACTATTGGACAACCTTGTTCTTTTTTTTTTTCATCTTTTTATCTTTCCACACCCCCCCCCCTCTCCCACCCGCTCAACTAAAAAAAAAACATCCCATCCCTTTTTTTTACATTTCATTAAACCCGGTATCAACCTTAGACGTAGCCCTAACCACATTAGCAGCTGTGTTAAAAAAAAAATGTAATTAATTTTTTTTAAAAATATAAATCTATTTAAAAAATCACCACCACATTAGAATGTTATAATCATCCAGGCCCCTTTTTTTAGCATCAACTATCAACACAAGCTAGACCCTAACAAAAGATGAATGTAGTTCTTCCATTTGAAGTGGTTTACTTTAGATTTAATACAAATATTTCAGTAAGTGTCTTTATCTTTATATTTTTCTCAGCGATGATTTTTTTAAATTTTTAATGTGATGTGTATTTTTTTTTTCGGTTTTTAGACCAACAACTGTTTTTAAATCAAATGTTCGTTTCTTTCATCAGTAATTTTATTTTTACTACTCTGTGTGTGGATCGATTCACGATGTTTCGGTCGTTAGCCGACACGTTTACAAGTTTGTGTGTGTGTGTTTTTTTTTGTTTTTTTTTGGTGTTGAAATTATGCGGGTTCAGTTGGTGTATACGTTTGTTTATATTCTATTTGACGAGATTTGGATCTTTGCGATAAAGCTGTTTTTGATCACATATACTGTTAAGCTGTTTCAAACTATTTACCAAATATTCGTGTGAATTAGGCAAGGTTACAACTTAGTTGTATTTTATTATTTTATGGAATACAAACTAAAATTTGCTAATTTACCTAAGTATGAATGTATTTTAGATAAATTAAATATAACATTTAAAAATTAGGTCAATTATTATAATAAAAATGTTCGATATTTGGCGAATCCTGAGATATTACTCTGCCGTTGTCCTAGTTTTTTGGGTTGTTGATGGAGTTGTTTCAATCTCCTGTTTTGTGGTGTTATTTCAATCTCCTGTTTTGGGGTGTTATTTCAATCTCCTGTTTTGTGGTGTTATTTCAATCTCCTGTTTTTGAAGTTATTTCAATATCCTGTTTTGTGGTGTTATATCAATCTCCTGTTTTTTTGGTGTTAAATCAATCTCATGTTTTGTTGTGTTATATCAATCTCCTGTTTTATTGTGTTATATCAATCTCCTGTTTTTTTGTGTTATTTCAATCTCCTGTTTTGTTGTGTTATATCAATCTCCTGTTTTGTGGTGTTATTTCAATCTCATGTTTTGTGGTGCTATATCAATCTCCTGTTTTTTGGTGTTAAATCAATCTCCTGTTTTTTGGTGTTAAATCAATCTCCTGTTTTGTTGTGTTATATCAATCTCCAGTTTTGGGGTGCTATTTCAATCTCCTGTTTTTTTGGTGTTAAAATCAATCTCCTGTTTTGTTGTGTTATATCAATCTCCCAGTTTTGGGGTGCTATTTCAATCTCCTGTTTTTTGGTGTTAAATCAATCTCCTGTTTTGTTGTGTTATATCAATCTCCAGTTTTGGGGTGCTATTTCAATCTCCTGTTTTTTGGTATTAAATTAATCTCCTGTTTTGTTGTGTTATATCAATCTCCAGTTTTGGGGTGCTATTTCAATCTCCTGTTTTTTTGGTGTTAAAATCAATCTCCTGTTTTGTTGTGTTATATCAATCTCCCAGTTTTGGGGTGCTATTTCAATCTCCTGTTTTTTGGTGTTAAATCAATCTCCTGTTTCGTTGTGTTATATCAATCTCCAGTTTTGGGGTGCTATTTCAATCTAGTTTTTGTGTTGTATTTTTTGTGTTATTTCAATCTGCTGTTTTGTGTTATTTCAATCTGCTGTTTTGTGTTATTTCAATCTGCTGTTTTGTGTTATTTCAATCTGCTGTTTTGTGTTATTTCAATCTGCTGTTTTGTGTTATTTCAATCTGCTGTTTTGTGTTATTTCAATCTGCTGTTTTGTGTTATTTCAATCTGCTGTTTTGTGTTATTTCAATCTGCTGTTTTGTGTTATTTCAATATGCTGTTCTCTTTTTTTTTCACCAGTTTTTTTGTTTTGTGATTTTTTATTTTATTCATAATTAAATTTTGGGGCAGGGTTGACAATGAGTACGGATGAATACGTGTTTATTTCCATAAAATAGAATTAATATCAGGCGGATATTCCAACACTTATTGTGTAAATATATCATCCTTTACGGGCACTTCATTTACAGCTTGATGACTTGACTTACTTTTAATAATCCTGTTTATCCCCCATAGGAGCATAGGGCCGCAACTACACTTCTCCATCGGTCTCGGTCTACTCCCTTCAGCTGTGTCCGTGTGAAGCCAACATCCTTTACCTCACGTCCGACCGACCACCGACCTCCTCCAAGTCCTGCTTTGGTCTGGTCGCTTCTCTCTACCCCTGAGGGATTCCAGTCAAGTGCTTAGTTTTCCCCCAACTGACCACTGGTCTTATCAAAGTGTGTGACTTGTGTCCAATCCACTTCAACTTAATGTTGTTTTTTTGTTATGTTATTGCCGATGTTGTTTTTTTTTTGCCTGGTCTTATCCCATTAGGTTGACGCATGACATCATTTCCGGCCATTTTAGAGCTAGATGAGTCTAAAGTTAATTAATGCCTGCCTGCACATTTTTTTCTTCATTCTTTTAAATCTCACAGCTGTTTACATTACGTCATTTAACAACCACGCTGCATATATCTATCATGACGTTATATACTGAAAGCAAAGTGTTGTTAGCTTGTCTCTTGTGTAAGTATTTCCTGCATGCACGAGAAAGATGCATGCACTTACAAAGACATAAGCGTTACTGTTTGGTGGTGTTGTTTTTTAAACTGTGGTGTTACTGATAGATGTAATTATGCAGTCATCTACATATTTTTTTTAAGGTTTTGACAGAAATCTTACCGTCTTTATCTATCCTAGCCCATCTATTCAGTTTTTTTTAGCTCATCTATCATATCTATTCTATCTATCCTATCTATCATATCTATTCTATCTATCCTATCTATCATATCTATTCTATCTATCCTATCTATCATATCTATCATATCTATTCTATCTATCATATCTATCATATCTATTCTATCTATCCTATCTATCATATCTATTCTATCTATCCTATCTATCATATCTATCATATCTATTCTATCTATCCTATCTATCATATCTATCATATCTATTCTATCTATCCTATCTATCATATCTATTCTATCTATCCTATCTATCATATCTATCATATCTATTCTATCTATCCTATCTATCATATCTATTATATCTATTCTATCTATTCTATCTATCATATCTATCATATCTATTCTATCTATTCTATCTATATATGGTGTATCTGCATATCTATCTGTCGGTCTGTCTCGACAATTCAATCCCTATCTATGACGAGTGTCTGTCTTAGCATATCTTTCTTTATTTCAAGCAATCTCTAGGATAATCTGTAATTTTATCTGCATAGATTCAATGAGCTTTCATCATCCATTTAACACCGTTTGATTAATATTTATTGTTTATAGATTGTGAAATTAAAACACAAAAAAGAAACAAATCCTTTTAGAGTCTATACTTATCACTGAGGATAGAGACTATACGTCTGTACGAAGCAAGACCAAAATCGAAAGTTCAAACAGCTATTCGAACATCACACTACGTGAAAATAGCCGTATTTACACACCCAGTAGGTGGATATTAGCACACATATGTGGCAGGCGTACTGGCTGTTCATGGTGGATTTCTACGTCGGAGCTTTTCCCGTGTGGACGTATTCGAGGTTGATGAAGACACAGGTTTTTTACGCTTCGGTGTTGTAGTCAGACGCCGGATACAGTAGGCCGGACACCTGAAGATGGCACTGTGTGTCCGCTATTTCATTAGCCCCAAGAAGCAGGAGGACGAGGCCAGCTACGTCTCCATCAACTTCAACGACGACGGCTCCGGAGCGGATACGGACAATACCTACGAATCTATCAAGTCCAGATACTTCGAAGGTAAGTCATTCCGAGTCTTAATAGTGATTCCTTCAATTAAAATATAGAGCAGGGGGTCGGCAAAATGTTGATAATAGTGTGCCAAAAATAGAATTTCTTAAGCTTATTTCGTTCAGCCTAAAAGTCACCATGCTACAGTATTCAATTGCCTATTCAAGAGACATGTATTAATTAATTAGCCTTTTCTTTTTTTGAGAGGGGGGGGGGGGGGTACTTCTGCGTGCCATTGAAATTGCTCTTTGTGCCAAGTATGTTGCCGACCCCTGAACTATAGAATAGAGGGGACTTATATTTGCATCTATTAACCAATATATATACCTATCTACCGCTTATCTACCTATCTGCCTATTTACTTACCTACCCAACTATATACACATTCACATGTCTTTCTGTCAACCTATCTACCTATCGACATACCAACTTACATATCTGCCTACTTACAATTAATCATTCTATCACTGTGTCTATGTATGTATGTATGTATGTATGTATGTATGTATGTGTGTGTGTATGTGTGTATGTGTGTGCGTAGGCTACATATGTATGTATGTATGTATGTTTGTAAGTATGTGTGTATGTATGTATGTATGTATCTATCTGTCTATCTATCTTTCTATCTATCTATTAATCAATCTATTTATCTATCTATCTATCTATCTATCTATCTAGTTACATTCTACCTGTCTATCAGTATGGAATTAGGACTGCACGAATGTGTACAACTGAAATAAATCAACAGTTTTATAATGTTCTATGTTGGACAATATTAAACATAGTCATCTTTTTTTATTCGCCTTCTTATTATTAATCAGTCTTGACCAATCAATTACATTTTTCGATTGAAAAAAACGAAAGTAGCTAATTTCGCCTTTTGTATTCCAACATTAAATGTAAAAAAAAAATATATATCCTTTATATATTGGCAAAGTCGCGAGAAAATCCAGAGAAAAAAAAGCACATAATGACAAAGGAACTGGCCACATAATGACAAGGGAACTGGCGTCTTGTTTAATAAACCTGTAATCTATAGTGACTATTGTTGCTTCCCACCCATCCCACACCCACGCCTGGTTGACAATGAAGTCCCCCCCCCCCCCCCCCCCCCCGATTTTCAAGCACTTTACCGGCACGGATATTTATTATGAGGTAGACAGCGCGTAGAGAGACACCGCGCAGAATACATTATGGAGTTTTTTAAGTGGGGTAAGCCGACACCGCGTTCAGTCAGACAAGAGTTCTCAGCCTGATATGCCGCCCATTGTCCCTGCGGCACGCCGTGTAGTCATTATTTTTTATGCAAACCCCAAATAAATTAAATTATGTATGTGTATTTTATAATATGTTGTGTTTATTGAAAACAAGCGAAATTGCCCGGCGGTGCCCGGTTGAAAATAAAACAGGCATATATAAGCTACAGATAAAAAGTGTTTAAACTACAATAAACAGAAAGCTATAAATCTAATAATTAGAAAAAAACAATTTTTTTACTGAAGACTTTTAAGAAGTAATTTAAATAAATATTGTAATTTAGTAAAAAAAAAATAGGCAAGTCTTTTTATTTAACAAAAATCTAACTTGCCCTGTGTTTATTGTAGATTTACAATCCCTTTTTTTAAAGAAGTAATATTAATGGGAAAAAATGTTGAAAGAAAGGTATTAGACCAGGGGTGTGCAAAATTTTTTAATGTTGGGCCACATTAGAGCTTTGGAAAGACAAAGTGGGCCAGTTACCATAGGATAGCTATAGTTAAAAGTAAAATAAGGTACCCGTCGAACCAAATTGATCCATACGGCCAGTGAAGCTACGTTCACCAGTTTCTGTGGCCACGGCATTCTAGGTGATTGTGTGGCCAGCACAATGCACAGCCACCTATACTTTACCCCAGCTAAGGTCAGGTATCCATCAGGGCTGGGTAGACTCAGGGACACCCTCCAGACCCGGAAAAAAAATCCTAGCCTGCACCAGTATTCGTAGGCCTACCCGGTGCCCCCAGCTATAGTAAAGTACATTTGGAAATAAATAAAAGATAATCAAATATTGTGTTATTTTAGTATTTTTGCACAATTTATCAATCTCTGCTCTGAATCAGAGCCTCTGCCTGATGTGGTAGCATCTCAAAGCTGACTTGTCAGATGTTTATATGTGTTCGGTATCGACATTTAGTGTATTTCATCCTTGAAAATAATTGCTCACAGCAATATGTGCTGCCAAAAAGTGAGATAATTTTCCTGTTGCTCAAAATTTGGATGCTTTCCACAAACATAGTTTTTGTAAAAAGTTACCAAGTCATTGCTATCATATGCTCTTCTCAGGTCCACTTACTTTTAGTCAGCCCTGGTTGAGATCAGATGTCTTATGTTGTGTGTACCTGTTTGTTACAAAGTAAAGAGTATTATGTTTTAACTCTTGCAAGTCTATCAGCTCCATTCGACAGCGCTCAGGATTGTCCTCTGGTACAAGATCAAATGCTTGAGAAAACAGATTAAAATCATTTTCACATTTTCTGAAATCATTAAATCTGTAAATTTTAAATTCAGTACATAACTTGTCAACATTTTCAGTATATTTGGAGCCATCAAAATCTGCTAGTTCTGATTTTCTGAGAGCCAGAGCTGTAAAATGAGTAAGTGTTATTCTATTCAACTGGGTCTTAAAAAGTTGTAATTTTTTCTCAAATGAAGAAATGTGTTCATACATCTTGTTCACCAACTGATGTTTACCTTGTAGAATCACATTTAAATCTAACAGATGCTGTGTGATGTCAGGTAGATAAGCAAGGCCATTTAACCAGTCATTATTGCAACATCTTGTTGCTTATTTATCATGAACTGTTCAATTTCCTTTCTTAAGTTCCAAAAACTTTTTAAAGTTGCAGCTTTACTGAGCCAAAAAACTGCAGTGAGATATAGAATATCAGAGTAATCAGAGTCCGGTTCTTCTAAAAAGGACTTAAATTGCCGATGGTTCAGTCCACGAGCGCGAATGTAATTCACACACTGAAACATCAGTGAAACCAAGTACTTTTGTGCACACGTTTTCCGGGTCTATATTGCAGTGATTAACCACAACCCTTTCTGTACTAATGGTGTACAAAAACTTCTTGGTGAATCCATTGGTTCTCCCTGTCATTGTGCTCCATCAGTACTCAATCCACACAGTTTGGAAGGTTCAAGTTCAAATTTCTCCTTCAGCCTCAAAACTTGTTCACTAATATCATGGCCAGTTTTTGTTGAAGACCATGTCTAAAAATTCTTCAATGACTTTAAAATTGTCAGTAACTCCTTTTCATTTGGTATGGTCAATTCAAACACTTTAAAACTGGTTTTACGATTTTGGAAAAAAATAAATTTCGTGAGTAAAAAAATAAAAACAAACACTATTAGCTGGGGCCACACCAAATGGTCCTGCGGGTCGGGTTGTAGCCCGCGGGCAGCCTGTTGCACACCCCTGTATTAGACTAACTGGAGAATCGAACTTGGGTCGCACGTATGGCAGTCTGATACGCAAACCACTTAGATAGCGAAAACACATCGCAAAAGTATAATCTGAGACAATAAGGTCACGTGTCTTGAAATTAACTAATATGAATGGTTGAACACACACACACACTCTATTTTATATATATATATAGATATAAACCATAGGTTCTCAACGGAGCGTTATCCCCCCCGGGGGGGGGGGGGGCGGCGAGAAGTTTTAGGGGGCGCTGTTGTTCCCGGGGGCGAATGGGAGGGGGGCGGTGAATGGCAACTGGGCGGTACAAAAACCTGATATAATTTGAACATCTCAGCTATTTCAATCGATTAGTTTTTGATGAAATGTGATGTAAATATTACTACAAATCTATTCCACTTAACGATATTGTGTATGTTACATGTTAGCAAAAATAGATCAAGTAAGGTCATCTCAGTTAAACTGAGATCAAAATATCAAATATTTAGCAGCCCTACCGTTTACATTATTTAAAGTTTACATAATTAATTACTAAAAAAGTGCCATTTCAATCCAAAGAAAAACATCACACTCAAAATATGTTTGTCACCTCAATCATTTATCAAATATGTAGTTCGTTATTGAATCACAGTGTCTTTCTTTCACACCCTTCCCCCACCCCTTCCTCCAATAAAATCAATACGCTATTACAAAAAAATAAAAACACAATTAACATAGTATAAACCCAAATAAAGGTCCGAAGCTTTAAATGTAGAATAGATAGTATTATGGGGCACCGTGAGGCAGCGCGTTCGGCTGGCGTACCGAAGGTCCCGGGTTCGAATCCTGGTGCAGGCTCGGATTTTTTCCCGGGTCTGGAGGGTGTCCCTGAGTCTACCCAGCTCTGATGAGTTCGTGACCTTAGTTGGGGTAAAGTTAACGTATTAAAATAGTATTAAAAGTTCTAAACGAAAATAATTGTTACAAGCAACAATCAAGTATACAATTCTTCCTTCCTTTTAAAATTTTGAGTACATAATTGTACTTTCTATCATTCCTTGTAACTAGGCCACTAGCCTGGACAGCGGATTCAGTTCCAAACCATTATTTCTAAGACATCTTCAACAGCCATTCTACTTGAAGGAGATTGACACATGGAGAAAATGACCTAGCGATTAATGCAATACCGGTTTAGTTCATTACATTATCTGCATTCCTTGTTAGAATTTTAAATATAATTTGAAGTCCCTGTTTATTATAATTGTAAAGAGTCAGTAAATGTCAGTAAGATTTTTATTTAAAGTTTGTATAAAAAGTAGAAATAGTATAATGTCCGGTAACTCATGATTTAAAGGGCACCTGACAAAATTACTACATCGTTATGTCCCTTGTTGTGGTTTCAACTGCCGAGTAGTTTTTTCGCTGATCGCGATGTTTGTTCATTAAGCTTTAACCTTTGTAGATGTATATAGGTGTGTTCTTTTGACAATTATTGTATTTATAATCAAACAGATTGTATTGCAATTTGACACAACATGTTTGTCATTTTGTCTATTGTGAAAATTAACTTTTAGTATAGGCATACATTCGTTAACTATGTCTTGAGTCATGAGGATTTATCACATAAAGTGTTGTTTTTTTTAAATCCGCCCTCCTTTGACTTCCTCGTTTGCATGTTTGAAATCTTATCTTCTATATGTAATATACGGTCATACTGTACAAAATATCACTGCGTGAACTGCGTCCTACGCTTATCCGTTTGATGGCACCTCTGTTTACAGGTAGACTGTAATTCCTTTTAATAATAATAATTGTTAAAAAGGTTTTAGGCGGTATCGCTATTCAATGCATGCATGGCAAATGCATTAAGTTTAGAACTGTTCACACAATTTTTTTTTACACAGCTGATGCTTGCGTATTCAGATTAGTTACGGAACTTTGCAGTTATTTCCTCTGCTTTATTATAATTGTGTGCGTATGTATGTGTGTGTGTGGGGGGGGGGTACTAGTCATTTTATAAAAGATTATGCGTTTGTGCAGAAAATCCATAACAAAAATATGAAGACAATAATAATTGAAAACAGTTTTAAGAGTGTTGTTGTTTTATTGTATTTTTTTTTTCAAATCTTTAATTCTTACCACACAACCTAGACAGACACACAATTAGCCATGTCGTGCACACAAGAAAGTCATAAGTATAAACAGGTCATACACACTTACACACCCCATAAACAAAATATACACAGTGAAACACCATTAGTTGACTTAAGACAGAAAATATCTCTTACACCGGCTCACAATGAATCGGTCAGACACACTGACACACCATAAACAATTTAAAACAACACACGAACAAACCATTAATTTATCAAGGTGGTACGACACACCGGCACACACCATTGCCAACCTTTTTTTTTTTACCCACGTTTGACTTATTACACACCAACACACTACACAAACGCCCTTTAAAAATAGATACAGAAATAAAACCACGATAAGTGACATTCTAATTAAAACTTCGCCTTTCTAAGTTCCAAACCTTTTATTAAAAAAATTTCCCGTTTTCAAAAAAAGAAAAAAAAAAAAAGAAAGATTGTTTGCCAGTCTTAACTGTTACAGTTGCTGATTCTTGTGTCTTCCACTCGGCCACCAAACGATAGTGCCCAGTTGAAAAGAAAAACCCGTCTTTTCCCCTCTAATACGCAGGCTAAACAAACAACTTTAACTCTTTGGGATCCGCCCCCCCCCCTTTCTCTCTCTCTCCCCAGGGCGTCCAGCAGCTTCTTCCGGACAAACATCAGCTTCTGAGTAGCTTCTGTTGGCGTGCATTTGTTTGTGTGTGCGTGCGTGCGTGTGTGTGAGAGAGCGTGTTTGTCCGCTTGACCAGCTTCATGCTGTCGGGATTTTGACACCTCTGCTCGTCGGCCAATTGCCGGCTTTTAACCTGAGAGTTAAGGAGACGGACTCTTTCTTTTGCCACTTCCTGTCAGCTCTAAGGACTATTGAATCTCTCTTACAACTATCAGTAACTGTAACACTATTGAATAGTCCGATCTTAACTATCAACAACTTTAAGACTATTTTCTTTTCTTGCACTAACTGACATCAGAAAAATTTTGCAATTTGCAATATTTGTCTTTTTACATTAGATCTGATGTTTTTTTTTAAAGTATATATGCATTTATAGAAGGCTTTTTTTTTTTGTCTGTTTTCATTTCTGTTACTAGATCTAATTTTTTGTGGCTTTGATTTTGTCTTGTTATACATCTTATACAAGTCTATTCATTGTAGATGTCTTTTTGTAAATATTTTTTTAACTGGCCGTTTGTGTAGATATTTTATTATGCAAAAATTCGATATAATGATCCTGCGTCATCAGTCTGCATTCTCCCCCAAAAATATCATTCTTAAAAGTACAAAATAACTATGAACAGCTATTTAATACTCATATACCATTATTCGAAGCTAATATATATAAATATTAAAACAACAGCAAAAGGACAAACAAACTTTATATATAAAATTCCTGCAAAATAATTTTATAATTTATGAAAACAAATAAATAAGAAAACATAAATTTATCGTGCAATAACGCTTTCTTCCAAATTGTAAAGAAAGAAAAAAAAAGAATGCGTCCCTGGGTGGGCTCGAACCACCAACCTTTCGGTTAACAGCCGAACGCGCTAACCGATTGCGCCACATAGACCCTCGGATGGTCTCGGCATATACATTCTAAATTAGGAATTGACGTTATTCTTGACAGTTTGTGTGTGTTTAAAAATGTAATTTTGAGTTAGTTTACTGCTGGTCTTGTATGCTTTTTTCTGAATATCCAAGACCTTACCAAACAGCTCTTCGAGTTTGTCAATGGATTTTCTGATGTGGCTGTGTTGTGAATCTATTTCATTATCTTAATATGAGCGGCTGAGCGTAGGTCGCAATTATTAATTATCTCCTTTATACAAGGGGCGTCTGTAATATATAAGACTAAGATAAGAATATATATGTTATCAATGTGTATCTTTTCAGTCTGTGTCATTTAGACTCTCTCTCACTGTCTGTCTCTCTCAGTATCTGCCTCTCTCTCTGTCTCTCTCTCTGTCTATCTGTCTCTCTCTCTGTCTATCTGTCTCTCTCTCTGTCTCTCTCTCTGCCTCTCTCTCTGTCTCTCTCTCTCTCTGTAGGTGTAAGTAGGCCTACTGTAACATACCCATGTGTTGTATAATATAATAATATAATGTCGTCAGCAATGGCTTACACAACAAGCATGGGACGTTCACTTCACATATATATATTTAACAACCCTGGTTCTCCGACATATAGGCCTATATATATGGTTTATTAACGGAACACAGAAATAGTTATTAAAATATTAAATAGCACACAATCACTGTATAACTTTATGTCTAAAATACAATCCTAAGAATATCAGAATCCTATCTAGCGACTCTCTTCTTACTTGGGAGAGCACCCACTTCCTACCTCCTCTGCCTACAACATACATTTGCCCTTTCATAACGACTCTCCCCTACACCTGACCCGTGACCGAAAAATCGTGAACAAACTTACAATATGTAGGCCTATGGTAAGCTAGCCGAGGGTCTCTGTGGCGCAATCGGTTAGCGCGTTCGGCTGTTAACCGAAAGGTTGGTGGTTCGAGCCCACCCAGGGACGAATGATTTTTTTTATCTTTCTTATCAATTTAGACGAAGTCTTTCAAGAAAATGTATGTTTTCTCTCTCTCTCTCTCTGTCTATATATATATATATATCTCCGTTTCTTTGTCTCTCTGTCTGTCCCAGTCTCTGTCTGTCTGTTTGTCTCTCTCGTTCTGTTTCTCTATTTGTCTGTCTGTCTGTCTGTCTGTCTCTCTCTCTTTATGTTTCTTTGTCTGTCTGTCTGTCTGTCTCTCTCTCTCTTTATGTTTCTTTGTCTGTCTGTCTGTCTCTCTCTCTCTCTTTATGTTTCTTTGTCTGTCTGTCTGTCTGTCTCTCTCTCTCTCTTTATGTTTCTTTGTCTGTCTGTCTGTCTGTCTCTCTCTTTATGTTTCTTTGTCTGTCTGTCTGTCTCTCTCTCTCTTTATGTTTCTTTGTCTGTCTGTCTGTCTGTCTCTCTCTTTATGTTTCTTTGTCTGTCTGTCTGTTTGTCTCTCTCGTTCTGTTTCTCTATTTGTCTGTCTGTCTGTCTCTCTCTTTCTGTCCCGGTCTCACTCTATCTTAGTTTATCTCTTTCTCTCTCTCTCTCTGTTTCTTTATGTGTCCCTGTCTCTCCTTCTATGTATGTCTGTCTGTCTGTCTCCCTCTCTCTCTTCTCTGAGCCTAATGTACATGTTTTCTTTATTTATTCTACACGATAAAATGAAAGGGTTTAAAAACTGTTTACACACTAGGGCTGGCCCTTAGCTGTCGTCCTCGACATACCGTGTCTCAAAACCTGCAGTAAGTTTGGCCCTAAGTCCACCGCTGTGTCTCAAAACCTGCAGTAAGTTTGGCCCTAAGTCCACCGCTGTGTCTCAAAACCTGCAGTAAGTTTGGCCCTAAGTCCACCGTTGTGTCTGCTTCTTCTTTTGGACCTCGGAACGTTTTTCTTTTTTTATAGTTTTTTTTTATATAGATCAAGTGTGTATGACCTCATTATGGCCGAAATCACGTAGGCCTACCCCACGTCAATTATGGACGGCTCCTCACAGGGGACAATTACTTATTGTAGGCTACCGCTTTTCATAACCTTTATTTTCTCATCTAAATATCAATCCAAAAATATGTTTAATTAAAAAAAAAAAAATGTTGTTTTTGTTTAATCGCTGTGTGGTTAATTTTCATATTTTTCATGATTTTCTTTAAGCGCTTTATAAGACTACGTTGTGGTGGAGGTGTGTGTGTGTGGGGGGGGGGGGTTAGCGGTAATCAGCGGGAATTGTGTGGACTGTTAGAGCCTAATTGGCATTGAGCGATCTAACGTATAGGCTACCGTTCTTCTGGATATGCATGTAAATAAAATGTGTGTACGTGGGTGTGTATGTCGTATGTATGCATGTGAGTGCTACCCCTCCCCCATCCTCCCCCCCCCCCCCCTCCTCTCCATGCACGAGACGTAAGCCATAACCTATACCCACGTAGAGGGACATCGCTGGATTGCTTGCTTAGACTTCTGTCTCATACGGATGGCTCTCGCCCGCCACCGCTTCTTGTTTTTTTTCCCACCGTGTCAGCTTTGGGTCGTTTCGGCTTGTGTTTGGTTGTTCGCCGGCTCGAGGTTCGCCGTACTTCTTTTTTTTTTTTTTTTAAATCTTATCGTCACAAGCGTTGTATATCAATAATCAATTAAGATCACAGTGGAGACGCACAATGGGTGTGGTTGAGGAGAGTGGGGGCGGAGTGATCTGTGATTCTTAGTCCCGAATAGAAACAAGATTTTGTTTCTTACTCCCAATATTTTATTTGAAGTCATTTAACAATTTTTTTACATTGCTTATACCTTTCCTTCCATCTTTTATACCCTTAATCCACGTCAACATACTTTCCCTTATACCTCACTATAACTTTTATTTCAATGTAAAGTCATACGTATGCCAATAAAATAAATCAAAGGCAATGTTGTATTAAAGTTGAACATCTCCACCCCCCCTTTCACTTAATATAATCCTAATGTTAGATTTAAAATACACACTAAAATAATGTATCCAATCTGGTTATTTTGGTCACTTAAATTTAAGCAATAATCTTGCTCATTCTAAATACATGTTGGCTCTAAAAATGGTCCTGGAAACTTTAAAAAAATGCGACTGCTTCGTGATGTGCTAATTTGAATCTTACAGAATGCAAAACCAGTACCAATAATAAGCTTGTAGATGTAATTGAAGTTAAATGTTAAACGTTTGTTTAAAATTAATACTTAAAATACTAATTTCCATTGCTTTTATTAAAGATTTTATTCATTATTATTACTCCAATTTTAAACCTTGTAAGTAAATTAAATTGTATTAATACATCTAAGAATATTTAGTCTAGAAGTGTTTTTTTTTATAGCATATTTATAATTTATTATTTTAGACATTTTGTTTTATACGAAACCAACTGTAGACTAGTAGTGAACTAATGATTTCTAATCTGTGTCAAGAAGATGGGGGCAAAAAAAATAAAAAAAAATAAGCCACAGCGTACGACACAGTAACTGCAAGCCGGCGACTTGACGCCGGCCCACAAGGTGTGCGAGGCGAGTTTATTTTTCTGTCAATTTTTTTTTTCTTACATGGCTAGTGCTGGTTCTGTGTCTCGCTATGGTGTTAAAATGTCCCTCTCATAGCACAGCAATACCTGGTGGGGTAGGACAAACATTACCTATCGGATTAGGATTTCTACGTTGCTGTTTTATTTATTTTTTCTTTCGCTGTGTTACCGCTTCTGTTTTTATTATTTCTTCACAATAATGTGAAAAACCATGAAGTTGTTTATAATTTATTGATCTATGTTTGTTGAACACGCTCGCAATTCATACGACTCGGGATAGCCTCGGTAAAGATTTTACATTCCAAGCGTTTGTTGTTTGTTGATTAAAGTTAAAGTGTTTAGATGTGATATACAAGTGTTAAATGCGTGTTTACGTGGTTATAAGTGATATCCCAAATATTTATCATCAACGGATTGGATTCACGGATGGATATAACTGCAGTTCTTTATTCGGCTATTTGGATTGGTAAACATATTATTATTTAAATGTGCTAAAGCCTGCTAGACCTATAATTCCTATAATCTTATACCTATATGACTAGACTCTATATGTTATAAATTATAAGTAGGATAGGAGTTATAGTTATATGATTAGGCCTACTTAAAGCTAGAGACATACTTATAGCCTTATAGCACTTATAGGTTATACTTTATCTATAGTGCCTATTGTTTATACTATTATATCCACCGTGACTATAGCTATAGTTACTATAGTTACTATAGTTAATATGATAGTTATATAATGATATAATGATAGTTATATAATATAATATAGGCCTACGCTTATTTATTTGTTGTTGGTTTTTTTTTTAAAGTAACACATCAGCATGAATTAGATCAGTATCTCTGAATGGTAAGGGCTAAAATAATATCGCCAGTTCGAATAAGCTGAGAATTATGTTACTTCCTAGTCTTACGGTATCTCATTTGATATAATATTATCAGTTCCACCAGGCGCCAAGTCCCTTGGTTGACTAGCAACTTTATATAGTATTGTTTACATCTTCATTAAATAAAATTATCTAGGTCGTCAATCAAATCTTACCCGGATACACATTTTAAAAAAAAACATTCGTTTATTTGCTGATGTCGTTATCATGGAGCATAACCATAATTTATTCTGCAGTTTAAACCTCTTTAATTTACGTTTTATTATTTGTTTATTTTTCCTTACTTTTAATTCTGAGTTTTAATCCAACCCCTGAATTTAGATTGTTTACCTAGTGTAGCCATGATTCGGGGTTGTCTCGAGATTACGTCCTGTTTTTTTTTTCTCATAGTAATTTACTAAGTAAATTAGACTATACGATTAAACCACATATTAAATGAACTACTTTATTATTAAACTTATATTATAATTTGGGGGTAGACCCGTTTATCTGCGCCTGACTCTGTCTGTGTCTAAATGTAAACAGTCTTCAGTTCTATTGTCACTGTTTTAAAAAAACCTGAAAACACATTATTTTAATATTTATTACTTATTACATTCGTTCAACATTATTTCTTTAGACCTTATTATTTTACTTGTATAGGCCCCTATTAGGTCGATTAATGCTACATTTATTTGCTTTATCCTATGTCTGTAAAGTATAAAGATTATTAATTAGCATTATTTGTTTTAGCCTAGAATGGCCTAGATCATTATATTCGATCTTCTTTCTTGTTTGTTGCTCAATGTTAAATGCGCTCTGAGCTTACATTATGTTTGTTGCTCAATGATAAATGCGCTCTGAGCTTACATTATGTTTGTTGCTCAATGTTAAATGCGCTCTGAGCTTACATTATGTTTGTTGCTCAATGTTAAATGCGCTCTGAGCTTACATTATGTTTGTTGCTCAATATTAAATGCGCTCTGAGCTTACATTTTGTTTGTTGGCAGCGCTATATACAAACATAATTATTATTACTCTCTGATAGAGAAAAAAGCTTGGCCCTTAAATTGGCTGTCAGATCGTAAGCCTACTACAATAATTTCGCACCGATCTTATCTTATCACGCAAGCGCTTGATTACACAATAAACAGTTTAACAGTTAAACAAAGTAATCATAACCAACATGATAAAAAAACAACAACTAATTATTTAACTAAACAGCTGGGTTTTTGATGCATTGAACTGTGTTAGATTCTCAGCTAAATCTAAAATTAATCTAACCACATTATAAACATGGACAAACCCAGAAATATTCTTTGACCAACAAGGTTCATTACTAGTGAATACTCACAACTAACTCACAAGAGTAACACCAATAGTTAAATCACTAAACCTAGACACACTAGAGGACAGAAGGGCAAAGAGTAAAGTAGTAATAATACATAATAACAACATATTGAAATGCTCAAATAAACATAAAGACAAAACACTTTCCTTAATGCGAGAACAAATGCATATAAGTAGGCCTACTCTTTCTTCCGGAGGCAACGAGGTCAATGTACCAGGTTACATCGCGATGGGATGATTGAAAGTGGTGTCAATTTATCTTCCGAAGATTTTGATGCTCTGCAAAGAATCACACGAACAAAAAGCGAAATTAATATGAGGAATAAAAAAAAAACTATTTAAAGAAACAAAGCCTCACGTCAAATAAACCTGTGCAGTTTGTTTTGTGTATTGTGTGTATGTGTGTGGTGTGTATGTGTATGGTGTGTATGTGTATGGTGTGTATGTGTATGGTGTGTATGTGTATGGTGTGGATGTGTGTGGGAAGGGGGTAGACAAAACACTACTGATACCCTTTAGAATAAGTAATTCTATATCATGGGAAATCTGAGCCTAAGAAGGTTGTGTGTTTGGTTGGGGGGAAGGGGGAGGGAAGTTATCACCAACTTCTTGTATGATATATATATGTAATGCTTTATAGCCAGTCATATTTATATATTTATGTATACGTTCAAGCGTTAGCGCGTTTATAGTGTCATTCCGAAGGCCCAGGTTCGAATCCATGTAAAATAAAAACAAACATCAGAGATAGTGGATTAGTGGTGCTTAACCTTTTTTTACTCTCTATTGAAAGAACATCAACGTAAAAAATTCTATATGTTATATAGGCTACTCTAATTTACATTGAATCAGGGGTTGTCAATAGGCGGCCCGCGGGCCACGACTGACCACGATTTAAAGAGTGTCGCCCGCAGAACTTCTAACGACATTAAAAAAAACTTCAATCATTGCATTCACCACACCACATAGAAAGAAAGAATCACAATCAAATTTTAATATATCGATAAAGGATTTTAAAATTAAAGTCTATCTGCCAAGTTTCAGATCGATAGGATGATGGAAAGTGGTTCAATTTGCCTTAACCACGTTTCGCTAAAGTATTTAATTAGGGGAGGAAAAGAAAACCAAATTGCTATAGTTAAAATTCTTTTATTTATTCAATATGATCAGTGTAAAAAAACAATTCATGTTACTTTATCAAATTTACTATTATCTGATTATAGTTAAATGAAGGCTAGAGTAGGAATCGGTAACCTGCGACACGCTACAAAAATGCAATTCAACTATATTCTAATTTTCTAATAAAAATGGCACTAAAAGCAAGATCACTTTTAGGCTGTTGGCACGCTGAATGAATTAGAAATCCTACGTTGGCACACTATCATCAATAGATTGCCGACCCCTGGCTAGAAGATACTGTTTTCATCTTTAAAAAAACAAATTGCATTACCTTGCGTTTTATGTATGCTATGTTAAAATGTGTTTCTTTTTAAAGACTGGCTCTTATATCCAGAGGCAATGCGTGAGACTACAAAAAGTTTCTAAACCCTGTTTATGGTTTATACCTCTGTCTCTAACCACACACATACGCCTACCCAACGGGCACACCACGTCGTATCGACGATGAAATAACGTGGAAACCACGAAAACACGTGGAAACCACGTTTTTTCCCCGTCGATACCACTTGTTGTGCCCGATCGGTACACACACATTTCAGTAACACACACACACACACACACACCTGTGAACACACCCATAATCACACACATTTTTGAAACTAACACACGTGCACATTTTAATGATAATCAACACACCTACACAAGCTTAACATGACGGCGGTGTGTTTTGTGTTCGTTGTGTTAAAAATAAACACTATCTAATAATTCATTCGTTTATGAAATATTACCAGCCCACGCTTGCCTGCATCTAAACACGTTATGATTGCGTTAAAATAATGAAGAAATATACGTTAACCCTTTCCCCAGGGTCATGTGTGTCAACCTAAATGTAAATTTTCTTGCACAGATCTTGACACCATTTCAAACTCTTAAGATCACCTTAATCCCCATCTCCATGATAGGAGAAACTGTAGCGCGGGCCGGGGATGGGGTGGGGTGGCTGAAATCGACCATCCTTAATGGGGGGGGGGGGGGTAGCAACGGATTCAAAGTTATGTAAATTTTGGAGTGTATTAGAATGTGAATTTTTATAAGGCTAGACGAAATATGTCTCGTTTGTGTTGGTCTAAAAGAAAATAATATGTACTTGTTAAAATTTGAAATAAATTATGTGCGTGCATTATTTAGGCTATCAGTTATACGTAAAGGCGTTTTCTCAATTATATGTCAATGAGTTTTGTCATTTATATGTCAACGTGTTTGGTTAATTATGTGTCTACGTGTTTGTTAAGCATAAGTCAATGTGTTTTGTCAATTTTATTTCAATGTGTTTTGTCAGTTATATGTCAATGTGTTTTGTCAGTTTTATTGCACTGTGTTTTGCCAGTTACAATAATAGGTCAATTTGTTTTGTCACTCATCTGTCAATGTGTTTTAACCAGGAACATTGACATGAATTTTCTTGTGTAGACAGACAACTGTAAGAACAAAAATAGATCTATGTGTTCAAAGAGAAATCTCCTATTTTACGTTGTCTCGAGCTAGAGACATTAATTCATTTCACCATGAGCTGCTGACTAGAAAGAGCTTGAGCTAGATGTATATGTCTATTTACATTGTTTAGCGTCTTCTATTTTGTCAGTACGTTATATGACATTGAGTCCATTATGTATCTCTCTCTGTATACACATACATATATAAAACAGTAACAATATATTAAAAGGGGTGAATAACATTGCCAACTATTCCGAAAGTTATTCAAAGCGGCCATACGAAGTGCTCAGAATGTCGTAGGAAGATTGCCAAGGGGGAGACCAGCATGCACACAAACACTTCCGTTTTTTCTTAACCACAGCAACAGCTAGCAGTCTCTTCCCCCCCCCCCCTCCTCGCTTAGGGTCTCGGGGATTGAGGGGAGTTAATGCTCGTTAATCTTGTAATCTTTACTTCCTTAGCAGAATTTGTTTCACCTGCTGTATTTTTTTATATTTTTTGCTGTTAAAATTTGTGGCATTTAAGTACTTTCTGCTCCTTTGAGTACATTCTGTCCAGAGAGTAGGCTACACCGTGTCCTTTGAGTACTTTGTTTCTTTAAATGACACGTATAAGTAATTAGTGTCTTTGAGTATCTTTTTTTCCTTAGACAATCTAAGTCATTTGAGAACTTTGTTCTCTCGGGCACTTTGTTGACATTCAGTACTCTCCTTAGAGTACACGGTATCATATGAAAACAATATTTTCCTTCGAGTACTTATTATCCTTCATGTCATTTTAGCACTTAATGTGCTTTGAGTACATTACGCCTTTAAGAGTGTATAATTTTTAACTTTTGTGGCATTTGAGTGCTTTATGTAAATCAATTACTTTGTTTGATTAAAGTACCTTTTGCACTATGATGTTTTTTCTAACCCCATTGTGTATTTAAAGCCAATGTATTTCTAAGAATTTTCTATTCCGTTCTATCTATTTTTATCGCATTTGTATGTTTTATTAAGTACTTCATACCCTTTAAAAACCCCGCATAGTCTTTTACAGTTGTTGTCTATTTTGAGTACTTTGTCTCTTTTTAGTACTTTGTCCAATTTGAGTACTTTGTCTCTTTTTAGTACTTTGTCCAATTTGAGCACTTTGTCTCTTTTTAGTACTTTGTCCAATTTGAGTACTTTGTCTCTTTTTAGTACTTTGTCCAATTTGAGTACTTTGTCTCTTTTTAGTACTTTGTCCAATTTGAGTACTTTGTCTCTTTTTAGTACTTTGTCCAATTTGAGTACTTTGTCTCTTTTTAGTACTTTGTCCAATTTGAGTACTTTGTCTCTTTTTAGTACTTTGTCCAATTTGAGTACTTTGTCTCTTTTTAGTACTTTGTCCAATTTGAGTACTTTGTCTCTTTTTAGTACTTTGTCCAATTTGAGTACTTTGTCTCTTTTTAGTACTTTGTCCAATTTGAGTACGTTGTCTCTTTTTAGTACTTTGTCCAATTTGAGTACTTTGTCCAATTTGAGTACTTTGTCTCTTTTTAGTACTTTGTCCAATATGAGTACTTTGTTCCTTTTTAGTACTTTCTCCCTGTTTAGTATTTTTTTACCCTCTTTTTATTACGTTTTGCCCTTCTTTCAAAAACTATTATTCTTACGTAATCATTTTTTTAAAAGTCCAAACAAAACAAAAACAGCTAATTTTCCTCCAAATATTATTCACTACCTGTCCCCATTGTGCCAGGACTCAGTATGCATGCAGTGCATTGTCTAAGTGTGTCCTTACCTGTCATCCCGTCTGTCAATCAAGGTCAATTAATCCCCACCGTGTGTACGTCCGCAAGTGTGTCTGTCATTCTGTCACTTTGTTTGGCCTGGCAGGTTTCTGGTTTTATCCCCTAACCCCCTCACAAACACACACACAAACATTGTCCTTCTTGTCAATACTAGGTCTGAATGTGTCTGCGTTTTTAGTTCCCCCCCCCCCTCGCACAATAGCTTAACTAAATGGAGTGTTAAAAACACTCGCGTTGATAAAAAAAAAAAAAGACATATAAAGTCGCAATATGTTGCTTAAATTACAAAAATTATACACACAGAAAGAATAATAATAATTATAGTTTTTTTTTCAAGTATATAAAAGCTCTATTATACCAAAGAAAAAAAAAGGCCATGGTGGCCGAGCCACAGCGCGCTCGGCTGGCTTACCGAATATCATAAGTTCGAATCCTGTTGAAGGCTAGCTAGGATTCGTTCCCGGTGCTGGAGCTTTCCCAGCTTTGATGGGTAGGCCTACCTGTCAGTAGTTTAGGGATAAGTAAGGAGGCTGGGCATTTTGCTGGCCACACATCCCCTAGTATGCCATGGCCACAGAAACAGGTGAACGCTGCTTCACCGGCCCTATGATCAATATTTGGTCTCAAGTATTAGTAGTTCAAGGGTTGGGGGAGGGGGGTGGAGCAGTGCTATGTTAAAGAAAACATATATGACTTCGTGCAAAGCATTGTCATAGAAAAAAATAAAACCCTTATTGATTTCAGGTAGAGCAATGTCATGGAAAAAATAAATCCCTAATTGACATAGAAATCTAGATAAAAAGCAAAGCAATATGATTGAAAAACATTCAATTAACCCCATTCAGAGCCTCACTAGTAACAAAAACTCAGAAATCGCAGCAACAACAACAAGAAAACGATGTATCGATAATGCATACTTTTCTTTAAAACTCGGAAAACGCCCCCAAAATATTTTGGCATCGGCTTCAGAACCATTAACGAGGTAACAATATAGTGTTACTCAAGTGTTTAGTGTTCTCAGTACAGTGTTGTTGTTTATTAAACACAACTGAAGTCATTTCTTTTATTTGACATGGGCAATAAACTTGTGGGTAAAAAAATGTCTCAACGCCACCCGAGTGTTATCTTCCCTCTAGGACTTGACGACATAAGAACATTAACCCAGCGGATCTGGCCGCAGCTTGGCTTCCCCACCGGGTACATATCTGGCCATTCTTTTGTCAACGAGATTTGGATATCAGGCCCGAGATTGCCAGATAGGCTTGGAATGCAAACGGCATTTTTTTTCCTCTCTCTAAATTGGTTTATAACTCATAGTTGTATTATTTTCAGACTGTAAGAAAAAAAGAAGTCCTTTTAAGAAAAATTTGGTTCAGAGGATTATAGTGGATCAAAGTTAACCAAATACATAAAATATTTGATGTATTGTATGGATAAATTAAAGATATATGCATTTCATCTATACAATAGCACCTTCTTCCTCTGGGAAATAAAAGTAGTGCCCTTTCTTAGGAGGATTCTGCCCCCAGATTAATCCGCCACTCGTACTGTATCAACCATTTTGGTTTCTGTTATGCTTACATGGCGCGTTTTTTTAAATGTTAAAACATGTAATCATTGTTTTTTGTCTTACATAACTTGCAATGCAGGTTTTTTATCAGGCGTGTTTATCTTTAGTCATGTCTAAAGGGAACGGTTGTATTGATGTAGCTCGCGGATCTGGCGTACCGAAAGTCCAGGGTTTAACATTTGCTGAAGACTAAGATTTGTTTTCGTGTCTAAAGGGTGTCACTGGCTCTCACCCAGTTTTGAGATAGGTAATGTGGCTGGGCATTGTGGTGACCACACATCCCCCTTGTATGCCGTGGCCCCAGAAACTTTTTTGTTTTGTGAACAATTGCTCTGAAAGTAATACTTACCTACTTACTTAGTCGCAATAGGTGTTGGAATGCGCCCTAAATGCAGTAAGTAAAGTACGCTTCGGACCAAACTGATCATAGGGCTGGTGAAGCAGCGTTCATCAGTTTCTGTGGCCACTGCATACTAGAGGATGTGCGACCAGTACAATGCCCAGCCGCCTTTACTTTACCCCAACCAATGTCAAGTATCCATCAGAGCTGGGTGGACTCAGGGGACACCCTCAAGTCCCTGGAAAACAATTCTAGCCTGCACTAGGATTTGAACCTAGAACCATCGGATCGCCAGTCGAACGCGCTGCCGCTCGGCCACCGTGCGTACACACAAAAGGCGTATGAATGCGCCCTAAATGCTGAGTGCGCCCCTTACGTAATTGAAAACCTTTTTTTTTCCGATTCTCCCAAGTTCAAAGTGTATTGGAGATTATAGATGAAACGTTTTTTATTCATATTTAAATTTAGCACAGCGGCCTAAGGCCTTTAAAAAAAATAGTTTTTATCAGACACATAAAGTAGAGATTGTATAGTGACCAGCTTTTATGATAACATTCCAGTGGATTAAACTTTATAGTTGGTTGCAAGGTTGCAACGATGAACTAAATTCATTAAAATCATGATCATTCTCAGTGGCGCCCTCTGGTAGATATTTACAAAAGCCTTTGTGTTTTTGTGTGGGAGGATTGTTGAATATGTAATTTAGAATTGTGATTCAGCTTTAGGCATTTTGACATAAAGCGTTGCGATTTTTGTAAATCTTCCTAAGTTCTTTGCTTAGTAAGGGTTTATATATATATATATATATATATATATATATATATATATATATATCTGGGTGCAGTCTGGATTAACTCTTAAAGACCTTATTTTGTGTTTTATAGGTTTGTCAAATAGTTTTTAAGTTTTTAACTTATAAATGTTTGTATTTTTCGCATTGCGCTTAACAAGTTATCTGTGCATAGTGTAAGCTATATATTTATTAAACCATAGTAATTAAACCACCCATGCAAACAGATTTTTTTCTCTTTGAAATCTTTAGTATGCATTTTGTTATGTATAGTCTAAGCCTTCCAAATATTTTACCATTTGTCACGCGGCAAGAAATAAAAAATAAAAAAAAATGTTTAATAAATATATAGGATTTGAGAAAAAAAAAGATATTTGGATAGTTGCTTTAATATGCGCACCAAAAAGTGTATTGAAAATATTTAACTAAAGTCAAACCTAATTGAAGGAATGTGTTGCCATGGGCAGTACGTCTGTGTGCCAAGTTTCAGCTCGAGTGGATGACGGGAAGTGTGTCTATTAGCCAGAATGCCACTAAGTTTCGCATAGGTATGGAGGATTTTAAAAAAATATATATTAAGACGTTATGTAGGTCTAGCAGAGGTAACATTAAGTCGTGTATTTTGTTACTGGCGAACATCTTTGTGTCAGTATGTTAATGATCAAATGCATATATAATTATACCTATTTTCCATGATTATTTGCAAAGTCTTCCTTTAAAAATAAATGTCTTGATATCGTTCGAACATCGAGGCGGTAAACTTTTTTATGGATCGATAATAAATTCTATCAGAACGGTTCACCTTTTCCGATCTACCTATTTCAAGTACTTATACATCTTGTAAGTGTATTGACTGTTAAATTTCATAACTGTTTGATTGATACACTATTTGATCTAGGCCTGTTGTGTCAATGATTACCCTGAGCATGTTGAGATCGATCGGTAGAAATATACATATTGATATTTGTAGAATGTAAACACTATTGATCTTTGTTTACCAATGGGCCGTATTGCTGCTGAGAGTTAACACCCTTGCCCCTTATACAAGTCAATATTTTATGACTGACTTGTAGTCAGTCATAAAAGATTGACTTGTATAAGAGGCAAGGGTGTTAACTCTCAGCAGCAATACGGCCCATTGCACCTGTTTACACTTTGCAGCAGAATTCGCTACATGCGCACAACAAACACGCAGTTTGCAAACAAAGTAAGTAAAGTATCACGTCGGGCCCAATGAAACACAGGGCTGATGAAGAAGCGTTCACCAGTTTCAGCGGCCACGGTATACTAGGGGATGTGTGGCCAGCACAATGCCCAGCCGCCTTTGCTTTTACCCCAATTAATATTAGCTGTGCACACAAATCGACACATTTTCATGTAGACTTGATGTGCATATTATTTTGTTTGCGGCACAAACATTGACCCAGGGCCGGTTTTATACCGCAGAGGCCTTAAGCACTAATGATTGTTTGCTTAGTGCTCCCTTATATAAGTAATTCAAACTTATGCATGTGCCAGGGTCAGGGCGACCAGAAACAATACAAAAATAACATAAACTACCGTATATACTCGCGTACAAGTCGCACTCTTTCTACCGAAAATTTCGACAAAAACTAGGGGTGCGACTTATACACCAGTGCGACTTATACGCGAGTATATACGGTAAATACCGAAAGAAACTTTCTCACTGCAGTTTTTATTGTATTTTTTTTTCTTCTCTCTTAACAAAACACAATGTAGTCATTCGTTTTTCGTTTTTTTTACGGGCACAACCACTAGTATTGACATAATAAACCATAAAATGAGTTTTCCATTTTCAAAAAGTGCTAAGCAACTTTCTTGTTTACACCAACTGTCTTCAAGAATATGTCTATCTCATTTATATGTTGATCTTTAGCTCAACCCTTCAAGGAAATCCTAAGTCCTCTAATATATTGGATAGAAAATTTGAAGCGCCGTCTAAAATATTCTAAACTGTGACGTAAAAAGTCGATTTCTGTAAAAACCAGCTTCTGTTGACTTAGCACCTTTTGCTAATGGACGACACAAATGGAAATGTATTTATTGCAATTACAAAAATAACTTGCAATAAGATTATAGTCTACTTCCACATTTTATAACTTACTTTTTTTTTAAAGGGCTAATTGTCCAGTTCAGTGATGTCCCTTGATGCCCAAAACATGAACTAATTTTGCTTAAACATAGAAACATATGCAATAAAAAAAACACACACTATTTTATGGTGATAAATGTCTTTCTACAATAAAAGTGAAAGTAAATTCTATATTGGAGTCAAATCTGAACATTTCAAGTTCAATCACCCTAAAGGCAGCAACAGACAACTCATAACCTCGCCAAAACAAAAACAGAACAGTTATTGAAACGCGGAAAGAGCGCACGGAATCGCAAAGTTGACAAATTGCGGGAAAATCCGCTCTAGAGGGACATTGATATCTGTGTGTGTGTGAGATGTGCTTGTTTGCCCTGCGTGTTTGATTTTTTATAGTTGGGGAATTGGTTGGCGTTATCGCTTGTTATACAGGTCACGCGCGCGGAATGTTTATTGGAATGCTGTCATTATCTGGGTTATTAAGTCGGTCCTCGTTTAACTCTGATCCAGGTGTAAGGGTGTTCACGGGCGATTCCCTCAATTGGTTTCATACCTTCTTTTATCAGGTGTAATCTCACATAGAAACCCACACACATTAAGGCACTGGAGTCTAGAAACCATAGGTGTAGCCACGGGGAGAGTGGGGGGCACTCTCGCACCCACACCGTTTTGTTTAAAAACCGAGGGTTTAAAAAAACAACACAATTTTGACTAATTATTATATTGAATTGGGTTCGAATCCTGGTGCAGGCTAGGATTTTTTTCCTGGGTCTGATGGGCTGTCCCTGAGTCTACCCAGCTCTGATGGGTAGCTGACCTTAGTAGGAGGTAAATTAAAGGCGGCTGTGCAAAGTGCTGGCCACACAATCACCTAGTATGCCGTGGCCACAGAAACTGGTGAACGCTGCTTCACCGGACCTGTGGATCAATCTGGTCCGACGGGTAGGCCTACTTTACTTTATTTATATCGAATTGATCTTATTTTTACGTTTGAAATAGACTGATAATTAGATAAAATATTAGTTGTCCAAATAGTTTAGCCCGGGGGGTATCATGCACTAGTTCAGACATAACCTGCTATTATTGGCCTCCTCCCTTACAAAAAAATAACTACAATGCCGTATTTTCCCTTTAAATTTTTCTTGTCCCCTACCACCTTATGCTTTTACCTTCGCTATAATGTTGCTTTTAACTTAAGCTCCTACCTATTCCATGGCGAATGAATGCTACCCTTGTTACTCAGAAACGGATTTTTTTCTTTTTAATGCTCTAATAAACCTCACTCTTTATCCTCTCTACCCTCCACCCCCCGCTATCACTCTTTAGCTACCCCTCCTCTAAACATTCTTAATCTAATCCCTTCTTTAATTACTAAAAGCTCTCTCACCTTCAAAGAATAGGATGGAATGTTGCAATGCATATTATTGAAATGAAGACATGTGCCTACTAATAAAACGTGTAATGTGTACGGCAATAAACTGAGCTTTTTTTTAGCATTCTGTTGTACTGTGTTCTCTTTCTCTCTCTCGGTGTGTGTGTATGTGTGTCCTTAGTTGTCGGTTATTGGCTGGGCGACCAGATACACGGGTATCAAAAGGAGGATACATTAGAAACACTAAAGAGGATATAGAGAAAAAAAAATAGGAGGACGTATTGTTTTATTCGAATCATTCCGATTCCCCAAATATGACACCTTTATGGCTAGATTAAATCCCAGGAGTTTACACCTACGTGGGTAAATTCAATTCGAGGATCTGACACATGTGTTGATAGATCTAATTCCAAAATTCCTGGACTTGCATTTCGCTCTCTGTAGTAATATAAGGGGACGCGGTGGCCGAGCGGCAGCGCGTTCGGCTGGCCGACCAAAAAGTCCTGGGTTCGAATCCTGGTGGCGGCTAGGATTTTTTTTTCCCTGGGTCTGGTGGGTGTCCCAGAGTCTACCCAGCTCTGATGAGTACCTGACATTAGTTGGGATTATTAAGTAAAGGCCGCCATGCGTAGTGCTGGCCACACAATCATCTAGTATGCCGTGGCCACATAAACTGGTGAACGCTGCTTCACTGGCCCTGGGGATCAATTTGGTCCGACGGGAAACTTTACTTTATTCTTTTAGTAATATTTAGATATAGTAGTTTAATATGGTTAGGAAAGTTTCAATGTCCCCACTCAATAGTTCCCTTGTTATCACACACTGTCCCCTCAATTTCACACGATGCCTCACCACGCCAGGCTTTCTGATATCTCATACATGATCCCCCCCCTCCGTCTCCCACCCCGCAACCGCGTCTTCCCGACCTCCTGAACTCTGAACCCGAAGTCAACAAGAAATGACTCACAAGCGTTGATAACACAAGCCAATAATAATTGTGTGCATGAGACAGGGAAAGGGGGGGAGGGGTGATGACTATTTATTTTATGTGACCTATATCTTTGTTTTTTCTTCCTCTTTACCTAAACATATTACAACTTGTCTGCCGAATAATAAAAAATAACCTTTATTAACATGGCGCTGCCAAGAATCATTATGTAAGACTATAATAAGATGGACCGCTTGCTCTGTGTTCTTTTTTTTCCCCTTGCGCAACCAATAAGGCTGTCTTGAATCTTGAATTACTTTTACGCTCCTACGATTGCATTAAAGGTTTCAGCTGTATACACTTTTCGATGTTGATCTTAATTTTCCATTGAGAAAATCATAGCGAATTACTAAACCGGAAGTCTAGAGGACTTAGTGCGATCGGAAATTCCGAAACTGTGTTTCAAGTCATCATATAGCAGAAATATCAAAGCAAGCGGTCCATCTTATTATAACCTTTGCATTGACCAACAAAAACATACATAGAGACATTTTTTTTATGAAGGAGGGCCCGGGGGGTGGGGGTGGAAGGAATTATAATTGGTGGAAAAGGGGAGGGGGGAGGTATTGGGAGAATCAATAATAGACTATCAGACGAAAAGAAAATATTAATACAGACATTTACTGGCTTGTTCGTCCGTATGTCTGTATATGTGTCTGTGTGTAGCCTAAATAAATAATTATTCAAACAAACTTAGTCTATAGAGAGAAAAAAACATAATTTATAAGGATAAGACAACAACAACAAAGGGGCTGACAACTCATGGGCGTTGTGTTAATTCCCCTTGTTTAAACACTTGTTCTCTGTGTCGTTGTGTTCTAAAGAAAATACAGTTTTGAATTTTAGGCATGCTTATTTATTTCTTTTCTGAATCGTATTCAATCAAAGAATGTTTCACATAAAGGCGTATGTCTGTGATATGTATGTGTAGTGTTAGGCTGCGGATTTCAAAGTCTGACAGTGAATATAACATATAATGGGCTTCACCCTTTAGAGTACATGTTAAATTAATCTGCAAACATGTTGGGGTTTCATTTTGTCTATTAATTACGTGTGCTACACATTGTTTGTAGGCCTTTATTGTTCGTAGTTATTGACTGTTATTCTTCGTTCCTCATATTGATGATGAGTAATGATGACCACGTATTTCTATAACTTTGTGACTTATCTTACGTCCACGAATGGGCCCATATCCGTCCCCAAAAGTGTCCTGTGGCATTTGTGAAACTCACATTCACTCAAAGGATCTGGCTTCAGGATTCGACAGTGCTTGCGCAGGGGTGTCTTGTCTTTTGGTTTTTCCTTTTGACCTTTTATAGTTCAGCCCTGGACTTTCTATTACTTTCTGCCAAGGCTATTGGCCAGTTGTCATACCAGCCCATTGGTTCTGTCTTCTTCTGAGGTTTCAGATGTGACCCATTTATATATTTTTTAATACCATTAGCTCTTAAGGTACCGGTATATTTCTTCCAGCCTGCAATCGGGGCACGAAATGGGTTCTCCTAACCAGTCAGGGACAACACATCATTTAAAACCCTAATAAAAATGCAAGACTAGACTGTCACTAGTTCTATTTCTTGCCGAGTGGCATCCGTGCATGAAATAGGTTGTCTGAACAAACCCGGAAAACCAGTAACTTAGCATCATTTAAAACACTGATCAAAATGCAAGATCATGGATGAGAGTAGGACGCAATAATCTTCTTTATAGGATATAGAAAGAGAGTATGTAATATATAAGATAAGAAAAGAATAAAAAGTTATGATAGTTTAAGTGAGGTGTATCGAGATTGGAATATGTGGTCTGCTGGTGGGGGTAACTGGACCTTCAGATGGTAAGAGGTCGATCTTATGGGTAAAGTTTATAAAAAATTCAAGATTGTATTTTAATGATATGATTTTGATCAAAACGCAAGATCACGGATGAGCGTAGGACGCAATAATCTTCTTTATAGAATACAGAAGGAGCGTCTGTAATATATAAGATAAGATAGACAAAAAACAACAACAACCACAAATAAGCGAAGGATGCACTAGTGCTCTTCTATAGAATAATCTTTTTTATCTTATAAGAGGAGATTATATGGATCGAATTTTAATATTTAGCTAAAATCTTGTGCTACATTGAGAAAACCAATATATCTAGATTCTAGATCTACACATCTAGAAAGATCGAAACTTTCAACATCCTTTGATAATAAAATCTAAAACTAATCAATTCGCTCATCTACCTGGACTGGTGATCACTGAACCGTGACGACTTCAGATGTTAGAGCGCAAGTGATCCAATCAAAATACCACAGCTCTAGGGCTGTGGATCACACATAGTGAAGCTGTTGTTTTCTGCGCGTGTGTGTGTAGGGTAGCTCCATTGGTTGTGGTCCACGCCTTACTTGCCGTTTGCCGTGAGGTCAAATCAATGCTGAGTCCAGTTTGTGGTCTTTTTTGAATGTACCGCAGCGCTGTGTTGTTATAGAATCGATTTTGATTCAATTTCGAAACATAAAACTTTGAAAGAAGAATCGATAGATTTAGAATTTAGAGAGATGGTACTCTTCTTGCGATTTCTATGTAATATAATGTAACCTCTGACACCAGTAGAACAAAATTTTCACATAGAGGACGACCGAAATTCGGTTTCGGCCGAAGCCCCAAAAGTTAGCTTTCGGTTTGCTTTTCGGTTTTGGCCGAATTTGATATTGAATTTCGGTCATCAGCCGAAAATCTATTTTAACTTTGCAAAATTCATAGTGCAGGCGATGCATCTGTGTGAAGCAGAAAATTGGAGTTAATAATAAACGGATTATATAATCACCCCAAAGAATGTCGAAAAATGAAGTGTGGGATTACTGTGTTGTCTTAAAAAAAAATTTTTTGTGCTCAATTTCGGTTTAACTTTCGGTTTTGGTAGAATGTTTAGTTACACTTTCGGTTTCTGGTTCGATTTTGGCCGAAAGTCAATTTATAACTTTCGGTATGATTTCTTTCGGCCTCTACTTGTACACATTCTCTATATTACGTTTTACTAAAGGGGTGGTCATTTTAAACGTCTCCAGTACGATTCCAAGTAAAAGCGCCAGGATTGTATAATCTTTATTAAGCATATTCCCGAATCTATATACATAGAATAGAGAGAGACAGAGACAGATAAAAGTATGTGATAATAGCTCTTCAATTAATTGTTACCCCGGGCAATGCCGGGTAATTTACTAGTAGAGTCTATGTATCTAGGTTGTGCCAATACTTTGAAAAGTGAGCTAACAATATCATGGTCACTAGCCCGGGGTATTATAGTCATTAATAGTGCCCACAACTAAAACTAAATATCATGGTCACTAGCCCGGGGTATTATAGTCATTAATAGTGTCCACAACTAAAACTAAATATCATGGTCACTAGCCCGGGGTATTATAGTCATTAATAGTGCCCACAACTAAAACTAAATATCATGGTCACTAGCCCGGGGTATTATAGTCATGAATAGTGCCCGCAACTAAAACTAAATATCATGGTCACTAGCCCGGGGTATTATAGTCATGAATAGTGCCCGCAACTAAAACTAAATATCATGGTCACTAGCCCGGGGTATTATAGTCATGAATAGTGCCCACAACTAAAACTAAATATCATGGTCACTAGCCCGGGGTATTATAGTCATGAATAGTGCCCACAACTAAAACTAAATATCATGGTCACTAGCCCGGGGTATTATAGTCATGAATAGTGCCCACAACTAAAACTAAATATCATGGTCACTAGCCCGGGGTATTATAGTCATGAATAGTGCCCACAACTAAAACTAAATATCATGGTCACTAGCCCGGGGTATTATAGTCATGAATAGTGCCCACAACTAAAACTAAATATCATGGTCACTAGCCCGGGGTATTATAGTCATGAATAGTGCCCACAACTAAAACTAAATATCATGGTCACTAGCCCGGGGTATTATAGTCATGAATAGTGCCCGCAACTAAAACTAAATATCATGGTCACTAGCCCGGGGTATTATAGTCATGAATAGTGCCCGCAACTAAAACTAAATATCATGGTCACTAGCCCGGGGTATTATAGTCATGAATAGTGCCCACAACTAAAACTAAATATCATGGTCACTAGCCCGGGGTATTATAGTCATGAATAGTGCCCACAACTATAACTAAATATCATGGTCACTAGCCCGGGGTATTATAGTCATGAATAGTGCCCACAACTAAAACTAAATATCATGGTCACTAGCCCGGGGTATTATAGTCATGAATAGTGCCCACAACTAAAACTAAATATCATGGTCACTAGCCCGGGGTATTATAGTCATTAATAGTGCCCACAACTAAAACTAAATATCATGGTCACTAGCCCGGGGTATTATAGTCATTAATAGTGCCCACAACTAAAACTAAATATCATGGTCACTAGCCCGGGGTATTATAGTCATTAATAGTGCCCACAACTAAAACTAAATATCATGGTCACTAGCCCGGGGTATTATAGTCATGAATAGTGCCCGCAACTAAAACTAAATATCATGGTCACTAGCCCGGGGTATTATAGTCATGAATAGTGCCCGCAACTAAAACTAAATATCATGGTCACTAGCCCGGGGTATTATAGTCATTAATAGTGCCCACAACTAAAACTAAATATCATGGTCACTAGCCCGGGGTATTATAGTCATGAATAGTGCCCGCAACTAAAACTAAATATCATGGTCACTAGCCCGGGGTATTATAGTCATTAATAGTGCCCACAACTAAAACTAAAAGTACTGTCAATTTTGAGTAAACAATTTGGAGGAAGTGTTGTATTTCTAAGCTAGAGTTAGATGTTTTATTTTGCGTTTTCACCCTTGGAGTTTTTCGCATTTTAATGATTTTGCTAAGATGAATGGACAAGAATATTCACTTGTAATGAACCCCGTAAAATCTGTTTAAATTTGGTATTGCTTTAAAAAAAAATGTTAATGGTTCTCAGACAGAAGATGCGTATTCTAGAATGTGATATCACAACAGCTTTTTTTGGTCCTATACCTACCAACGCATACTATTTTGGTTAACTTAAGAGGATTTATCAATAGAGTGTAAGTTAATTTAAAAGAGAAAGTAATTTACATTTGGCCAAAATATATTGCAAAGAAATCAAAAGTGTTGACTTACAGTTTGACCTGATTGTACAATTAAGTACAGTGTGTTCTTACAGTCTGACTTAATTGTAAAATTTAATTAACTGTGTGTTCAGTGTGAGGTCCGAGTTTAAGTTGTATTTTTGACGAAAACACACACCTGAATTGTAACAGTTTTTAAGTCTTAAACACATTACTTTTAAGTCTTAAACACATAACTTTTAAGTCTTAAACACATAACTTTTAAGTCTTAAACACATAACTATCTGTCGTCAAGCATGCATTTGTCCTTAAGGTGTACGTGCGTGTGTGTGTGGTTGGTATTTGAGTAACGTTTTTTTTTGGTGATCAAAAATGGCCAGGTAGCCGAAGCAAATCACTTACTATCTGTCTTCAAATCTAGATATATATATAATGCTATACGCATTTGAAGTCTAACAAGGAGGGGTTCTATTGAAAGTTTTGAAGATTGTTAATACCCTGTACTGTATAGTTGGTAGTATTAAAAACTTAATATTCTAAATTGTTGTTTTTTGAAGTCATGAATGAAAAACCAAGTTGTTTTTTTTTTTAAATTACAACAATGTTATCTGGCAAAGCTATATTTAACCAATCCAACAAGTCTTCGTTCCAACTTCTTTAAGCCCTCGCCATTGTCCTCGGGGGGTTGCGTGACACACGAGTGCCGTACAATGCGTGCAGATTTTCACGACCCCAGCGTAGATAGCTGTGTGTTCGAGGGCCCTTTTCCCCACAAGTAGCCTTGCCAGAACTCCGTGGAATCAGCGTATAGTGGCGGCACTGATTTGATACATTGTATATGTATATGCGATGATTATAGTCTACATAACTGTAGCCTGTTTTAAAAGCAGCGAATATTGGATGCGCAGATATATCTATCGGTACCTATCTATCTATATTTACTTCAGGTCCACATCTTATCTTATACATTACAGACGCTCCTTCTATCTATTATTACTGTCCTTTTGAATAATTTTCACATTGTCGTGGCTATTATAATAGACATATTATATACATATTGATAATTATAATATAGTTACTAAGTTACTAAATATTTCTTTGGTTGTATCTCTGTACGTCTTCACGTATTGTTTGCTATCTTAGAGTAAGTTAGTAAGATACCCGTCGGACCAAATTGATCATAGGGCCGGTGAAGCAGCGGTCACCAGTTTCTGTGTCCACGGCCTACTAGGTGGACTGTGTGGCCATCACAACGCCAAGCCGCCTTTACTTGACCAACAACTAATCTCAGGTACCCATCAGAGCTGGGTAGACTCGGGGACGCTCTCCAGTCCCGGGGAATAAATCAAGCAGGATTCAAACACAGAACCTTCGGTACACCAGCCGAAGGCGCTGCCGTACGCTATCTTAAAGCCTTATATATTTCTTGCTATTTATTGGTAAATGTATGTTGCTGTATAAGTATCATTCGTACACGCCCAAACGTTCATACGTTTTATACGTTCTAATAAAGTGAAATGAACTTCAACATTCCTGCAATCACACGCGAATACACTCACAGCACCTGTCTGCCCTAACACACACGTACACCGAGCATATCAATGTTTATAACTTTCAAATAGCCTCTGGGCTCCTTTCACGTTAGGAGCGCATTATTATGTTCCAAAGTTTCGCAGAATGAGCTCCGAACGTTAGGGCCTTTTGTGCTCCCGTACAGTTCTTTCTTCTATTTTGTCTTTTATTCCAGCGAAAGTTCCAATGCCTGGGGTGAGAACAAAGGGGGGGGGGGGGTGAATTTGGCGCTTTTGAATAAGTCTTCGTGAACAAAACACCAGGCTGTGAATAGTTGGCATGCGAGAAGAAAAGAGTAGGGGGGTTACGTCGTAGAAACTCCTTTCAATTCACTGCGGAGCAAGTAATCTTTCAATAAAGTTGTCCCACAAGCCGTAGTGGTGTGTGCGTGTGTGTGTGTGTGTGTGTTTTATTGGTATTTGAGACTTTGAGACAGGGTTTTTGATCCGCGAGGACCAGGCAGTCGAACCTAATCAATGGCGCCCCCTCCCACCCCCACCACGTGCAATTTTAACACGCCGCGAAAAGTCTTGTTCACCCTTTAGTGAGAAAGTTCTATACCTGTGGGTGTCTGTCAAAAAGTCTTGTTTTTTTTTACCTCCATGACTTGTCTGTTGTTATACTCTGACAGACTTTTATTTACATTTTTTTTTGTTATCGTTTCGTTATTTGTTGTTATTGCTGTGTTTTTTTTCTTTGTTATCGTTGCATTGTCCCTTGCAGTGTGACTTTTGAAGTGCACACACGCAAAAATGTTTTTTTGTCTTCAATGCAGCGTGAATGCATGCCTTCTTTATCCAGTCAATAAATATGCTTTGTGTGTGGGATACATCTTCACCGCGTGCTATGTCTACACGGTGTGTTTATTTTAGTCTATACATGTGCTCTGTCGGGGCGCGGTGGCCGTGTGGCATAGTGTTCGGCTGGCTTACCGAAGGTCCTGGGTTCGAATCCCTGTGAAAGCGAGGATTTTTTTTTCCGGGTCAGGTATCCCCGAGTCTTCCCAGCTCTGATGGGTATCTGGCTGTAGCCGCCTTTACTTTAATGTCAGGAACCCATCGGAGCATCTAGGCTCAGGGACACCCTCGAGTCCTGGGAAAATCCAAATCCAATCCTTCAGCAGGATTTGAACCCAGGACCTTCGGTACGCCAGTCGAACGCGCTGCCGCTCGGCCACTTATAAGTGACCGTGTAACTGTGAGTGTGTAAATGACTGTGTAAATATGTTCTAATTGAAACTTAGTGACACACAATATTGTTATAATGTGTTGGACGGAGTTATAGACCTGATAGCCCGCGTGTTGTTATTGTATTGTAACTTAGTGAGTTGTAATCATGAATGTCATATTGGAATGTAGGAAGATTGGTTGAATGACTGGAGTAGTATGGGATTGTAAAGTCATAATTGAAGCCTATATTGTTACATATGTTGTTTATAGTTTATATCTTTTACACATTCCGGCTGGTGTGTGATACGCATCAGAGGGCAGAGATTATAATAATTACAGGGTCCTCAGAATAATATAAATATATATATCTTTGAAGAAGACATTTAATTCTGCGTAGTACCTTTTCTCGATGTAGTCACGAAGTATCAGTATACATGCATTTATTCACAAAGTAAATGTAAAATAAATGTAATTATTAACTAGGTCAAGTAGACTGTGTAATGTAATGAACTGATATAGTCTAAATCAGGGGTCGGCAACCTACCAATCGCGTTCCGGACCTGGCACGCGGGTCGATTTTCAATGGCACGCAGAAGACAGAAGGCAATTCAAGTCTTTTTTCTTTTTCTTTTTACAAGAAATTTGAGTGCCAGAATAGGGTGACCTTTTAAGTTGTTGGCACGCTGAATATGTTCGAAACCCAACTTCGGCACACTATAATTACAGAGTCATCCTCACATTTTTGTGTAAATACACGACCGACATTTCTATACAGTTCGTCAGTGAATGGGTTGGCTTGTTTCAGGACGAAATATTCAGATATAATATATATATATATATATATAACAAAACGAAACAAATATAGTTTGGAGGATTGGCCGGGGGTGGGTGGGTGGATATCATTGGGTCCCTTGTTTGAAAAAGCAGTCACACCCACCCCCCCTTAGTTTTTCCACCTTCGCGCCTTCCCCCCCCCCCCCCCCCCCCCCCACCACACTTTTGAATTTCAAACATTTCCAGTTGAGTAGGTTCAACGAGTCATATGTTGTTTTTGCCTTTGTGTGTGTTCGGAGTAGAGTGTGACTGAACAGATTTGTCTTTAAAAAAAAAAAAAATTACAATACGCTTTTAGACGAGAGACAAGACATGTGTGTCAAGGACTCAAGGATGATTGTTAATAATATATTAATACTCTCATGATATTGATATGCCTTGAAACGGGACTATATGAAATTTTCAGCTGATGACAATTTTAAAGAAAACAACTAGATCCTTTTTAGGCAGAGTACAAGTGTAAATATTTTATGTTAGTTTGTTTTGGAGTGATATATATATATTAAGCAATATTGATTATTGGTCATGCATCCATCGTCTCTCTCTCTGTGTGTCCCTATCTCTGTCAATCTCTATGTCACTCTCTGCATATCTGTCTCTCTCTGTAAAAAAGTATCTGTCTCTCTCTGTAAAAAAGTTATCTGTCTCTCTCTGTAAAAAAGTTATCTGTCTCTCTCTGTAAAAAAGTTATCTGTCTCTCTCTGTAAAAAAGTTATCTGTCTCTCTCTGTAAAAAAGTTATCTGTCTCTCTCTGTAAAAAAGTTATCTGTCTCTCTCTGTAAAAAAGTTATCTGTCTCTCTCTGTAAAAAAGTTATCTGTCTCTCTCTGTAAAAATAACAGATATATAGACTATACTCACCAATAAGATGCGTTCCTTTTATTATTAGTAAAGTCTATAGCGGGGTGGGGGGAAGGGCACGGTAGACGAGCGGCAGCGCGTTCTACTGGCGAGCCGAAGGTCCCGGGTTCGAATCTTGGTGCAGGCTAGGATTTTTTCCCGGTTCTGGAGGGTGTCCCTGAGTCTACCCAGCTCGGTTCTCTGTCA
Organism: Anisus vortex; assembly: GCA_949126835.1. Lineage (NCBI taxonomy): Eukaryota > Metazoa > Mollusca > Gastropoda > Planorbidae > Anisus > Anisus vortex. The sequence continues at coordinate 42,608,331 of OX421500.1, read as the reverse complement.
TTAGTTGGGGTAAAGTAAAGGCGGCTGTGCATAGTGCTGGCCACACAATCACCTGGTATGCCGTGGCCACAGAAACTGGTGAACGCTGCTTCATCGGACCTATGGATTAATTCGGTCAGACGGGTACTTTATTTTAGTCAAGCGATGTTGCCAAGTATCAGGTTCATATAACACACATTGTCCGCTTCAGTTTCAAAATGTCGCCAGTGAGTAAAGTACCCGTCCGTCCAAATTGATCATAGGGCAGGTGTAGCAGCAATCACCAGTTTCTATGACCCACAGCTTACTTGGTGATTGTATGGCCAGCACAATGCCCGTATCGGGACAAAAGTTAAATACATAAACTTGGAACAGCCTCCAAAATTATTCTTTTTTATTATTATATCATCTTTATTATTGAATTCGTTAAATTAGTTTAAAAAAAAAACAACGTATTCCTAATAATTATGTTGAGTTATTCAAATGCTTTCAAATTATGTGTTCTTAGGGACCGGGTCTCCCTTGCTGCGGAATATTTCTTTACTTTGTTTATTATTGTTGTTTTTTTCCTTTTTTTATTTTTTTTAAACAAAACATATTGTACTGTAGTCATTTATGTATCCGTCATTTTGACGGGCGCAAATACTAGTATTATATATTTTTTTTTATGCCAGAGCAACAGCTTGATATTCCAGATCTTAAAGTCATATATCTGGTTCCCTTAATACAGTTTTTTCTTTTTTTTTTTTTCGTTTAAATTTAAATTCTCAAATAGTCCTGTTCATTGAAGCGCACCGTTACAACCAGGACCGAGTCTGTGTATGGCGCCCTAATTCATTCCATGAAACTGAACGCATATTAATGCATTGCCCTCCCCTCTCCCCCCCCCCCCCCCCCATTCGCCACCCCCACTGTGTCAACAGGTTGTTTTTTAATATGCAGTGTGTTGTCCGTTGTCGGTCGGCGAGTGGAACAGGGAGGGTGGGGGAGTGCACAGTGGGGGGGGGGGGGGGGGGGGGGTTACAGGTAGAATATTCTTTTCGTCTTTTCGTTACGGGCCGTTGGTAATGACTCAATGATATTATGTTGTGTTTTTTTTTTTTTTTTCTTCTTTCTTAAACTACATTGTTGGCAGCGATTGAGAAAAAATGTTTGGAGTTGTTTACTTTCTGTTTATTAATATAATACAGTGTCGTGGTGGGACGAAGAGTATAGATATCCTTTCACAGATGTGGACGAACACACTACCGGTACACACTACCGGTACACACTACACACATGCTCTTGGGTTAACAATATCTTTAGCCGATTAAGCTTTGCCTCACTCAAGGGTTTTGTCTCACTCAAGGGTTTTGTCTCACTCAAGGGTTTTGTCTCAAGGGTTTTGTCTCACTCAAAGGTTTTGTCTCACTCAAGGGTTTTGCCTCACTCAAGGGTTTTTCCTCACTCAAGGGTTTTGCCTCACTCAAGGGTTTTGCCTCACTCAAGGGTTTTGTCTCACCCAAGGGTTTTGTCTCACTCAAGGGTTTTGTCTCACTCAAGGGTTTTGTCTCACTCAAGGGTTTTGTCTCACTCAAGGGTTTTGCCTCACTCAAGGGTTTGTCTCACTCAAAGGTTTTGTCTCACTCAAGGGTTTTGTCTCACTCAAGGGATTTGTCTCACTCAAGGCTTTTGTCTCACTCAAGGGTTTTGTCTCACTCAAGGGTTTTGTCTTACCTAAAGGGTTTTGTCTCAATCAAGGCTTTTGTCTCACTCAAGGGTTTTGTCTCACTCAAGGGTTTTGTCTTACCTAAAGGGTTTTGTCTCACTCAAGGGTTTTGTCTCACTCAAGGGTTTTGTCTCACTCAAGGGTTTTGTCTCACTCAAGGGTTTTGTCTCACTCAAGGGTTTTGTCTCACTCAAGGGTTTTGTCTCACTCAAGGGTTTTGACTCACTCAAGGGTTTCGTCTCACTCAAGGGTTTTGTCTCATTCAAGGGTTTTGTCTTACCTAAAGGGTTTTGTCTCACTCAAGGCTTTTGTCTCACTCAAGGGTTTTGTCTCACTCAAGGCTTTTGTCTCACTCAAGGGTTTCGTCTCACTCAAGGGTTTTGTCTCATTCAAGGGTTTTGTCTTACCTAAAGGGTTTTGTCTCACTCAAGGCTTTTGTCTCACTCAAGGGTTTTGTCTCACTCAAGGCTTTTGTCTCACTCAAGAGTTTTGTCTCACTCAAGGGTTTTGTCTTACCTTAAGGGTTTTGTCTCACTCAAGGCTTTTGTCTCACTCCAGGCTTTTGTCTCACTCCAGGCTTTTGTCTCTCTCTGTCTCTCTGTGTCTCTCCCTCTATCACTCCCCCTGTCTCCTTCTGTATCTGTCTCTACCTCTGTCTCTCTATCTCGCTGTCTCTCTCTCTGTCTCTCAGCGAGAGAGAGAGAGAGAGACAGAGAGAGAGACAGAGAGAGAGACATAGAGAGTTTAGTCTCACTCAAGGGTTTAGTCTCACTCAAAGGCTGAAATGTGCGTCTTTTTTCAACTTTTAACTGCCTTTATACTACTTTATAGCCTATTAGAGTGTAGGCCTATGTGTGTTTGAGAGAGAGAGACAGAGAATGAGATGGATATGGAGAGAGAGAGAATGAGATGAATAGGGAGAGAGAGGGAGAGAGACAGAGAGGAGAGAGATAAGGGGAGAACAATGTGCGTTTTTTTTCTTCAAATTTTAACAGCCTTTTATAATCTCTCAAATGTTTTTTGTCAAATCCCGCGTTCAACATTTCTTTAGAATTGTACTATAAATTGTACTATAAATTGTACTATAAATTGTACTATAAATTCAGTTATGCCAGATATGCTTGCTCATATATAAATCATTATCGTCGTTTAGTAGATTTCCTGCTTTTAATTTAATTCATGAAAAAAAAAAAAAAGAAATAAAAAGTCGAAACTGTCTATTCAAGATTTTTTTTACATTAGCAAATCAACAAGGGAAATAATCCTACGATCAAAATGTCGCAATTAAAGTTGGCGCCAGATAGGAGCGTACAAATTTTATGCCGTATAGTGTATGTATGCGCCTGCTCTGTACAAGCAGACGGATCGGTGTTTTTATGCGTTTGCGGAATTCAACAGACGATAAATTTTGCTTCATCATGCGAATCAAAATTTATTTTTGGTTTAATTGAAGAAGTATGGCCTTCTGAGTAAAAATACTAAATGATTTTTTTTTTTATCTTATACATTACAGACGTTCCTTCCATAAAGAAGATTATCGCGTCCTACGCACACCCGTGGTTTGAGTCTATTTATTATTATTATTTTAAGTTAAATGTAGATTAATTTTCACTCAACAAAACATGTGCTAAAACTCAAAATGAGATTATATTCTTAGATCATAGTTAGTAACCTAACCAACCAAAGACTATAACAAGATGGGCCGCTTGCTTTAATATTTCTATTTGATAACAAGATGGGCCGCTTGCTTTAATATTTTTATTTGCTAACTTGAGACGCTCTGTTTCGGAATTTCCTGCATACATTTGATCTCATTTGTATTGTTGATTTCACTCAACCCCGCGGAATATAGTTGTTGTTGTTTTTTGTGTTTAAACAAATTACATTTTTGTGATGGCACCAATAAAAAAAAAGGTGACACGAGACTTGTGACGATTTGGGGAATAGCAGGACAATTAGCCAAAAAATAGCTTGACTTCGTTTAAGGACGTGCCCTTTGTCGGAAGAGCGAACAATTTTTGTTTAAATATTTTTAAATTTAACATACTATCGATCTTAAAGTTTGATTTGCATGTATCAATGTGATTTAACAAATTTCCGTATGAAATCTAGTTTCTATTATATCAGATATTCTGTCCCTTTTTTATAGTGAAATTAACATTTGATCGGCTTAAGTGGAGTTTTATTAGTGCACTAATATAATGAACAATGACTTGTGTAGTATAAAGTCAGTATAGACTATCAAAATGATAGTAGGAAATGATGAGACTGTGTCGAGGGTGACATGGAACTGTTCGATGTGTAAATCTTGAACTTGTTTGTGCTCAGACAAGGGGGCGGTAATTCAGAGGATGGAGAAGTTCAGATTTCGTAAGAAGGAGGCCACGAAAGAAGAGGCCGGCGATTCCAGACAGAATACGAAGCAGTCACAACAGCAGAATCCTCTGGAGCAGTCCGGCTACTCGACGAAGCAGCAACAGCAGCGATCGGAGCCAAACGGTTACCTGAATAAGCAGCTGGGGCCGGAGCAGTCCAGCTTCCCAACGAATCAGTCGCAGCAACGTCCGGAGCAGTCCAGCTTCCCAACGAATCAGTCGCAGCAACGTCCGGAGCAGTCCAGCTTCCCAACGAATCAGTCGCAGCAACGTCCGGAGCAGATAGGCTACCAGACTAAGCAGCTGGGGCCGGAGCAGCCCAGCTACTCAAAAAGGCATCCGCAGCAGCATCCGGAGCAGTCCAGCTTCCTAACAAAGCACCCGGAGCAGCCCGGCTTCCAAACAAAGCATCCGCAACAGCACCCGGAGCAGATCGAGTGCCAGACCAAGCAGCCGCCGCAGCACCGTCCGGATCCGGACGGTTACCATACCATGCAGCCGCGGCAGCGTCCGGAGCAGCAGAACGACTACCAGACTATGCAGATGCGGCAGAGGTACCCCGCGGATCAGACGCGGATTAAACAGCACACGAACTGGAGCGGTGTACTGCAAGACTTGTTTGGCCTAGGTAAGCATGGGACTTGTTTTTTTTTACAAACTTGAAACGTCTTATCTAACCCTTAGCCTCAACCAAACACGGGCTGTGAATGAGTCCATTGCTGGAGGGGTGGTGTTACGTGTGGGCTCTGGTGATGCGGATTAGGAAAAAAGGGGGAGTGGGGTGGTTGTGGTGGGTGCTATGGGATAATGTGGTCATGACACCTTCCTGTTAAAACCCCTCCAGGCTCAACCTCTGTTTAATCTATTTAGAGTAACGGTTTTGAGTTAATTTATTAATTTTATTTTTAGATAGGAAGCCGTCCGCATTATTCAAAGGGAAGGCTCCACTTTTGTATGACATTGTGAGATCGGAGAAAGACAGGGCTGTAGGAAGAGGGAGGAGGCGAAGTGACATAAAATCGTTGAAGCCGGCTGGTCCAGCGGTTAGTTCACCGGACTGTCAACCAAAAACCAACTGACACGTCGCGGGTTCTAGCCCGGCCATCGGTGGATCCCTGTCGCCCTGCAGGAGTTTTGGGCCTGTAAACATATTTGCGCCAGCAGGCAGCATTGTGTTTACAGAGCGCACTGAGCATGCTAAAATAGCATGGATAGAAGCGCTATATAAGTAACCAATTTATTATTTTTATTTATTCACAGTTTGTAAGATTTTAGTAATATTAATAGCCTAGCCTACTTATTTGATAACATCTCACAAGTTTAACCGTGGCAATGCCGGAAGATTATGTTTTGAATTTTAAAATACAGACTTTTAAGAATTCTTTTTTTTTTCCCGAGTGGCATCCGGGGATGGAATGGTTTGCCTGAACGGACAAGGAGAATCAATAACTTAATATCATTTAAAATACTTTTTTTTTTAAAATTGCAAGACTAGACTCCGCATTAATCTTCTGTACAGAAGGCGCGTCTGTAGTCTAGGCCTATAAGATAAGATAAGATAAACAAAGATGCCAACAAGTTTGTTATCAAAAGAAAACCAGATGCCAACTAACGTTGTTTTTAGCGCTGATTAAACATCTATAATATGTTCATTTTTTGAAACCAAAAATTCAAACTGTCACTTGTCCCAAGGGTTCGATATCGGGGTATCGTTTGGTGTACTCACATTAAAGTATCTTTCGACTAGTTATCTGGATAACCCATAGTATTTATCGTAATAAACATTTAATAAACACATTTAGTGATGCAATATTTACCTTAGATTACATGCTTTAGATCCCTACTGTCAAACATATGTTAGGTCGGTTAATGCTTTATTTATTAGATTTTTCCAATGTTTGTAAAGTTTTAAATCATCAATTAGTTTTATTCTTAAAATAGCCTAGAGATTATACACGTGTTCTTAGTTGTATGATAAATGCTCTTTGAGCTTACCTTATGTTTGTTGACAGCGCTATACAAATATTATTATTCCTTATTATTAATATTCGATTGTTAAAGCGCCATTAATTAAAATCTATGTTCTTTTCTTTATTTCACAACTCTACATAATAGTATGGTATAGATCTAGTCTCTCAAAGTATTTTATTTAATGCTAAATAATCCTCATGGTTAGGCCCTGTGTATATCTTTCAATGTGTAGGCCTGAAGTCGTCATTCTCAAAGGGTGTGTAATCTTTTTTTATAAAAACCGGAAATTCCCGTTGAGTCAGCCTTTTTTCAATAATGAGTTTTCGTTCTTTTCTTTCGCATCGTTGCGTTTAAAGTTGTAAGGCACTCCATGTATGCTGTTTGAAAGATCTTACACAGATGCAACACGATTTAGAACTTAGACGCATATGCTAAGTTGTAATAGTCTCCACATAGACATTCTCGTCATAGATTCTTTTATAGATTTTTGTTATAGATTCTTGCAATATTCTTGTTATAGTCTACTTTATTGCTTTAGGTTTTTGTTAGACGTTATTGTCATATATTTTCGTCATAGATTCTCGTCATAGATTATCGTCATAGAATCTCGACATAGAATCTCGTCATAGAATCTCGTCATAAAATCTCGTCAAAGATTATCGTCATAGAATCTCGTCATAGAATCTAGACATAGAATCTCGACATAGAATCTCGACATAGAATCTCGTCATATAATATAGTCATAGAATCTCGACATAGAATCTCGTCATAGAATCTCGTCATAGAATCTCGTCATAGAATCTCGTCATAGAATCTCGTCATAGAATCTCGTCATAGAATCTCGTCATAGAATCTCGCCATAGAATCTCGTCATAGAATCTCGTCATAAAATCTCGACATAGAATCTCGACATAGAATCTCGTCATAGAATCTCGTCATAGAATCTCGTCATAGAATCTCGTCATAGAATCTCGTCATAGAATCTCGTCATAGAATCTCGCCATAGAATCTCGTCATAGAATCTCGTCATAAAATCTCGACATAGAATCTCGACATAGAATCTCGTCATAGAATCTCGTCATAGAATCTCGTCATAGAATCTCGTCATAGATTCTAGTCGTTGAACATCTTCATAAATTCCCGTCGTTGAATCACTCCAGTAGATGCGCGCATCATAGATTCCTGTCATAGAATGTTAGTCATATATTCCAGTCATGTAATACAGTCTCTCGCTCTACCGAGTACGTTGTTACTGCTTCTGTGTGTTTACAACAATGGACGTCCTTTGTTCACAGTAGGGGAGCCATATATAATTAACTTGCGCCTATATCCGAATGCCTTGGCTCAATGAGAGGGATGTATGTGTGTATGTGTGTATGTGTGTGAGGAAGGGGGGGCTCTAGTGTTGCTAGGGTTGAAAGACCAGCCCTGTAGAAGTGAATGTGACAACTTAGGGGGGGGGGGGGGCGGAAATATGTTGCTTATTGGGAGTTTGGGGGGGGGGGACTATATTTGTCACGTGTCACCAGTGTGTCACAACGAGAGATGCTTTGTGTCACATAAGCAAAGATCACCATTTTAACAAAGGACCTGAAAGTCCATTAGATACGATTCGCCTCGCGAGCACAATTATTTCTGTATATATCATCATCAACACTCAAGTCATTAAAATAAACATATAGAGTCTATGTATTATGTTCTAGCTAGTTGTATTTCCCTTAGTTTCTTTGAAAAAGTAGAAATTAACCCTTCCCGTACCGACCTACTGCTATCTATGCTGCCTTCAGTTCCGCTATATACGCGCCCGGGACTGTAAGGGTTAACTATAAAAAAAACTCAAAAACATAATTACATAATCTCAAAACTAAAAAAAAATAAAAGATAATTTAACCAAAAACATAAAAACATACGCGTATTAGAAATTAAATTTGTAATAGTCTTTATAGAAGGAGCGAATGTAATATATAAGATAAGATAGGCCTACCGTATTGTAAAATTTCTTTTTAATAATCCCAGATTTGCATTATCTCTAATATTAACCCTTACAGTACAGTCCCGGGCGCGTATATAGCGGAACTGAAGGCAGCATAGATAGAATTAGGTCGGTACGGGAGTGTATTAAGTGTATTCAATGCTGAGATCTTTACTAAAAAAGTAACTGAAAAATGAAATTTAAATAACTAAATTTTCTAGTGAATTAAAAATCTTTGCGTGTTGAAATGCAATATAATAATAAAAACAGATCAAATTTCTTATCAAGGGGGAGATTAAATAGACATTTTGAATTCTAACCAGGCTTCTAGCTGTCGGGATTATCTTTCCTTTATTGTCAGGAGTTACTTTTCCTTTATTATTTTTCGTGAATTTCGGCAATAAATTCTTGTGATCTACCGGTACGCTACTTTTTTTTTATGTACATAGTCTCAGTATGTGAAATATTTTGTACGTACACTATAAGACCTCTTAAATGCTAGTTTTTAGTCTAAAATTGTGGACATTTGATATGTGGATAATACCGAAATACCTGTTAGTTCCTTTCTTTTCTTTGTGGTTTTCTTTTTCAAATAGGCACAGCAGTAAATATAGAGTGAACTAACAAAGAGCGATAGATAATCTTATATTCCGTATCTTAACATAGGCCTGCGTGCTAAATGATGGCTGTAAAAGTGGGCGAAGTAGGTAAAGGGCGAGTTGTGAGGTTGACGGGCTAGATATTGGAAGAACGGGGTGGGCCAAATAGTTGTACGTATAATATTTGGGGCTGATGCGGTAAACATTTACTGCATGGTGGGCGGCAGGCGGGCCATGTAGTCCCCTGGACACCGGTGCCTACGGAGAGTGTTGTTGTTTTTCTTCTTTCTTGTATCCGTTTTAGATTGGGGACATTACCATTGGGGACATTACTATTGGGGACAATACCATTAGGGAAAATACCATTGGGGACATTACTCTTGGGGACAATACCATTGGGGAGAATACCATTGGGGACATTACTCTTGGGGACAATACCATTGGGGAGAATACCATTGGGGACATTACTCTTGGGGATATTTACATTTGGGACATTGACGTAGGTGGCATTACCATTTGGGGCATTGCCATTTGGGACATTGACGTATGTGACATTACCATTGGGGCATTGACATTTGGAAAATCGACATAGGTGACATTACCATTGAGGGCATTGCGATTGGGGGCATTGACAGTTGGTATATTGACATAGGTGACATTTACCTTAAGGAGATTTTTAGTGGCGACATAGCTATGCCTTTTTTTAAATAAGGACTTGAACTAGTAAAGATTCAAATTTGCACTCGTAGGCCATTCGACCCCAAGCAACGTAAACACAAAATGTGCAAATAATCTATAAAGCTAAGCACACAATAAACGTGTGAATTATTTCTCAGACCAGATTTCCTCTTTCTATTCAGAATCAGCCAATGATATTTTGTTTTTAAAAGGAGAATTCCTTCAGAAGCAAAAATCCTTCAAAAATTTATATTTGTTTCTTTTATAATCTTACCGAGATAACATACAGGACTAAATTTGAAAGTAAGCGCCAGACATCTTGATACCAGGATTATAAGATCTAATGTTGTGTAATTTTGAACATAACTGCTCGTTGGGGACTTGTGCGCGTGAATTCACTTTGTATCAGGCATGTCAAAATTGTTTTATCTCTTTGGATTATGGTAAGCGTCATGATGGCGTTAGTTCTGAAAGGAAATTATTTTTGTTTTCCTTGGGGGTCTAAAGACATTTTGTCAGCTGTGGACGTCGTGGGTTTTGTGTTGATTTCATACACTATTCACGTAGTTCATTGTGCTACTTCAGGTCTGTACGAATAATTTTAGGATATAATTAGAGAAAGGACGGGATCAGAGTAAGGATAGAATTAGAGAAATGATATATATTAATTATATAAAGGACAGGATAAGAAATTTAATTCTGACATTTTCTTAATGAAAAATCGTTTGTGACTCATATAAGAATACAATAGAGCGTTCTTAGTGGGCGTGGCTTAGGTTTTTAGTGACGTATTTGTGTAAATAAAGAACCCACTTGAGGTACAAATGTAACGTGGTGAAAGTGAAGTACTTCTTTATCATGCAAAATTCACATCTGAATATTGGCTATCCTACTAAAAAATAAGGAGGTAAATAGTAGTACTGTAGATTAATTGATTAATGTGATTAGGCTAGGGCCGGCTAGACCTATTTACACTTTCAATTTCACTTTATAAGCCTACACTTTTAATGTTTCGTGGGCTAGGCTACGATGTCAAATTGGTGAATAGGCTATCTAGTCAAGTCACTAATAGGCTCACATCGTCTATGATCTATGTCTATGATAATAATAAAATAGCCTATTTTATTTAACATACATAATACAGCTTAAATCTTAAAAAGACTTAAAACACAAACCATCATTTAAAAAAAGCTCGAGCCTATATGAAACTTTTTTAATACAGCGGCCATTATTACTTGTACACCATTACAGAAAGTAAACACAAATCACGTGCTTTTTGTCACGTGATTGCAAACGCCCTATAAGAACTAAAAAAAAGTAACAACATTTTTAAACCACTAAATTTGTGTAATCCTTATTTAATGACTAACCATACTATCAATAGAGCGTTCTCAGTGGGCGTGGCTAAGGTTTTTACTATATTTTTAGTGACGTATTTTTGTAAATATAAGAACCCACTTGAGGTACAAATGTAACGTGGTGAAAGTGAAGTTGCTCTTTATCATGCAAAATTCACATCTGAATATTGGCTATCCTACTAAAAAATAAGGAGGTAAATAGTAGTACTGTAGATTAATTGATTAATGTGATTAGGCTAGGGCCGGCTAGACCTATTTACACTTTCAATTTCACTTTATAGGCCTACACTTTTAATGTTTCGTAGGCTAGGCTACGATGTCAAGTGAAAGTGATAGTGTTGTTGGTGAATAGGCTATCTAGTCAAGTCACTAATAGGCTCACATCGTCTATGATCTATGTCTATGATAATAATAAAATAGCCTATTTTATTTAACATACATAATACAGCTTAAATCTTAATAAGACTTAAAACACAAAACATCATTTAAAAAAAGCTCAAGCCTATAGGAAACTTTATTAATACAGCGGCCATTATTACTTGTACACCATTACAGAAAGTAAACACAAATCACGTGCTTTTTGTCACGTGATTGCAAACGCCCTATATGCCATCAATATTCCACCGATATACCATCTATATACCATCAATGTACCATCAATCCAGAAGAAGATGTGGTCGTCACATTGTATTTTGCGTTGCTTTTTTAAATAAATTTTAAATAATATAATATCTTTTTTATTCTTATGTGTGTTGGTTTCGCCCCGTGTGATATATTTACAAATAGCTATAATTGAGACCCCAAACCCTGTCATTATCTTGTTGGTGTAGGAGTTTGACAATAAACAGCACGATCATTCCACTTGACTTATGCTGCCTGTCAGACATAGAGCTTGAACATGTTAATTATAGACTTGAAGCTAGTTCTTTCTCTCTTTCTCTCTCTCTGTCTCTCTCTCTCCCTCTATCTCTCTTTCTCTCTCTCTCTCTCTCTCTCTTTCCCCCTCTCTCTCTGTTTCTTTCTCTCTTTCTTTTTCTTTCTTTCATTCATGATTTCTTTTCGTTATTTGTTTTTTCTTCTGTTATTTATTTCTTCTTTCTTTCTGTAGTCTCGTGTGTATGTGTTTTTATTTCGTTAGGGGCCGTCCATAAATGATGACAAGCGATTTTTTGTCGATGTCAATTTTCAACCCCACATCGTTTTATCATCACAAGTCGTCACGAAAAGTCAAAACCCCATTTTCACCATGACATCATAAAATAATTGCTACTGCCCCCACCCTAAAAAACAACAACACCACCTTATTTCAAATGTCAAAATTTCAGAATAATAATAATTATAATACTTGTATAGCGCATATCATGGTTTCAATTCGCTTTTTATAGCCTTGTTTTATTAGTATTATAGTAGACAATATTATTAGCATTTGAGAAATATGCTAAGAGTAGAAATTTAATTTAAAGATGCAAACTTGTTCATTATCTGACGTCACATTGCTGAACACCATCCCCTCTCGCGCTGAGACATCGTCACACTCCTGCCCTCCCTCTCCCTTAGTTGCGAGACGTCATTTGTGGACGGCTTCAGACTCCGCTTATCTCATTGTAAGGTCCCCAGTACCACGTGAGTCTGTTTGCCGCAAGTCGTGTCACGTGGGTGTGTTCTTGCGTCACGTGGGTTGTGCTCTTTCGTCACGTTGGTGTACCCTTGCGTCACGTGAGTGTGTTCTTGCGTCACGTGGGTGTGTTCTTGCGTCACGTGGGTTGTGCTCTTTCGTCACGTTGAAAGTACTCTTGCGTCACGTGTGTTCTTGCGTCACGTGGGTGTGTTCTTGCGTCACGTGAATGTGTTCTTGCATCACGTGGGTCTGTTCTTGCGTCACGTGGGTCTGTTCTTGCGTCACGTGGGTGTGTTTTCGAACCTAAAAATAATTTACTCTACCTTGTTCTTTTAGTTTAACTCCGAAAGTAAAAAAAATTCGAAGAAGGGGCAACAACAGAAGAAAAACGTACGGATTGTCTATCAAATGGTAAAGCTCTTCACGCACAGAAAGTTCAAAAATAGACTTTTGCTGTGAACAGGCCACTCCAAAATATTTCGTTTCGTTTCTTTTCTTTTTTTGTTTAACTAAGTCTTTTGAACTCGAGTGTTTTTTTGCAAGCTTCTACTTTCCATTTCCCTCCAATCTTTGTGGACTTTCCCGATAATGACCGTCATAGTTATTGTACGAGTTCTTCAGAGTTGCTCCACTTGGTAAGTCTTCGGCAAATAAACGCAGGATTGTTAAGTAAATAAATTCTCTTGACAAACTAAAGATTTTTTTAGTGTGTAGGCCTACGCTTTTCATTTAAAAAAAATAAATTCTTAAAGCTAATTTAGGTCTTTTAAAAAACAACTGGATTTATTGTTTAAAAAAAAAACTTTTTGCCCCCAAAGCGAGTATGTATGTCAGTGAGTCTGAGGGAGATGCCCATTTTCCATGACAAAAAAATGTCAATACAAACATGCCTTGTTTAGTTATGTCAAATAAAAGTTATCAAGCGGGTCAGGTTCTTTATATTCCTTAAAGTTACCAGGATACATACAGTATTGTGGCTATACAAAATATTACACATGACTCAAGTAATTAGTTAAATATTAACACTTTAATATTACATCTCTAAACCTCCGTCCATCCGTTCAGGAAAATCTGGAAATCTCTAAACCTTGAGTGTATTATTTGATACTGAACCAGACCCAACAAGACAGCAGATAGAAAGACCTCCGTTGTAACATCTCCCTAAATATAGAAATGTTGCCATCTTGAAAGCTGGGCATCACTGCTGTGAAAAGAAATCTCACTTATCTACGTCCCAGACAGACATAGTGACGTACAGGCTGGGATGCTGGGTGGAGAGAAAAAAGGAGGGGGGATGACGTAGACATTTATAAAAAGAGAAACAAAGCAATGACAACTTGGCAAGTCATCTCCCCTCCCCCCCCCCCCCCCCCCACTTTAACTTGCCAGAGTAAAAAAAAGAATTACAAACCAATTGGAGGTTAAAACAAACCCACAACATCTTAGCATTCTTCAGCAGACGAACTTGGGCAGACGACACTGGAATGTAAAGACCTTTAAAATCTTTTTCCCCTGCATACATTTTTTCTTCTTTGCGTCCCTTTTAAGGTTAATTTGTTCTCTAATGCTAAAAGAAATATGGGTCCACGTTTGTTTAATGCTAGATTCTAAATCGTAAATCATTTGTCTAAGAAGGAATGTTAGAAATGCAGATTCCCACAGTTAAATCTTATTTTTGTTCTCCCAATGTACAATTTTCTACTTGTTGTTTTGTCAAATTACATTTATTTAAATTTATTTGTGTGTTTTCATTTAAAGATAATTCAATGGAAAAACTGGGTAATAACCCTGTCACATTGATTGATGTCATTTTAACTTTATCACGCATGTTTTCATTTATTCACATTTCTTTTGAAAGCTTATTGTCATGGTTTGTTCCCTTTAAAATTTCGGCCGCGTATAATCCCCCTTGGGGTAAATTAAAACAAACAAAAAAAAATTTTTTTCTTTAATATCAAAATTGTTCAACAAAACTTTAATGCAGAAAAAAGATAATGACTGCATCAAACTAAATTATTTGCAATGTTAAACCGTTTCAAAATTTTCATTTGAGAAATACTAATTAAATTATACAAGACATATTTTAAAGAGTAAGGGATTACGATGTCTAAAAATTTGCATAGGGTTATTACTTATGATCAGCAGTTAATTAATTCATAGCCACTTCTTCTCAATTCTTTTTTTCGAAATCATATAATTGATTGGCACTCATTTCTATTAAGAACCTGGGTTATGAATTCTTGATTGTTGACTGTTGATTGAAAATGTCAAAAATACAATCACACAATCCACTTCTGACAATATAAGTAAACTTCTATTTTACTAATATAGACAAGACAACTTGTTGCGAAGGGGGGAGGCGGTAAAAATCGAATGACGTCATTTATGTCCATGGTCCTTAAATATTTCACGTGATTGATTTAAATAATTTTAATTCGATCTTAGGAGAATGAACTTTTCTAGGAAGTGACGTCACTTCGGGGGTAATAAAAGGTCCAAGCTCCAAACTTAACACACAGACACACATACACAGACACACACACAAAGAATCTCAAACTCTGAGATACACAGAAATAATCACACAGACACGGAGAATCAAACATTCATACACAAGCACAGATGCACAAACACACATCAATAATGACAGACACCACACCAACACACACACACGGACACTTATATCTATGAACACAACATACACCGATACACACATAGATACGGACGCATAGCCATACACACATACACATACAAACACCTGAAGCCCTAGAGAAACTTCATCTATTCTCTTCTATTTCTCTCTGTACATGCTTGACGCTACTTAGTAATTCCGGCTTTTGTCCCTGGTATTCTTTCAAATAATAAAAAAAAAAGAAAAGTTTTTCTTGCTGCATAACTTTAGCTTGAGAGAAGAAAGAAAGGCTTCTAGTCTTCAGCGTCTACGATGGGGAGGGGGGGGGGCGCAGTAATAATAATTGGTCATTTATATCGCGCCTCACTCCATGCTAATGCAAGCATGCTCAGCGCGCTCACAAAAACGAAACGACAATAACACTCTAAAATAGTTTTAAACAAGGTTTCGGCCGATGGAGGCACGAAACGACAATAACATATTAAAATAGTTTTAAACAAGTATTTTGCTGATGGATGTGTACTTCATCAACTTAGTTGAAAAGAAAAGTCTTCAAATTCTTCTTGAATGATTTTTTTGACACAGAGTTTTTCAGTGTCTCAGGTAAGCCATTCCACAGTGTAGGCGCCACAGATTCAAACGAGCGTACACCAAGAGTCTTTTTTCTGTGACCTTCCAAACCTGGAATTTCCAGGAGAGATTGTGTTGAAGATCGCAGCATCCTTAACGGGACATGCTTCGGTATAAGCTCTTTGAGATATGCAGGTGCTGTGCCTTCCACGCATCCATAGGTAAGGGACATAATCTTATGATCGATGCGCTTCGTCACAGGGAGCCAGTGAAGCTCTTTGAGAATTGGAGTGATATGGTCATGCTTCTTTACTCGTGACACAATGCGTGCTGCAGTATTTTGAACTTTCTGAAGTCTATCCAGTTGTTTCTGGGGTAAACCCCACAGGCAACTGTTACAATAGTCTAGTCTTGACTGTATTGTTGCAACAGCAAAAGCATTGGCTGTTTTTTTATTAATCAGAGGTCGCAGCTGACCCAGGGCACGAAGATGGAAGGAGCATGCCCTAACCACAGTACTGATGTGTGGACCCATTGTTAATTTACTGTCAATGATAAAGCCCAGGTCTCTGACAGTGTTGGACAAAAAAAATATCAGAGGCCCCTACTTTAATAGATGGAATATCGACTTTCCTAAGATTGAAGTTTGAACCGCACATAATTGCCTCAGTCTTGTCGTCATTCAGTTTGAGTTTGTTGGCAGTCATCCACGCTTTCACCGCTAGACAGCATTCTTCCACTGCATTAACAGCGGCAGCACAAGCATTATGATCAGGATGGAAGCTTTTGTACAGCTGGGTATCATCCGCATATAGTTTGCGAGATAATCCTTGGCTATCAATTATTCTGCCAAGCTGGCTAGTGTAAACAGCAAAAAGGATAGGCCCTAAAACTGAACCTTGAGGTTATGCGTTTTGTGTTGCGCCAGCAGGCAGCAGTGTGTTTTCCGTCTCTACTTGGAGTATTTATGTGTCTTCTATGTTCACTTTAGAGTGTTTATTTTTATACCAGTGGATTTGTGGAAGTTTTCTCTTGACAATAGTATAATCATTTTAGTGTTTCTTGATACGTGTAAGGAGTGATTAATTAATTAAATTATTAATGAATCTATAAATAGCCTACTGTAAAACAGGACTGAGCCTTTTTCTTAAACTGGTCTCAACTGGTCTAAATGTTTACCCGTTCCGCTCTAGTAAACTGGTGTTTACAAACATTTCTGACGACACACTAGTCCTATTGTGTGTTGTGTTTGGTTTCTTATTCTGATCGTCTTAAGTATTTTAAAAATGAATCACAGCCTTCTCCGTAGTATTGGGAAAATATGCTCTGAGTGCCATACCCGTGTCGATAACAACGTTTTTCAAATGATTCGTTGTTTTGGCATAGGGCGTCGTCTTCCTACAAGACGCGGGACAAGGGCTGGAAATCTTCATCGTATTTGGCATAACCTGTCTTCTAAACCTGCCTGGGCTACTCCTGTTGCGAGTGTGCTTGATCCCCACCAATCTGCGCCTACTACATTCGCAGTGAGTGCTAATTCTGGCCCACATAGTACTCATTTCAAGTCTGGATCCAGTGACATTCGTCGGCTCGGTGTAGGGGTTCAAGCACCCACAGGGAGAGGAACTAGGGCTGGACGGCTTCACCTTGACGTGTCTACTCCAACATCCTCGCTAACACCTCTAATCCCTAATGTGACCGAACAATGCCCGGTAATATCGACTATTCATTCTGCAGGCGTTACCATCGGCCTCTTAAATACTCAATCTTCCGTCAAAAAGGCTTTAGTTATATGTGATGTTATATCTGAGAAGTCGCTTGACATTATGGTCATCACTGAGTATATCAAGGGTTCTCAATGTGTGGGGAAATCGAATTCATTGGGCTTTGGTGTCAAGGAGGCCGGAATTGTATATCAATAATAATAATAATGGTAATTTATATAGCGCTTCTATCCACGATATTAAACTTAGCATACTCACTGCTCTCTTGGAATATATTGCAATGGCAGTTGTATTGGTATGTAAGGTACACAGCCCACTATCTTTTTTTTTTAAATATTGTTTTTTGCTGTCCTTTTCTCTAACACTGTCTCCCTTTCCCTTCCCAATACGTTTGGACACTTAAAGCAAGTAACCTCAAACCTTAAAACCAATGCAAAAAGACTTAACTGAATTTTTTCATTGGGCGCAAGCGGTGGGAGCGGTGAAGAGGAGGGGGCATTTGGCGCTCGGGGAGGGGGGGGGGGGAGGCGCTGAGCAACGAACAATTTTGCCCCAGGTCATATTTTAAGGTGTAATGAACTCCATGTACACATAAACCTCACACGTATTATTTCTCCCCCCCCCCCCCTGGCACTGGAATGAGAGAAAATTTAAGACACAAACAAATAAAAGATATATTTAAAAAAAAAATAAAAGACGATTGTTCGCGGCCAAGCTTCGTCACCTTGACCTTGTAATGCAGGAACGTATTGGATAGCATGATTTTTTACATTATAAATGGCTGTGGTTTTGGAAAAGATTAAAAATGTGCTGTAAATAAAACTTATTTTTTTATATATATACGAAATGTGCATTTTTTCGATAAATTAAGTATTGGTATAATATGTATGTCTATCTGATTATATATCTAAATATCTATATCTTTTTAAAGCTCTATCTATCTGTCTGTCTAAATAATCACTCAATCAATCTTGTCTTGTTTTCTAGCCCTATTCTCTAATACTGCCAGCTATATTTACATTGTATCTTTCGAAACATCTGTCAAAATATCCATAGATCTAGCCACTCAAGTATCTGTCTATCTATTTATCTACCTACCTACTTACCAACCCGACCTACCTACCAACCCACCTACCTACCTAAATACCTACCTACCAAACCTAACTACCAACCTGCTTATCTATCTAACTACCAATCAATCTAATATATTTATATATATATATATATATATATATATATATATATATATATAGTAGACTGTGCGTGTGAGAGTTTAACCAGTCATATTAGTAAATTGATAGGCACGTATTGTCTCATATTATACTTTTGCGATTTCACTTCGGACATGCGTCTTCTTTAGCTAAGTGGATAACGTATCGGGCGGCGACCCAAGTTCGATTCTCCAGTTAATCTATAACTTTTTTGTAAAAAATTTTTTTTTCAATTAATATTCCTTTTTAAATTTTTTTAAAATAAATCTACTAGCAACACTGGGCAATTTAGATTTTTGTTAAATAAAAATACTTGCCTATTTTTTTACCCGATTACAATATTTATTTTAAATTACTTTCCTAAGCGTCTTCAGTACAAAAAAAAATAAGAAAAAATTATTATTTCATTGATAGCTTTCTCTTCATTGTAGTTTATACAATTTTTATCTGTAGCTTACACCGGCCTGTTTTATCCCCCCCCCCCCCCCCCCCAGGCAACAATGGGCAATTTAGCTTATATATATATATATATATTTATATATATATATAGCCTATATATATATATACTTTTCAACATACCTCAAAATTAACCTGTCCATATTTTTTCTGTCACAATCACACAATTTCAATAGTAATTGACCAGTCTTAAATCTTATGCATGCATACGTTTTGGATGCAACTTCACTTCCGATCCTATTCGCTAAATTTCATTAAAAAAATGGCTGCCTTCTGCTATAATTTCTGGCATAGTCACTTTTAATATTGAAGACATAATCCTCACAATATTTCTAATAGCCTTTGTTTATTTGTAGTCTGCCTGAACTTGCTGTTAAAAGTGCAATGAATTTCTCAACATCCGTGAATGTTAAGTCAGCAATAAGGCGTAAATCTCTGCTTGCAATCGTAATTGTTGACATTGTAAGCAAAACTAAATGAAACCGGAAGCTCAACAATGCACGTGAAACATGCGGAAAAGATAATTATACGATTGTTTACGGAAATATAGCTGAAACTAATTTGCATCCAAATTACATATTTAAGACTCGTCAATGACGTACTTTGGTAATCGTTTTCAAAAACATAATGTCGTCTCTCACATCACAACGAAACTACGACCAACTCAGACTGTGTTGAATCTATTAGAATGATTGCCTTTAATTAGAGCGATTTTACCTTGAGTGGGTGTTTAGGACACCATTCTAAAGGTGTTATTTTTTATAAAAAAAATACACAAAAGCAGACAACTCTATCAACTTCTTAACCCTTACAGTCCCGGGCGCGTATATAGCGGAACTGAAGGCGGCATAGATAGAAGTAGGTCGGTACAGGAAGTGTTAAAATGTGTATCCCCCCCCCCCCCTTTTTTTTCTAATTTTCATATTATTAAGCGTTTGGAGCAGTTAGGTACAGAGATCTATATCCACATGTGCGCTCCCCATTTTTCATCGCCCCATTGAATGCTCTCTTTGGCACCAAGCTGTGAATTCGGCTCTCGACCGAGTCTCGACATTTCAAAAAGAATTATAACATATTTTTGTTTGTTTGTTATTGTTATTTCTATCGGAAAATATGACGTGGGTGGAATTAGTGTACATCTGTATGTATGTGTGTGTGTATGTATGTGTGTGTTTATGTCTGTATGTGTGTGTATGTATGTATGTGTGTGTGTGTATATGTCTGTATGTGTGTGTGTGTCTGTATGTGTGTGTGTATGTCTGTATGCGTGTGTGTGTGTCTGTATGTGTGTTCACGTAAGGACCTTTTTTTTTTGAGGGGCCATTGTTTGTTTGCTCTCACCCAGCCATCAAGTACTCACGAGCCACACACACACCACTTGGTTGGTCGGTCAACTGTGTCAGACACTCTAGGGGTGGCAGAGACAATGGACACACCTGGGAATCTCAGACACCTGGAAATGTTTTTCTATTACTGAAGAATTATGTACCACCGCTTCGTTTCTCTCTCTCTCTCTCTCTCTCTCTCTCTCTCTCTCAATCTCTCTCTCTCTCTCTTCCATTATCTTCTTTCTTCAAGTTGATTAACCCCATTTAACCCTTGGATTATAGTACCGTAGGCCTACATATCCGCCTTTTTTAACACATACATTATAGT
Source organism: Anisus vortex (assembly GCA_949126835.1). Taxonomy (NCBI): domain Eukaryota; kingdom Metazoa; phylum Mollusca; class Gastropoda; family Planorbidae; genus Anisus; species Anisus vortex. Next base: position 42,587,827 of record OX421500.1, on the reverse strand, counting down.
ACCGTAGGCCTACATATCCGCCTTTTTTAACACATACATTATAGTACCGTAGGCCTACATATCCGCCTTTTTTTAACACATACATTATAGTACCGTAGGCCTACATATCCGCCTTTTTTAACACATACATTATAGTACCGTAGGCCTACATATCCGCCTTTTTTTAACACATACATTATAGTACCGTAGGCCTACATATCCGCCTTTTTTAACACATACATTATAGTACCGTAGGCCTACATATCCGCCTTTTTTTAACACATACATTATAGTGCCGTAGGCCTACATATCCGCCTTTTTTAACACATACATTATAGTCCCGTAGGTCTACAAATCCGCCTTTTTTAACACATACATTATAGTACCGTAGGCCTACATATCCGCCTTTTTTTAACACATACATTATAGTACCGTAGGCCTACATATCCGCCTTTTTTTAACACATACATTATAGTACCGTAGGCCTACATCTCCGCCTCTTTTTAAGTAAAATTATTTTTTTTTAAATCCCTTTTTTGTTGCTGTTTTAAAATGTCTATATAATACAAGGTCCAACAATACATCCATACTTCCATATAGTCTTACACTTTAGGTCCAAAAGTTAAAAAAATGGAGGAATGTATTAGTGCTGCGGTCGGCAACCTTTTGATAATAGTGTTCCAAAGTAGGATTTCTAATTCAGTCAGCGCGTTAACAGCCAGAAAAAAAGGTCAACCTGTATCCATAATCAATTTCTCGTAGAAAAAAAACTTGATGTGCTTTTTTTTTTGTGTGGGGTCTTCCGCGTGCCATTGAAAATCGACTTGCGTGCCAAGTATGGCACAGAAGATTACTGATGCCTGTATTAGTGAGTGATATTGAAATGCCAAGAAAACAAGAAGAAGAAAAGGATGGAATTTAGATTAACTTTTTTTTTTTATTGTTCGACTCATTACAAATCAACGTTTTCTCCATATGTTTAAAAAAAAAAAGTTACAATTTTTGTATCTAAGAAAAGTATCCATTATCCATTGCAAACGATTTGTATCCATATTTCTTGCAAACTATTTGTATCCATATTTCTATCCGTCGTATGATACGATCATTGGAATTGGCGTTTTTAATTTCTAACATCAAATTTATTTTTTCAACAGATTCACCGCACACCGCCGAGTCCACACATGAGTCCACCAGCTCCGGCGTGGCGTCTGACGTCACGTCCGTCTACCCTGCCACGCCCACCATGACCACGTTCAAGGGCGATTCCGCCGGCTCCGCCTGCTCCGCCAAGTCCAACGGCTCCCAGGACTCCGGCACCAAGAGCGCCTCCCTTTCCAGCTCCCCGAAGCCGCCGGACCGGATGAGGCAGTACCTCAGGGGCGGCAACCGGATGTCGCCCGCCCCGCCCCTCCCGCCCGTCCCGCTCGACCCGCCTCCGCCACTGCCGGCCAAGCACCCCCTAAGGGTGGCCAGCGCCTCGCCGCAGGTGGATTACGGCAGAGGCATTTCCTACACGGAGTCCCCGACGAATCCATCCAGAGGGAAGAGAGTTCGCGAAAGGAGAGCCCGGGCGCCCGAGCAGGAAATGGCTCAGACTAACGGTGAGTCGAGGAGCCGAAGTTCGAGTCAGGTCAGGGGTGCGCAGCCTCAGAGAAACACTACTTGCTATACGTGCAATTCCAACGACAACCGTGCTATGGACCCTCACATGTACAATGAGATCAACAGCTCCTTTGCCGAGACTCTGAGAGAGGAACACTACATTGAGGCGTTTGGGGATGTCAGGTTCATAGAGTCGCACGTGCACCAGGACATCTTCACGCAGCAAGGCCGCTTCAACGCTGTGCCGTCTCCCGTGTCCCCAGTTCCCCCCGGGGGTTACTACTACAACAGGGATACGGCCCTGAGCCAGCAGGAGCAGTGGCTAAACGAGCTGGTGAGCAGAGACTCCAGGACGCACCAGAGGCAGCATCAGCAACACCAACAGCAGATGCAGCAACAATATCAGCAACAGCTCAGGTTGTCTCATCAACAGCAAGCGCAGCTGCATCCGGCCACCATCATCAGAACCTCGTCGCCCATTCGCGGCGACAGCACGCAGGAGCTTCAGTCAAACCACCCGCACCCGTCAACCGGAAGAGCCGACAGGACCACGCCTGCAGGGCACGCCCACAATCTCAGCAGACCCGGCTCCGCCATGAACGGCAGCAACCCCTTGTCCCGGCCGTCATCGGGCTTGAGACCGGTTGACCAGACTGAGGCCCATAACCCCAAGCAACAGCCGTACGTTTTCCAGACTCAAGCGCAAATCCACCAGAACAACCAGTTGGAGGAGCGTCCAGGTCGCGCTGACAGCCGGATCAAACTGACCAATGGTCACTCCGAGTCAGCTCTAAACAGTTCTGCGGCCAACACCTATAAAAGTACTGGATTGGTCAACGGGGTCAAAAGCCTGTCCATCTCGCAGGTAAACGTTATGCTCCAATGAATAACTAAATGTCTTTAGAAAAAGTTCTAACTCGTTCAGCCAAAGACTATAATAAGATGGTCCGCTTGTTCTATTTTTAGAGCTTAAGTGTTGTTTTTTTTCCATGCGCAGCCAATAACGCCCTCCTAAATCTTAAAGTAACATTTGCTGTTGAAGAATTTGTTTTCAAGAAAAATCCGACTACCTTGTGTCTATCCAAATGATATGCATTCTGTGTTTTTTCTCCTGTTTTCTGTGTCTTTTCTCCTGTTTTCTGTGTTTTTCTCCTGTTTTCTGTTTTTTTTTCTTTTGTTTTCTGTAGTTTTTCTTGGTTGGGATGCTTTAAATATCTTGCATGTCTTAGCAGTGATCCTCATTCTATGAAGAGTTGCGGGCTCTTAATTAATTTGTGCTATTCGTTTCCCACGACATACACTTTGACCTTTTCCTTTAAAATACATTTAAAATATCATTTGTTTCATTTTTTATTTGGTTTTCAAAATGTACAGAAAAAAAACGAATGATAAAATTATGGGATAGATTTTTTTTTGTTTTGCTAGGCAAATTTTGTTGTAAATCCTCTGAACGCAATATACTTAATACTTAAAAGAAATTCAACTTACTAGATTTAACTTTATAGTAAATTTAAATCTGGGGCGATTTGCACTAGATCATGCTCGAGGTGCAGTTAACAAGTCAACACAACGGGGGATCTGTAGGCCCTACTCTGTATAATGTGTATAAAAATACATTATGCAAATGTAAAGCTGGAAGTGATTAGAACTAGACATTTCGAGCCTCGACGTTAGGACATTTATTGTTATCACCCAAAATGGCTTCCAGCCAGACGATTTAAAACGTGTGTCATTTTCCCCCCTTTAAATACCGAAGACCTTTATTACTGAAACAGGTGCTGCTTAGAAGAAATGCTTTTTTTTTTAGAAAGAAAGGAAAATATACAGTGATCAAAATGAAATTCCTATGAAACCGAATTTGGGTCTACAGACCAACAGGACGGGAAGCACGAGCCTAGTGTGTTAATGTGTTGCCTGTTTGGCTGTGTTGACTAAAACGGGAGCCAAATAAGAAAAAAAAATACCTTCATCGACATAACGAACGTAGCTAAGACTCTGGCGTAGTTTTTGGCCTGAAGAGCTTGTCTTTCATCTGGCCATGATTAACGTCTGCCAGTTTGTCTTTTTCTTTTTTTGGTGCAACGGCAATCAATTTTACAATGTGCCGGGATGACATTTGACTCTTTCATCTTGTCTCACACAGCAGCTGTAGTCCAAAGGTGTTGTTCGTTTGTTTTAGAAGTAGGTCAAATTGACACATAAAAGTAGGTCAAATTAACAGATATAAAAATTTGTCAAAATTAACGCTTATATAAAAGTAGGTCAAATTGACACTTATAAAATAGATAAAATTGACACTTATAAAAGTAGGTAAAATTAACATTTTTTAAAGATTGCAACACACACTTATTCTTCGTATTCTTTGAATAAAGGGACAATGCATATAGGTGCTAGTCTCTTCCAGGGTGACATTCAATCATTGAATGGGATGCTTGAATAAGTCAGGAAAATCTTGATTTAGGCCTACCACATACCCGTTTCAAATCTCGACACCCATAGGGTTTTGTGGTTTGATGGCTTGTCTGCTGAATGACCGATGGTGATTTCTTGCTAAAGACCCAGGAATACCCTTAGTACATGAGGAATAAATCCTGTTGTTTTATAATAGGATCTAAACTTTGGACCAATAAAGTGGCAGTCAGATTTTGGCGGTGTATGTGATTCTAATACATTTTATTTGGTTAACTTTTCAGACGGACATCTGTGCAAACAAAAGCTATGCGTTACCCTCCAAGGGCAAGAAGCCCGTCTCAAGGTCAAGCCCCTTCGAGTTCCTTCCGAACGACCTCTTGTTGAAGATCTTCTTTCATTTACCTACAGATCACCTGTGTCGGTGTGCACAGGTTGGAAATATTTTTACCTGCTGGTTTACCTGTGGAATGTCGATGTCTGATTGTATTTTCAGTCTAACTCACCTGTGCATTTCTGTCTGTCACTACTGTCAGTCAGTTGTCTTTCTATCTGTCACGGGTTTTTTCTTACTGTCTCTGTGTCTGTCACTGTGTCTTTCTGTCTGTCACCCTGTCTTTCTATCTGTCACTATTCTTTCTGTCTGTCACTGTGTCTTTCTGTCTTTCATTGTGTCTTTCTGTCTGTCACTGTGTCTTTCTGTCTGTCACTGTGTCTTTCTTTCTGTCCCTGTGTCTTTCTGTCTGTCACTGTATCTGTCTGTCACTGTATCTTTCTTTCTGTCACTGTATCTTTCTTTCTGTCACTGTGTCTTTCTTTCTGTCACTGTGTCTTTCTGTCTGTCACTGTATCTGTCTGTCTGTCACTGTGTATTTCTGTCTGTCACTGTGTCTTTCTTTCTATCACTGTGTCTTTCTTTCTGTCACTGTGTCTTTCTTTCTGTCACTGTGTCTTTCTTTCTGTCACTGTGTCTTTCTGTAACTGTGTCTTTCTGTCTGTCACTGTATCTTTCTTTCTGTCACTGTGTCTTTCTGTCTGTCACTGTATCTGTCTGTCTGTCACTGTGTATTTCTGTCTGTCACTGTGTCTTTCTTTCTGTCACTGTGTCTTTCTGTCTGTCACTGTGTCTTTCTTTCTGTCACTGTGTCTTTCTGTCTGTCACTGTATCTGTCTGTAACTGTGTCTTTCTGTCTGTCACTGTATCTTTCTTTCTGTCACTGTGTCTTTCTTTCTGTCACTGTGTCTTTCTGTCTGTCACTGTATCTGTCTGTCTGTCACTGTGTATTTCTGTCTGTCACTGTGTCTTTCTTTCTGTCACTGTGTCTTTCTTTCTGTCACTGTGTCTTTCAGTCTGTCACTGTGTCTTTCAGTCTGTCACTGTATCTTTCTGTCTGTCACTGTGTCTTTCTGTCTGTCACTGTGTCTTTCTTTCTGTCACTGTGTCTTTCTTTCTGTCACTGTGTCTTTCAGTCTGTCACTGTGTCTTTCAGTCTGTCACTGTGTCTTTCAGTCTGTCACTGTGTCTTTCAGTCTGTCACTGTGTCTTTCAGTCTGTCACTGTGTCTTTCTGTCTGTCACTGTGTCTTTCTTTCTGTCACTGTGTCTTTCAGTCTGTCACTGTGTCTTTCAGTCTGTCACTGTGTCTTTCAGTCTGTCACTGTGTCTTTCAGTCTGTCACTGTGTCTTTCAGTCTGTCACTGTGTCTTTCTGTATGTCACTGTGTCTTTCTGTATTTCACTGTGTCCGTGTGTCTGTCCCTGTGTTTTCCTGTCTGTCTCTTTGTCTTTCTGTCTATCTGCCGCTGTGTTATGCTGTCCATGCTTCTATTCTACCCACCTATCAATGTTTATATCTATAATCTATATCTATTGTTCTAGGTATGCAGGCAGTGGTACAACACAGTCTGGGACAACCCTGCCCTGTGGACATCGATTGTGATAAGTAATCCCAACATTGACATAGACAGGGCCTTGAAATATTTAACTAGAAGATTGAGCTACAACACACCCAAGGTTAGAGATATTCTTTTATTGACTCCACTGTAACAAATGACATTTACTGTTTATAGATTTGTATATACAAAGCATATAAATGTATATTGAAAACCTTACAGTAATTTATAATATAATATGAACGTTTATTTCAAACGTACAGTAATTTATAATATAATATGAACGTGTGTTTCAAACGTACAGTAATTATAATATTTTATCTTATAATATACATTACAGACGCTCCTTCTATAGAGAAGATTATTGCGTTCTTCGCAATATAATGTGAATGTGTATTGAAAACCTACAGTAATTTATATTACAATAAATATGTGTATTGAAAACCTAAAGTAATTTATCTTACAATAAATATGTGTATTGAAAACCTACAGTAATTTATATTACAATAAATATGTGTATTGAAAACCTACAGTAATTTATATTACAATAAATATGTGTATTGAAAACCTACATTAATTTATATTACAATAAATATGTGTATTGAAAACCTACAGTAATTTATATTACAATAAATATGTGTATTGAAAACCTACAGTAATTTACAAACCTACAGTAATTTACAATACAATGTTTAGTGCTGTAAAAGTTAAACAGCCTGGAACACATCTTAAACTAAATCCATTTTATTTACTTAGCAGTAGTTTCGAACTTTTGTTGTTTTCTATGTGTATTCAAGGGGACACAATTTAAAGAAGGGAAATAACTAAAACGTAAAAATCTTACACACAAATATTTAGATATTTTTAATAAAGCCAAGTGGTTTTGCTTTCATACTCCTTTGCTTTTAAACATAAACATTATGCACATATCTTGAATGAATTTTTGATTCTATGGGTCATGTTTCTAAATTAAAAATATGCTAAGATGGGGCCAGTATTTATTCATCTGTTTTGAAAACTGTCAACCACAGAAAGTACACTGTTAATGTTTATACATTTAAAATCCATTACTACTTAAAATATAAATTTATTAAATTTCTGTAATACATCTTGATTACATCTATTACTTTATTTATTTTTCTTTTGATTTAAGGAAAGTAAAAATATTGTGTTTGAAGTTTTGTACTGTCAACATAATCCCGTAGCGTACAACGATAATTTTTAATTTATTGAAATTCTGCATTATCCTCCATGCAATGGAACATACTTTTTTTTGTTGGTTTTGCATGAATGCCAACGGTGTATAATATATTAGAATTAAAAATCAAATTCACAATAATTGATCAAATTCTGATGTTGTTGACAGATCTGCATGATACTGGAAAAGATCAACATCAATTTCTGTTCACGGTTGACTGATCGCGGCCTGCAGACGGCGGTGAAGAGGTGCCCCGAGCTCCGTTACCTGGACATGCAGGGCTGTCACCTGGTGACGAATGAAGGTGTCACAGAGGCGGTGTCCAGGTGTGTCAACTTGGAGAGATTGGACGTGACGGGTGAGTCATTCGTTTATTGGTGGGCCACGGCATTCCACTCGATGTTGTCAATATGTTTGGAATGAGGGATATACATTCACATCAGTGGCTCTCAATCCTGGTTACACTATCCACTTGTGTTGTTGTGCTTAAACTCTTGTTAATCCTAACCCAAACCTAAAATTCAAGCATGCATGTTTTATATAGACATACATTTTTAACTAGTTATCAATAAGAGTTTATTTTTTAAATGAGTTAGGTAGATCTATTTGTAGAGTGTTAGCTTGCAATTTCAAAGTGCTCTTATACAAATCCTATCAGCATTTGTTTTGTGAAAAAAATTAATTGGCTGGACATTCTGCTTATTACACCTTATGGGACAAACATAAACATTGCCCTTTTAGCACGCAGTTACAGAGGACACACAGTCAGACACACAGAGAACACAGAAGACACACGCACAGACATACAGACCGGCACTGACACGCGAATAAGATGACCAGACACACGGGCAGGCACACACAGACCGGCTGGCAAGACACACCGAGAAATGTTGTTGTTGGCTTCCATTAGTCTCCTTTTCCCATGGAGAGTGTGCGCTCCTTGGCCTTGCAGCTTCTGCTGTGGCTGTACACGTGAGTGACAGTCTTTACTGCGCTTCTGGCACAAGAAGGCATAATTAGTCGGTGGCTTCTGGCGCGCTTCTCGTCAGGGTTCTTTCTCCTGCTTCCAGCCCGGAGGTCACTTCTCTCCAGCTGGACCTGTCTACTGGCAAGTTCCTCCCAGCTCTTTGTGTCCATGGCTAGGGCTTTGAGACATTGAAATAGACAACCTGACACTGATGGACAAATGGGCAAAGAAGATGCCGCGACATGGAGGAAAAGGAAACATACAGGACATTGAAATCAAGCCTGGACAACATGATATTACTTTACCTTATGTTATGCATTACAGACGCCCCTTCTATAAAGAAGATTATTGCGTCCTTCGCACATCCGTGGTTTGAGTCTAGTTTTGCATTTCTGTTAGTGCTTAGAATGATGTTTAGTTACCTGTTTTCCTGGTTTTCATGGCAACCCATTCCATGCCAGGATGCCACTCGGGAAGAAATAGTACTTATATGCATTTGTTCCTATGGACTCGGGAGAATTACAGGCCGAGATTAAATATTTGAGTAATAAAGAAAATACTGTCGATTTCTATGTTTCTTCTATGTTTTCCTTAATGTCCCTGTTTTAAGCTTTATCTAACTCCCATGTTTATCTAGCTTACTCTAAAAATGGAGCATACATTAGTTTGGCCACACCATCCTCTCATTTGGAAAGGAAAGCATTTTATTTCCTTTTTGCCCTCCCGATCCACCAATGCGTGGCGTGTATCTCAAGTCTATTTTTAATAGTGCTAACGCGTTATATCTTGAGTGACAACGTTTATATTTATTTCATCAACATTGGTCAAAGGGAAACAACTGTGTAAATGCTAGTGTCGTTTAGTAATTACTGAGATGTGAACATTTTCAATAGGTGACAATAATATTTTTGAATTTCAATAGTAGTAGATGGGAGACAACTGTGAAAATGCTCGTGTTGTTTAGTAATTACTGAGTTGTCGACATTTTCAATAGGCAACAATAATAATTTAGAATTTAATAGTGAAAGGGAAACAACTGTGTAAATGCTAGTGTTGTTTAGTAATTACTGAGTTGTCGACAGTTTCAATAGGCAATAATAATACTTTTAAATTTAAATAATACTCCATGGGGAAACAACTGTGTAAATGCTAGTGTTGTTTAGTAATTACTGAGTTGTCATTATTTTCAATCGGCAAAAGGTAGGTCAAATAAAATAATTGTGAAAAGTTATTTATATAGTACTTGAATTTGTTAATGTTATGTAGAAGTAAACCTTTGTTTTTTACCAATGATGAATCAATTAGAATAGATTAAGAGTTAAGAGCACTGACATATTATACTGATTTGTATTTTGTTGAGGATAAATTTAGGTATCCGATTAGGTCCTGCTCTTTTCACTGCCTCTTACGTTACTTCTGTGAAATACATTTTTTGTTTCACAGGTTTTATAAAATAGGAGGGGGGGGGGGGATATTTCCATTTCTTATTGCAAGTTAACATGCTATAAGAAGTTGTTTTTTTACTATTATCGCTTATAAGATTATTTATTGATGCTAAAACATTCGTAAACTATGACAGATAATGAAAATGTAATAACCTTCCTGAACATACATAGTAAGAAAGCCATAGAGTTTAAAAACGCTTTTGGGTTGATAAATGCAAGTGTTAGCTGGCTTTCATTCTGAGTGGGGCATTCCGGCTTGGAATGGGCTGCTTGATCACGCCAGAATTTTTTTTTTTTTTAAATCATATTTTGAAAGCGGTATGCGTTATTTGATTCACAGGTTGCCCCCAGGTCACCTGCATCACCCTGATGGACACTGTCCTCGCGCAGAGTCCGTCCAATCACCTGGAGAGGATCTACCTGAGGTACCTGGACATGACGGACTGCCCGCACATAGCTGACCAGGACCTGTTCGTCATCACCTCACAGTGCACCCAGCTTCTCTTTTTCTACCTGCGTCGCTGCCCACTCATCACGGACATCGGGGTCAGCTACATAGCTAATAACTGCACAAGGTAAGACATACCATTTTTCTTTCTATTCCAGGTTCAGGTTAGGGTTATAGTTAGTTGTTTCTTGGTTTTAAATTCCAAATTCAAAGTTTTATACAACAATTATACAACAATTATGTTGTTTTCAAGTGACCTCTCACAACAGAGGAATTTAAGGCAGCTAGTCTAGAGTCATGTTGTGATTTGTAGATAAAACACTTTATTAACTTACAATGCTTATTCACACAAATAAAATAAACAACCCTGTTTATGTTGTAATCAATTTAAATTATTTTTACAGATACAAAGCTATCAATTTATGACATTTTTTCAAACCAAATTATTTGTTGAAATCATATTTATAATCACTATAGATATTTAAAAAATAACAACTAGTTTCATTTATATGCCACTGTTATCTCCCCTTTCACACTGTCTCGTCTTCTTTTTACCACAGTCTAAGGGAGCTAAGCATGAGTGATTGTCTCAACATCACTGACCTAGCCATGAGAGAGTTGGCTAAATTACGAGACAACCTACGCTATCTGAGCGTTGCCAAGTGTGAAAAGGTCAGTTGGACTTTCGTAATAAGAATTTATTTTCCTGGGAAACATTGGCTCTTTATTACATTGTTATGTTTTGAAATTAATAACAGCTAATAGTGATCTATAGTTTCATGTATAAGCCTATTGTATGAATAAAACGTTTCTGTACTATTTCAAAATCATCATTTGTATGCAATGTTTCTTTTTGTTATAAGAATAGCTTCTAGAACAGAGTCAATTTTACAAACATTCTAACTATAATATCTAAATGTTGACAATAGAAGTAGACCAGCGGGCAATTTGGAGGCATGGTGGTCGAGAGGCAGCACAATTGACTGGCATACCCAAGTACCATGGTTCGAATCCTGGTGAAGGCTAGGATTTTTTTCCTGGTTCGAGGGTGTCCCTGAGTCTACCCAGCTCTGATGGGTACCTGACATAAGTTTGGATAAAGTAATGAAGCTGGGCATTGTGCTGGCCACACATACCTTAGTATGCTGTGGCCGCTGAAACTTATTAAAACGCCGCTTCCCCGACCCTATGATCAATTTGGCCCCATGGGTACTTTACAAGAGAGCTATTACACGGGTTGCAGTCTCCAGGGCCACAACAAAAGCCCTGAAAACATTTGTGTTCAAACTGCATTGGCTGGAAACCTATCCACAACATTCAGAACATAGCAGAGTTCTTTGTGTCTGCTCTGAACATAACTGCTGGTCACACAATCTCATCATGTCATAACCAATGAAACTTTTAAATTCTGCTTCTCTGGCCCAATAAATCTTAAATTTTTTTCTTTACATTACTTAATATAACTTTTGAATGCTGTATTTTATAATTGTATTACATTTTGTTTATATTAATTCATTTTTTAACATTCTTAGAAAAATTATTTTATTTAAAAAATGCATAACTATTTTTGGATGTAAATATATTTGATTGAAATACATAAATTTATAATTATGTTTCTTCAGGTTTCTGACGAAGGTGTTATCAGCATAGCTAAAAACTGCAGTAAGTTGAGATATTTGAATGTTAGAGGCTGTGAAGCCGTCTCTGACATCGGCCTTGAATTCCTCGCAAGAAACTGTCTGAGGCTACGCTCCTTGGACATTGGGAAGTGTGACATCACGGACGAGGGCTTGTACGCGCTGTCCAGGTACTGCCCCAACCTTAAGAAGCTCGGAGTGAAGTCCTGCGATGCCATAACCGACAAGGGCATCGTGCTGGTGGCCTACGGTTGTCCTTCGCTGCAGCAGCTACATGTTCAGGACTGTTGTTTGTCGGCTGACGCTTATGCCATGGTCAGGAAATACTGCAAGCGTGCCATAATAGAACACACCAATCCTAGTGTTTTGTAGAGAATGAATGCTGAATACAATTCTGGGTATCACTTTAAAGCTGACAGGAGTTTATAATACAAGCTCAACATGACAAGAAGATTCCAGATCTATATAGACACATATTTGGTCTTTCAAGTTTCAGTGCAAATAAAAAGAAAATGTCTCCTTTTATTAACTTGTAGAAGGAGCTAGCTCATGGTTTCTTAAAATTAGGAAATTATTTCTGGATTATTTCCCTTTGACCAGATCAAGAAAGGTAAAAGTCCAAAGAATATTTGGTGTCATTCTTATTGGAAAACATTTTTTATTTGTGAGATCACAGAGTTGAAATGTGATCAAGTCTCTACGGCCAGGTTCACAACAGTAATTGTGTGGCCAGATAAAATGTGATTATTTTTTTCAAAACATTTGCGTTTAAAAAGGAGTTACATAATGTTTACAGGACTTCATTATTTTTCTAACCTGTCTTGGTTACAAACTTCAAAGGATATTCCAGTACTGTCAGGCTTCATCAGGCCAGAAAAACAGTTGATGGACATATAAATCTGAGCAAACACTGTGTCTCAAACAACCCCAAGTTTTTTTTTATTGTTGATGAGAAATAGTTTTGACATTTTGTAAATAAACTTTATGCAAAGTTCATAATTTAATTTAAAATTACACAAGAATAAGTATGTACAAAATGTAAATAGAATCTAATTGTTATTTTTATGTCTGTAAAAATGTTCATGCAGTAAATTCTGTCAGATATATAATGATCTTCTCATCAATGATACAGACAACTAGCCTGGCCAACATAATGTTAACAATTATTATCTGATAGAAATTTTTATAATTTCGGTTGTATATATCAGTAATTTATTAATTTGGAACGTGGTTGTTTTTTTTTAAAAATATAAAATGTTGATATGTTAAAAAAAAAGAATTTCCTTTTTCAAAAGTGAATAGTTTATTGCACAGGTAATATAGAGTTTACTAGATGGTAGCTTACAAAACATGCCAGAGAATTATGTGGTCAGCACAATGTCCAACAGACATTTTACTGTCTTTAAAAGTATTGAACTATCAATCACAGCTTGGTTAACTCACGGTTCATACACCAGTCCTCAGAATGAAACTATCACCCTGCCAAAAAATTAAACCCTAGACCTTTTAGATTTAATGCAAAATAAAATGATAACTTACAACAAGATAATACAAATAATATAAGCTGAATCTTATATTCCTATTTTAAAGAAAAGTCTTGGAGAACAATATGTGCAAACCTAGTCTTGCATTTCAGAAAGTGGAAATTATGGGATGCCTTGTTGATACCTTTCTTTTAATTCCCCTTCAAACTTTTGACCTGCAGTATGTATGCAGGATGTATTCAATATATACATTAAGTACTAGTGCTGCATTTGTTGTTTATGGAGGTGAACATTGTTCCTAATGAGTCTGGCTGGTCCAGCGGCTAGTACACCGGACTGTCAACATGAATGATGACCTCGGTGCTAGTCCTGCCGCTGACCAATCCCTGCCACCCTGTAGGAGTTTTGGACCTAGTGGACATAACAATCTTCTAACTAGAAGGAACGTCTGTAAACATATACGTAAGTATAAGTCAATTAGCTCATACCAATAATCATTATCACAATAACTCTGTTAGAGTAGGAAGGAATTTTCCAAGCCATTCTTTTCACAACCTGAATTTTATCATAACCAACCATTTGTTCAACACTTCACAGGCCCACAGTAATATATGTAGGCTAATAGACTTGAAATGGTTTTACTTAGCTGTTTCATCAGGCTTTACGTTTGCCTAAAGACAGTTAACATTGTAAGATGTTTCATTTCAAGATTTCCAGCTCATTGTCCATAGAGGATGAACTAAATAGCAGAATCGGCAAGGCAGCTGCCACAATGGCTATACTTGGTAAACGGGTTTGGGAAAACACCAGGCTGACAGAAAGGACCAAACTATGTGTCTACCAGGCCTGCGTCATCAGCACGCTGCTTTATGGTAGCGAATCATGGACAACCTATGCGTCCCATGAGCGCAAGCTAAATAGCTTCCACCTGAGGTGTCTGCGTCGCGTCCTTGGCATTAAATGGCAGGACAAAGTCCCTAACAGTGAGGTACTGACGCGCGCCAGCGCCCAAAGCATGTTTGCAGTCCTCAGTGAAAGGCGCCTAAGATGGCTAGGACATGTAAGAAGAATGAGTCCAGGCAGAATCCCAAAGGACCTCCTATATGGAGAATTGGCATCTGGGAAGAGAAAGACAGGTCGCCCACGCCTCCGCTATAAAGATGTCTGTATGAGAGACATGAGAGCAGCCAGAATAAGTACAAGTGACTGGGAGGAGAAGGCAGAGGATCGGTCCACCTGGCGCACTGCTGTCAGGAAAGGGGTTAAAACGGCAGAGGAAAATAGAATGGAGGAGAGCATAAATAAAAGGGCTAAAAGAAAAGCGGAAAAAATAGGACCCACAGAACACGTGTGCAAAGGCTGTAAAAAAGACTGTCATTCAAGGATAGGCCTGCTCAGCCACACGAGGAAGTGCAACCTCGAATCACGGTGATGCACCATCGTCTTGCGAGACGGAAGGATGCCATTGATCATTTCAATTTGTCAAGGAACAGTTTACATTGTAAGATGTTTCATTTCAATTTGTCAAGGAACAGTATCGGTACAAATTAATGTTCTTTTTTTTGTACATAATTTTTTTTTAATTTATTGAACAAATGCTAAAATCATTTCAATGCACAAATGAAAGAAAATAATTTCAGATGGATGATGTATAGTGTTGGTAAAGAGTTGACTGTCAAGAAATATTTGTTGTATTCAATGTTCAATGCTATTTATTTAAAACTATAATTTTGATTTTCTGTTCTTTGTTTGAGATAGTAGTATTCTGCCTTTACTTTACGCCGACTAAAGTCAGGCTACCTACGAGAGCTGGTTAGACTCAGGGACAACCCTCCAGACTCCAAAACCAAATCCTAGCCTTCACCAGGATTCGAACCCAGGACCTCGGTACGCCAGTCTAACGCACTGCCCCTCAACCACAGTTGCCCCTTTATTTGACATAGTAAAGCATAATTTGTTATTTAATGTAAGTGTCAGTGAATGTAATAGAAAGAGAGACACAATTTCTTGCCTTTAATTAAAACTGTCACCTGTTGATAAGCAAATCTCCTATTTAAAAACTCATTGTCCATTTAAAAGAGAAAATGAGAGTTGGCTTGTTTTTATGGCCAACAGTGCTGCTGCAAGGCTAGAATTAAAGCCAGGCTTTGCTTGACCCTCTATATAGAAGTGACCACTTGAGTGTCATTTTTCTTCTCCCCCCTCCCCCCAGCTCTCTCCAGAAAAAAAACAACCTAGATGATTTGAACTTAAGAGCCTTTTAGTCTGGGTTTTAGTCTGGGTTTTTAAATCTCTTGGCTGTGTTTTTGTTTAAATCTAGTTTAAAACGTGAATGGTATGAACAAGAGCTCACGTGGTGTGTAATTTGAAACCTGGCGACATGATCTTGACCAGTGGTTCTCAGCATGGGGGTTACACAGTTGACCAGTTGGGGGACAGAATAGCCTATAACTATACTTAGCAACGACAAGCAACAACAACACAATAAAAGGTAAAGCCGGCTGGTCCAGCGGTTAGTTCACCAGACTGTCAACCGAAAACCAACTGACAGGTCGAGGGTTCTATCCCTGCCACCGACGGATCCCTGTCGCTCTGCAGGAGTTTTGGGCCTAGTGGACGTAATAATCTTCTATTTAGAAGGATTGTCTGTAAACTTATAAGATAAGATGTTAAACATCAAAACATTGTTTTAAAAATACAACTGCAGGTGGTGTGTGGAGGGGAACAGGTTCTCAAAACAGATGAGTCTCTTCAAAGGGTACAAGAAAAAAAAATATAGGAACCTTTTATCTAGAAAGTTACTGTATGGTGAATGAAAACAATGATTTTCAAATTCTTAGTTTAATTTAAAAAACACACATAACTATTTTATGAGAAATCTAATACAATCATTGATTATTTTCTTTTGTTGGTGTCCTCTTGATTTTTTATAAAAAAAATGTGACACCTCTGTTATTGTGACATGAACAAATGTGACTTTCCACAATGAACTTGTGATACTTAAAAAAAAGCAACAAATTATTATCTGTTATGTTTTTCCATATGTGTTCCTATGCTGAAAAATTATCTATACATTCCATGAAACTGGATGGTTTTTTGCTTGTTTTGTGTTTCTCAAATTTGATACTGTTGTTGGAATAATATGTTTTATTTGATGTACATGCCATTTTTCTTAATGATATTGTTTATAGACATATTATATATAGCATGAACAATATTGTTTTGTTTATAAATATAGTGTTTTGCTTAATGCTGGATAAAAAAAAATGGACTTAATAAATGAAAAACAACACTAAAATATATATTTGTTTTTTTAATTCATTTTCTGAACTGTCTACAAATGACTGTGTATATGTACTGTGTTGTATGTACTGTGTTGTATGTACTGTGTTGTATGAACTGTGTTGTATGAACTGTGTTATATGTACTGTGTTATATGTACTGTGTTGTATGGACTGTGTTGTATGTACTGTGTTGTATGTACTGTGTTGTATGTACTGTGTTGTATGTACTGTGTTATATGAACTGTAACGTGTTGTATGGACTGTGTTGTATGTACTGTGTTGTATGTACTGTGTTGTATGGACTGTGTTGTATGTACTGTGTTGTATGTACTGTGTTATATGTACTGTGTTATATGTACTGTGTTATATTATGTACTGTGTTATATGTACTGTGTTGTATGTACTGTGTTATATGAACTGTGTTGTATGTACTGTGTTATATGTACTGTGTTATATGAACTGTGTTGTATGTACTGTGTTATATGTACTGTGTTGTATGTACTGTGTTATATGTACTGTGTTATATGAACTGTGTTGTATGTACTGTGTTATATGTACTGTGTTATATGAACTGTGTTGTATGTACTGTGTTATATGTACTGTGTTATATGAACTGTGTTGTATGTACTGTGTACTGTAACATAATTCACAGAATTATGTTCACACTGACCATGAGTGTGAATGGTTTTTTACTGTCCAATGAAATGACAAATGGACCTGACCCTTTTGTGCACACGAACTAAATACTAGATACTAAATACTAGATACTAAATACTAGATACTAAATACTAGATACTAAATACTAGATACTAAATACTAGATACTAAATACGGCTGGCTTTGCGATTAGTTCACCGGACTGTCAACAGAGTGGCCCGGGTTCTCGCCCTGCAGTCGACCAATCCCAGTCGCCATGCTGGAGTTGTGGGCCTATTGGAAATAATAATTTTATATCTAGAAAGAACGTCTTTAAACTTATAAGCCAAGAAGCAACAGTGAACGCCCTAAGATGTAATACTGAACAAGGGGACACTAAGGTAAGCCTAATATATTCTAGTGACCCTTGTTACGAATATCGGTCATAGATGAATGACGTACTAAGACATTGACCTCTTAACAAGAGAGTATTAGAGTCCAAGGTTTGACCTTTATGCCCTGAGGGCAGTTTAAATAAAATAATTAGTCCAACCCCGTGGAAATCGAAGGTTATAATTCTGGATCGCAGTATTCTATAGAGCAGGAGATTAAAATGCGTTTTATGACCCTGTAGAACCTTCGATAATAGTTTTCTTTGTAAAGTTAGTTCAGTTTGAAAGTTTGTAGAGAGAAGTCGCTATATTGATACTTGTATATTACATGAAATTCTATGAAACTCTTATGTTGCCATCAGTTGATGCATTTATTTATCGTTTATATTGAGTCTACAATTTAAATAAAATTGTTTATTCAACAACTGGAGTTGCTTGATCTATCATTGTTGAAAGAAAGGTGTTGAAGATAATTATCACGAATATAACTACATTACTGCAAAGACCTGTCAGTCAAGGAACCCCTAGCTTGGGCTACAGATTAGCAGAATCTAGAGACTTCTAATAAAGATACAACTATTCATTGAATCCGATTTAACGAGTCGTAATAATAGTCATCATAGTGACAGTCCATAACACCCTGAATAAACAAATCTCGACATGTCACAATGACCTAAGTATTTCCTTACATCTAGTCTATAATAAAAACAATATGCATCATAGAACTATAGAAAACATGAACAAATTGGAACAAATTCAGAAAAGATCTACAAGGTTCATTACTTGTGAATAATCACAACTGACAAGAGTAACAGCACTAGAGTCAAATCACAAAACCTAGAAACACTAGAGGACAGAAGGGCAAGAACTAAGACAAATGTATTTTAACAGTAGGATTTAGATTTATTAATCAATGCATTTATATTTATTACACAGTACATTGAACGCAATTTAATAAAAGATAATCAGAAGTATAACAGTTAAATGTAAAGTTAAATAGAGAACTAGAAATTTAAAAAGTTAAATGTATGACAAGTAAACACACTAGTGACCAAATTGTTAGTTTCGGCCAAAAAAGAAACCATACCGAATATTATACATTGACTTTCGGCCGAAACCGACGCCGAAACCAAAAATTAACTACAACTTCGGCCGAAACCGAAAAATAAACCGAAAATGAGAGACAAATGATTTCAAAAGACTGCACATTTATGTGTAATATTAACTAGTTTATGGGCACTTTATTTGAGTAAACCATTCTTTGGAGTGATTAAATAATCTGTTATTATTAACTTCAGTCTTCTTCTTCACAATAGCGATGTCAATATTCTTTTTTTTTTCTCAAAACCTATTTTCGGATCTAAATATCATATTTTTTTACCCATTTTCGGTTCCCCCTCTCAGCCCCTGGCAAAGTAAGTTATAGTTTGGAAAAGAAAAAATAATACGAAGGACCATTGATCCTTACAACGTGGTGAAATATTTGAAAAAAAAAAAGTTGATTTTGGATTAGCAGAAGTCAAATACTGTAGTGTCATGAATTTAGACCTTTATAATTATAATATAAATCAGTGAATGTTAGATCTATATGTCACACACATTAAAAGAATATTTGTAGAATATAAATAAAATCCCAGACACATCTATCTAGGGTTGACAGACGTCCGGCAAGAAAATTAACAGTTTTTGAAAAGAACCTAACATGCGCTACAAAGTTGTTTTTAAAATTGACCAAGTTGCTTTTTTCAGTCTACATTAAATAAAATGTTAGGTCAGTTTTACTAATATACAATTATTGGCAGCTAATGTAATAAAACTGAACTGATTGTGGATTGTGAAACACTAAATATGTCATTCTTTTGTCTCTCTATGTCCGCCTTTTGAAGTCCAAGTATCTCGCAACCTTACTTACGTCTATCGGTCTGTTTGTCTGTTACAAAAAGCTTTCAGCATCAGTGGGGAAATTCCAGTTTTTTTAAATTTTCGAATACATAACGTTAACATCTGCGTTTGCTGTATCGCGAATTTACAATCAATATTCGGAATTTAAAAAAAAACAACTATAATTCGCCTCTGACAAACGAGTGTTTCCAAGGAATATTATGTTAAGGAATTGTTTTGTGCCAATCAACCAGGGTTTACAAATAAAAAGATAAATAAATCGTGGGACACAGTTATGAATGATTTCCTCCCAAAATCCGGTTTTCGTTTAACATCCCTACTTCATACAGATTAATTCACAACAGTTTAAATGAAAGTATCAATAAGCAGAGTAATAGTTGCAGCAATAGCGTAGCATTATGAATTTTGAAACTTAAAATAGATATTCGGCTGATGACCGAAAGTCAATATCAGTTTCGGCCGAAACCGTAATAAACCGAAAACTAACATTTTGGCTTAGGCCGAATCCGAAAACACGCCGAAAAAGAGTTTTTGACTATTTTCGGCGCCGAAAAAACGAAGCCGAAACCGAATATCGGTCGGTCTCTAAGTGACACGCAGATAGACAAGAATTTCGCTCTAAGAGTAACGTTCCACAGCGTTTTTGACACGCGTCTTCTGCGTCTGGTAGCCAAGGCCGGATTTACCTATAAGCTAAACAAGCTATAGCTTAGGGCTTCCACTTTCTTAGGGACCCCTAAATAAAAAATTGTTCGAGTGAGCTGTTGTCATATATACTTAAATATACTGCAGCATTATTATAATATATATAAATAATAAATGGCAATAGTTGAGTAGGCTACTAAAAAAAATTTCTTGAACTAGTAATGGCAGTCATAATTACTATAGCAGAGCGTGGTTTACCTTTCAGTGGAGATAAGGAAACATTTGGTTCTCCTCCTTATGGCATTTTCCTTGGATTAGTTGAACATAATATAGCAACATTTGATCCTTTTCTGGCAAGCCATATTTAAAAAAAAGTGGGAGTAAACGATCAGGTGTCACATCTTATCTTTCTAAAACAATAAGTGATGAATGTATCCAAATTATGCCGCATAAATTAAGAGACTCAATCTTGGATGATTTAAGAACTGCAGGGTACTTTAGTTTATCTGTAGATTCCACTCCAGACCGGTCCCGTATTGATCAGCTCACTGTTATTGTGAGGTATGTTTAACCAGATGATGAGCTCCCATTTGAACGTTTCCTAAGTTTCCTAGAGATGGGTGGTCACACAGGAGACCTTATGGCTAAGATGGTACGACATAGATTTTAGTAAGTGTCGAGACCAGTCATTTGATTATGCTGCCAATATGTCTGGCAAATACAAGGATATGCAAGAAATAATATTGAACAAGTAAGCTTAAGCTATGTATATTCAATTTCCTAGTTATTACCTGAATCTTGTTGGTAAAGCCAGTGGCGTAGCCAGGTTTTGACCCTAGGGGGAGCGAAATTTTAGGCAAAAGGCCCCACTTTTAGCAATTTTCCCAGATTAATAGAATAACTAAGAATTTGTACGTATCAAGTGTTATAATAATACCCGTGCCTCAGGATACACACACTGTATAATAGTGCAGTTTTTATTTAACCATTCACGATTCTTTTTCTAGCAGCTAATAGTGATGGGAACTTCTGCAAAATTGATTGCATCTACTGGTCATTTTCGGGATGAAAATCTAGTATCGAAAAGTATTTATAGAATCAACGCGAATGCTCTATAGCAGGCGCCGGCAAACTAAGGCACGCGTGCCAGATTTGGCACACAGAACGATTTTCAGTGACACGCAAGAGACCTCCAAGAATATTGTTTGGTGCAAGAGAAAACAACGTATGTCAGCATAATTAGTGGGTGCTGCATGGCGAATTACATGGGAAGCACACTGGACGTCGACTGTTTTAGTTCAGGAATGTTTGTATGCAAAGCTCCCATCATTGGTCATTGGACTTGCAATCTGTGATTGAATATATTATTAAGATAGTCAATTGTATAGTTTCTCAAGTCTCCGCTAGAAGATTGCCATACGAAGTATAGGTAAAGTCTTGGATAGATTCTTTTCTTGTCTGGAAGCAATTAAGATGTATCTTAATGGGAAAAAAATCCGTTATTGAATGAGGAGAATTGACTGTTGAAACCAATGTTTCTGTATGACTTGGCGCCACGTTTCAGCGAGTTAAACTTCCATTTACAAGACTGGGTCCAAAAGCACTTGAAGTGTTGGGCAAATGGAATGGATTTGCATTGAAACTGGGCATATCTTTCCGTGAAATTAATTTAAAAACATTTATCTTTTTTTTTCTAATTTAAGGCAAATTAAGATAGATGAGCATTTTCAGAAGTACACTAGTTATATTAAAACAATTAACTTGTTTGATATCACTAGCATCAAATTTTGAGAATTTAATTGAAGGGAGATAATTTACCCGTTTTCTTTACATTAATATTTCTAATATGTTACCTTTAGCTAACAATGGTTTATTAATCACATGGTAATAACTTAAATTGTTGTAATGCAATTTAAAGAAAAAAAATAGAAACAGCATAAATTGTGCTTCGTGGCTTGTTAAATTAATTTATTAATGAAATATTTTTTTTCCCGAAAAGGCCCTTTTTATTCGAAAATAGTCGTAGGGGGAGCTCCCCCTGCTCCCCCCCCCCTCCCGGCTACGCTACTGGGTAGAGCAGCAGTTGACTGTTGTTTAGATGCAGTAAACGTTTTAGGAATCGTTCAAGAAATGTATAATTACTATTCATCATCTACACATAGATGGGCAGTAGGCCTATTGTTGTCATTCTTCAACGATGATTCAAAAGTTCCAAAGTCTTTGTCAAATACTAGATGGGAAGCACATTCAATGGCCACAAGTGAAATACTTGATAGCTATGATGGAATAATTTCTGCATTGCATCAGCTGCATATTGATACTGCAGAGAAAAAATCAAGCCATACAAATTTTGAATAAAATGGAAGAGTTTGAATTTATGTTAATGTTTTATTTGTGGAGTTACTTGCTGTATGAATTTCACAAGACTAGTAAATCTCTGCAAAACCCCCAAATTAGTCTAGATGTATGTAGGAACTGTAAACTTCACTTTCGGATTTTGTTAAAGGTTCCAGTGATATGTTCGATCATTTTGAAGAAAAAGCAAAGGAAAAATGGCCTGATTTTGATTATAAGAAAAGAAGATATAGACGAAGGCATATCAATGATGATGAAGACGATGCTTTAGAGAACCTTGAGCCAAAGGGCCAAGTTCAGAATCAAAACATTTATACCTGGGATGGTTTCATTAGAGTCAAGTCTGGCACAGAGGGCCCCAGTATATAATAATGCTGCAAAAAAAGTGTTCATTCTTAAGAAAATTAGAAGTACATAAGAAGAATTTCCTGAAGGAGTTAGTCCTTTATGCCAAACATTTCCCGAAGATGTGGACATGAATCTTGTAGGAGAAATCAAACATTTTCATTAATATGTTAGACGTAGTCAAGCCTATGGCCTAGCGGAACATGATAGTCTGACACATCAGGATCTGTATAGGGTAATATTTAACGATCATGTCCAATTAGCATTCTATAATGTAGAAGCAATGTTGAGATTGTGTTTTCGTATGATGGTTGCAAATTGCTCCGGAGAAATAACGTTTTCTCAGCTGAAGAGGATAAAAAATGAAGGTAGAACAAAAATGAATATAGATAAATTATGTTCCATCAGTCTCCTGTGCATAGAAAGCGACAAACTACACCGTTTTTCATTTGATGATGATGGCAAAGGCAAGAAAGAAAATATTTTAATTTAATATAATTCCTGAATCCTTATAACATTTATCAAGGGATTCGATAATAAGCCTTTGTAAATTGTGCCTTTTAAAAGAACTTTTGTTTCTTTTTACCAGAGTTTGCATTTTTAAATTTGTTATGAATAAAAATGATTTTAATTAAAGATTTATTATTTCTCTATCTATATACTTCTTAATTGTATTTCAGTTTAACCCTTTGAGTAGCCAAAAATTATATTTGGCACTGACATATAATATCTTGAGAATTATAAAAGGCCCCATATCTGAAATAGCTTAGGGCCATAACAAGTCTAAATCCGGCTCTGCTGGTAGCTGATGGGTAGCTCTTGGGTACAGTCGGTTGCGAACCAGCGATTCCTTGCAGAAAAGACCTTCTTTGCATGGAGGAGAGGGGGGGGGGGGGTGTCAAGAAAAGTCATGTCAATAATTGCCAAAATTTTTCAAACACCCTTCCTCTCCTGTTGTCGACATAATTAATAGACGTCCCCTAAATTGATTTTTAGGTTGGCTATTTTATTTATAACAAATAAATAAATTATATATAACATATTATCTAATAATGCATTCAATTATACATTAATTACACAATTTAATTATAGCATGACTATAGCATGAGCTTATTAAGCATGTTCTTAATTGCCCGAATTGTACTTCGCCGAACAGCCCAAGCAAGGGTTCGCTTCGTAAATTGCTCGCCTTTCGTCGTTTTCGCGCTTAACCGGGCGATCTATTGCTCGACAAGCGACATCTCGCGGGGTATCGGCGAGCCAAATCCGGGCGAACGATTGCTTCGTCGACATGTTGACGAAGCCGCGTATTGATTGGCTCACGTTCATTATGCGAAAAGGCACCAAAATTTCCTAGTCTTAATGAAAAAATTGGCGTCTACACAAGACAATCAGCTGCCAGAGATGTCAGAGGACAGTCTAGCAATATTCATAGATGCATGGGAAAATGTTCCATGCCTGTGGAACCCACTCCATCGGGACTATAAAAATAAGGGTGAAAAAACCAAGGCCTTGAACAATATTGCCCAAAATCTGTGTGAAATGTAATCGCAACACCCAAAGCTTCTTCGTCTGTGAGCGCAGACTTTTTGCAGCAATATTAACATCCGGCAGTTCGCCTCAGCGCTAAAAATAGACCAGTTAAAAACAAGAGCACCATTTCGCTGAGCTTCCTAGCTCGCCCTAATGTCGGCGAAAGTGCACGAGCCCATTTAAGAGCAAACAGTAGCTCTTCCGAATTGAACAATACCTGATTCGACCGAAACTAGTTCGGGCAATTAAAAACATGCAATAATCTTCTTTTTGGAAGAAGCGTCTGTAATATATACGATAAGATAAGATGACTATATTTTTAAGTAGAATGAATATTTTTAGTGAAATCTTAGTTCGGCGTTACGCGATAAAATAACTAAAATCTTGTTGGGCATTTTTTATTTCTAGTAACAAAAATAGTTATTTCAAAGGAGTTAACACAAAAAATTTAATAATATGTAATATAAATAGCCATTTTTTTATGTACTTATCTATCTTAGTATTAAACGAAATGTGTACGTCTATGTATAAATGTATTAATGTTTGATCTATAATGGCGACCCTCCAACACGCTGATCTATAAAAAGAATGGATTAGGCACGAAAGTAACATCTTTGAAGAAATTTCCGCCAGTTTTCCCCCACTTTCACTGATCAATATATATAATTACCGTGAGTTTGTTTATTTATGTATATGTTTGTTTGTGTTCTATAATCTCCTAAACCGTTTGACCAATTGGGTTAAAAGTTAAATGTATAAATTGGAAACATCCTCCAAAAGAAATTTTTATTTTATCAACAACATTGCTTAATTCGTTAATTAAAAAAAATAAATAAACTTAGACCTATTACTAATAACCGTATGTTAAGGTTATAAAACGGGCGCCATTTCCGAATGAAATGCTTTCAAATTTAGTGTGTGTTCGGGATTGGGTTTTCCCGTACTGCGAAATATTGCTGTCTACTTTTTTTTGTATTGTTAACTTTTTTTTATTGTTTGGTATTTGTTTTCTTTTTTTTTCTTTTGATATTATTATTGTTAGTTTTATATTATTAATTAGAAGTCAGAAGCTTGACAGCAACAATTCATAGGCATATTGTGTAAAATGGTAGCAACATAGATTCCGGCAGTATGTATCAATGATCTATTTATAGATCAGTGGCGCAGTAAGTTTTTAGACACACTTTGGTTTATATTGATAAGTGCGTGAGAATTTTTTAGATTTCCCTGTCTTCACTTTGCTCAAACCAATTTATTAAGAAGGCGCAATCCATTCGTTTTATAGATCAGTGCTCCAACATCACGAAATGAATCGCTTTGTGCCTCGAGCTAATTTAAGCTACAGCAAAAGAATATGTCGTAGATGTGTAAAAGATGGATTTTTAGGATTTCGGTAATTTCTAATTTATTTATTTATTTTTACTTTTATGAACTACCTGACACAGCCGCTCGATTTGAACAAAACTATTTTGGAACATATAAAGAACAAAAATATCTATTTTCTGCTAAACAATCTTATATTAGCCTATATGTCAAAGAAACGCCTTGTGTAGAGCAGATTAGTGGCGCTTCTTAAGCTTATGCCTGGTATAGTTCAATCTTGCATTTAGATAAGGATTTTTAATGATATTTTTTTTCATGGTTAGTTCAAACAATTCAACCCAAGTCCGAATGACAGGCGGAGAAGAAAAAAGAGAGAACTTAAAAGATCAAAAGCAATATGCGGTTAAGCGTTCCCCCCTGCCCGACACCCCGCGTTCAATCGCGTGTTGATAAGCGGAAAGGGGGGGGGGTCACCTGACCAAGGCAAGCCACCATGATGTAAAGCAGAGAGGGTCGGCAGCCCTACGGCATGCGCGCCAGCCTTGGCACGCGGGTAAATTTTTTAATGGCACGCCTAAGACCCTTAAAAGAAAAAAAATACAAGTCTCTTCTACAAGAAAAGAGCAGGGTGACTTTAGGCTGTTGGCTGTTAGGCTGTTGGCTGTTAGGCTGTTGGCTGTTAGGCTGTTGGCACGCTGAGTGAATTTAATTTAAAAAACTCCAACTTTAGCGCACTATTATCAAACAGGATGCTGGCCCTTGATTGTTAAGCGCCAAACTAAATCACATCACACTGAAAATAATGAAAAAAAAAAGTTGGCTTATAGGTAGGGTTCGATAGACGTCCGGCAAAAAGAGGACATGTCCTCCTTTTTAGGTTCTTGTCCGTCCGTCCAGTAAAGCTCAAAACCTATAAAATGTCCGTTTTTTTGTAATATTTTGTTTTGTAGGCATAAAGACATAAAAAGTTTTTAAAATAGTATTAACCCTTACAGTCCCGGGCGCGTTATTAGCGGAACTGAAGGCAGCATAGATAGAATTAGGTCGGTACGGGAAGGGTTAAGATGCTAAGAATAAAATTAATAAAATAGTGAACTTTTGTAGACAAAAGAATGATCCGTTCTTTTTAAAGACTTATGAGCTGTAAAGTGTTATTGTGTACACAAAAGAATGATCCGTTCGTTTAAAGACTTATGAGCTGTAAAGTGTTATTGTTTTCTTCAAAATTGCCCAACCAAATGCAAGCTGCCTTTCAGCCTACAGAGAATTTATATTATTTTTAACGTAACTGTTTCTTGCTCAGTTTACCGATAAACGCTTAAACTGAATGGCAGAGATTGTAATGAAATGCTACTATTTGTGCGGGTTCAATGCGAAACTAATTAATTAATGTCTTTTTTTTTTGTCCTCCTTTTTGTCTCTCGATGTTCCTACTTTTAGACACCCATGTATCTGGCAACCCCCCTAACTGCCCATGATATTTACTTTGGAAGTTAGAAGATACTTAACCATTGGTACGCAAGGTAACTGGGGAGGGGGGAGGGGGGAGGGGTTTTTTAGTATACCATCGCAATCTCATTGGTCAAACAGCCAGCTGGCGGGACGGGAAAAAAAAACCCTCAATTATTTCAGAAATTTCGAAAAGCAAATATTTGAAATGTGAGGCTCTAACCTCCTCCCCTCCACCCCTCCCTCCGCCCCCTCCCCCCATCCCCCGCCGCTACCGCCAGCTTGAAATAATTCTAATTAGTGTATATATTTGAACTGGTGAGCTGTGTGAGAGAAGAATCCATCTTTTTTTAAAAAAAATTTTAAGATTGACCCCGCTGTTTTATTTCAACATAATTTTGAACAAAATAAATTTGCAGATAATTTGAACTAAAAATCCTTTTTTATGTGCTCAAAAGGGTGAGGGGTGGGAGGGGTGGGAGGGGGGGGGGTAAATACCTTAAAACCATGCCTCTTGTTTGAATAAGCATTAAAAAAAGGTTTCTGACTAGGAATTTATTTCATAGTTTGTGTTGGGAATTGTATGGCGAAATAAAGAGCAAAAAAATCCACAACAATTGAACTAATATTTTGATTGGTCAATAGCGGGATTACGTGACGACTCTTTAGCAGCACCCGACAGCTTGCAGGATTGGTCTAATCAAAGTTTAGGTCACGTGTGTGTGTGTGGGGGGGGGGGGTCCATTTTGTCCCCGCCACTGTTATGTATAATCTGATAAAGGTTGATTTTGTGTTTATTTGATTGTATCGTGTTACTCGTAAATTATCCCAGTTGTTGCTTCTGTTTATTCCAGGGAATACATAACATGTGTAAAATATATGCCTATTTAGTTTACAGTCTCACTCTGGAACTCAACATCAGTCTCGTTCCCAACAAAAATACGTTTCTTTAACAATATATAGCTCAGTGCCATACGGTGCACTTATCTATATTTAAAAGTCCGCATTTTCTCGTCAATTTGCTTGAGCATTCCATATATATATATATAGCTCCGTGGGGATTAGGCCTACATACCACTGATCTAAAAAAAAATATTATTTGGCACGGAAACTATATTGTTAATGCAAAAGCGCCCGCCATTGTTATATATGTTTTAACTTATCTATAAACTTATATTTCCTAAACACGGACCTGCAAATGTATTTCAAGAGACTAAAACTTTCTTTTTATCGGATAGCTTTGTTCTATGTTCAGGTGGCTTTTTTACTATTACTCAATTATAAGGGTAAGTGCTAGTGTTTGAAATACAAGCTAAATTCCCCGGCATTGCCTGGGGGGGGGGGGGGGGGGGGGGGGGAATTAAATAGGTCTGTAAAAGCTACAGGTAAAAATTACAATGAACAGAAAGCTGTAGACTACAGATAAAATAATTAACAAACTACAATGAACAGAAAACTATAATAATTAAAAAAATATATATAATTTAAATTTATTTTTTTATGAAAATTTTTGAGAAAGTAATTTTAAATAAACTTTACAATCGGGTTAAAATAAAGCATGTCTTTTTATTGAACAAAAAGTTAGGCAGTATCCCTGTGAATGAGAATCGAACGCCTGTCTGTGTGAGTCTAAAATATAATTATTAGATGTTACGTACCGAAACAATTTTAGGAAAGCTTAAACTTAAATTCCTACATTGTTCACAATCTTAAAAAAAAAAGTAATAGTAATGGAAAACGATAACCACTACGCTAGGGAAATCACATGTCAATAAGGGCTCAGAAAAGTAGGCCTAAGGTATAAGACGATAAGGTCACGTGTCTTTAAATAATCTAATTTGATTGGTCAAACACGAACACGGTCTATTTTAAATATATAGATTGTCTACTTTTTTTTATTAAATACTTTTTTTTTACATTTTGGTATTAGTGTTTTTTTTTTTTATTGTTTGTTTGATATTAGTTTTAAGTCAGAAGCTTGACAGCAACAATTCATATGCATGTTTCAGAGCCAATAAAAAATAACAAAAACTTAAAAGCCGAGAGAAACTTTCTCAAAAAAGTTTTTATTTTAATATTGTTGTTGTTTTTTTTTTAATTATCTTTTAACGAAACACATTTTGACGAGGCATAACTCCTAGTATAGATATAAAAATGTAACCAGGGCAACCATCTGTGTATATTATAACAGCCAGCTTTATCTGTTCAAACAAGCGCCATGTCCCATCGAAATTAAAATTTATGGAACTTCTTGTGCAAGATTTCTTTATTTATTTACCACCAATTCAAAACAATCCTCGCTTCACATTTCTCTAATAAAGACAATTAACCCTTCCCGTGCCGACCTACTTCTATCTATGCTGCCTTCAGTTCCGCTATATACGCGCCCGAGACTGTAAGGGTTAAAACCACAGACTATGTGCGTCAGAAAGACGGGATTGTTTACAGCACTGTATAGCAGTGTACTTAGAACTCGACGGCCCTCCCCCCCCCCCCCCCCCCTCACCAGTAAGTCGTACTATCAGGTCAACACGTTTTATTGACAACTCCCACAAATGGCTCAATCTGAAATTATTGGCTAACTTTCTTTTACTAGTTTTTTTTTTTTTTTTGTTGTTGTTTTTTGTTTTTGCAACTACACTAAACGTCACGTGACAATCATTCCCTGGCCATGTAAATTACGTTAACAGTGTTAGCTAAACATTTAATTTGTACTTATAGACAATAAAAAAAAACTCTTTCAGTGGTGTGGCCACGGAGGTAAGGGCGTAATCCCGCCCCACCCTGCTCTCCCATCTCTTCTCTATCCCCTATCTCCCCCCCCCCCTCCGCCTTTTTATTTTCTCTCTCCTAAACCGAGATTTTTTTTTTCGAAATTAGGTTCACTATAAGCAAAAACGTTTATAACCTTTCAAGGCATTTACACTGAGTCGAGTGTTAAAGTAGAGGTTTATAATTCACACATTTGTTTTAACGTTGAACATTTTGTGAACTTTTCACGTATTGATGTATTCATTCACACATTTGTTTTAACGTTAAACATTTTGTGAACTTTTCACGTATTGATGTATTCATTCACACACTTGTTTTAACGTTAAACATTTTGTGAACTTTTCACGTATTGATGTATTCATTCACACACTTGTTTTAACGTTAAACATTTTGTGAACTTTTCACGTATTGATGTATGCATTCACACACTTGTTTTAACGTTAAACATTTTGTGAACTTTTCACGTATTGATGTATTCATTCACACACTTGTTTTAACGTAAACATTTTGTGAACTTTTCACATATTGATGTATTCATTCCCACAATTGTTTTAGCTTTGAACACTTTGTTAACTTTAAACGTTTTGAACTTTTGATGTATTAATTATGCTCATTAAATATGTCCCTTTGACGACCAAGAGAAGAGAACATGAAACAAAGGGGAGGGGAGGGGTTAATTAATGTCAATGTTGCAGGTTGACGACTCTAACAAGGGCACCTACAAAGAGGAAGTACAACAAAGACAAGACTCTGAACGTTTTGTTATCGGACGTTGCATGGCCAGGGAATCGATTGTCACGTGACGTTTAGTGTAGTTGCAGCAGTTGTTTTTTGTAACCCTTTCCAGCCCATTGGTACTTTTGATCTATTATTTGTTTTGAACATTTTACTTTATTTCTTAAAAAAATAACAACAGAAAACTTGGTCAAAGGTTCTCAACCTTTTTTGGCCCACCGCCCTCTTTTACAATTTGGTTCCGCTCACCGCCCCTCCCTATTTTTTAGCCCCTCCCACCCACGGAAGTTAAAGGGTCAATATAGTTTCCGCATTTTTTTCTTTAGACCGACTAGATTTGTGTGCTTTTTTATTATCATAAAAAAAAAATGAAAAGGAAACATTTTGTAAGAATAAATAGATCATAAAATTACCTAAACAAGAGGCTTAAAAAATCAAAATGAATGTGAATCGTTTGCCTGGTAGGTTGTTTAATTTTGGTCTTCCCGCTTCACTATTTGCATCTTGTTTTTCTTTTTTGACAACTGTCACGATGTGGCAATTGAGAGGGGGTAATAATGGCTGGTTGTCTTAGAGGTATGAGGTGCCGATGCTGTGGTTGACCTGGAATATTTATTTGTTCTCTACTGGCTCGTTTAGATGTTATTAAACACACACAAATAGACAGTTCTAAGTTAGGCAAGCAAGTCTCTGGTTACGTTTCAGGTGTTTATTTATGATTCAAATTCAATATCCAATGATGAAATATACATACTAACATGCAGGGGAGATATAATGCTTGAGATATATGCACAGGAACGTCTATCACTCAATATACTGTGTTGTTGCGGAATCCAAGTTTAGGCTACGTAACTATAATGAGGAAATTACGATTACTGGCTAAGTATCTGCAAGTCCAAGTAACAATTCGGGAGCTAGACCAAAACGATGTATCTAGCTCGGGAGCTGGGAGAGATCTGCTCTAGTTTAGTTGGGCGGGCTTTTCCGTGAACATTAGTCACCTGAGCCAAGGTTAATTTGGTTGGCTTACATTTAATTACATCCTATTCTCATTGGCTAGATTGAATATACATTTGCATAAGAAAAGCTTATTGGAGCCAAAAATGGATTGGGGGTCGGGGTTGCGAGGGCGGAAAAGGGGGGGGGGAGCGGGGTCTAGATGAAAGACAATTGAGCAGACGTCATGCTGAGTGGGGGAATTTATCTCCCTTTGGTAGAATTTTAAGTAGTTAACTCAAGTGACTGGGGGGGGGGGGGGGTTTCGGACGAGAATTAGTTATATGTGTGCGAACTGGGTTCTCTGGTCAACGCTCAGGGAACGACCGTCTCAAAGCAATTGCATAACGTGCCGCTAAGCTGAGGGGATATAAAAGGGGGTGGGGGTGGCGGGGACGCGAAGAGGAGGGGGTGAGTGAGGGATCGAGTAATGACTGTCTACACATGCGTTAAAATAGTACAAGATATAAATACATTAAGACATGATATGAATACATTAATATAGCATAGGATAAAATATATACATTCTAACTAACACATTCGTACCCATTCAACCAAGATGTAGTACCAAGTTGGATCGTATTAGTCAGTAGACTCTGATTTTGGGCGTAGTACAAGAGTAAAGTGAAGGGTAGAGAAACAGGTGAGAAAGAGTGATGGGGAGATGTAATTGCGTAAGGGAGGGAGAAGATAGTGACGTCAGACTAACCTTCTCTCTATTCTAGCTAAACTTAAGCTAATCTAAGGTTCTAGTTATACACTGCTATCTATCTAAGTGCTAATAGTCACTATTAAATCCAGAATTGTGACATCCCTCCGGGCCAATTTGGAATACACGTGAGAGTGGATTCATACCTAATTTACTGAGTCTGAGGCCGGGGTTTGAGTGGTGTCGGTGGGGCCTGAGTCAGGGGCGGGATCTGAGTCAGAGTACCGGGACAGGAAATCTGCGAGATGGTGTTCCTTCCCGGACTGGTAGATGGTCTGGAAGCTGTACTGTGACAGGGTGAGGGAGTACCTCATTAACCTTCTGTTTAGGTTTTTTGCGCATGCGAGAAACGTGAGGGGTTGGTGGTCTGTGTGGAGGATAAAATGGCGACCGTATAGGTATACGTGGAACTTCTCAATTCCAAACATAAGAGCCCAACATTCTAGCTCAGAAGTACTGTAATTCATCTGGGTGGCGTTGAGCTTACGCGAGGCATATGCTACGGGAAACAGCATATTATCGTGCTCCGGGTCGGGTTGTAGCAGGGCCGCGCCGACGGCGCGTCCACTAGCGTCGCACTTCAATACGTAGGGGCGGGTCGGGTCAGGCAGACGGAGTATGGGTTTACTAGTGAGAGCAGCCTTCAGCTGGTCGAACGCTAGCTGGCATTCTGTTGACCAGGTGACTTTTTCCGGGAGGTTTTTCCGCGTCAAGTCTGTTAAAGGGGCCGCGATGCTATTGTATTGCGGTATGAACTTTTGGTAATACCCTGTTAAACCTAGGAGGGACCTTATACCTGATTTGGTGGTGGGCTGAGGGGCTAACTTAATTTTCTCTACTTTGGTTTCGTCTGGCATTATTTTGTTCTTTTCGATCATGTGACCTAAGAATTTCAGTTTATTGAAACCTACCATGCATTTCGACGGCCTGGCGGTTAGGCCGGTTTCGCGGAGTCTAGCTAGTAGAGCGGTTATCGTTTCCACATGTTCTGCCCAGGTGGGCGTGGCTATCAAGATGTCATCCACGAAGTGGGTGATCCCAGGTCGGTCAATTGGCTGGATCAGTTTTCGCATCATGCGAGTGAACACGGAGGGGGAATTGTTTAGGCCAAAGGGGACGGTTTGGAATTCGAAGTGGCCTTGGTCGGTGGTAAAGGCGAGGTAAGGGCGGCACTTCTCTTCCACTTCTATTTGGAAGAACCCCTTGCTAAGGTCAAGCTTGGAAAAGTATTGAGCGTTGCTCAGTTTTGAAAATAGTAAATCAGGGTCTGGCATGGGCTCGACTTGAAATTCAGTGACTGCGTTTAACCGGCGGAAATCTACGCACATGCGGTGAGATCCGTCTGATTTCTTTACTAATACTATCGGCGCATTGTATGGGGAGGTTGAACTCGCGATGATGTTATGGGCTAACAGATAATTGATTTCTTTCTCAATGACGTCCAGTTTGGCGTGGGGCATAGCATATGGCTTGACCGTAATGGGTCGCGGGTCCGTGACTTTCATGGTGAACGTCTCTAAGTTAGTACGTCCTGGGGTGTCAGTTAGCACATCTGAGTGTGAGGAAAGTAAGTTTTTGACTGTTTTGATCTGTTCAGGGGTTAAGAGGGGACAGATTCCTACGTCGTCCATGGTTTCTCCCTTATGTAAGGGAAACGCGGTCAGTGAGTCATAGGCTTCTGTTTCTTCCGCGATGGCGGTTGCTACAAGGGGCGTATCGTCGAGTGGGCGTTCGAGGTATTGTTTTAGCAGGTTGATGTGGAATAGTTTGTCTTTGTTTCCGACTTTGATGAGGTAGTTAGTGCCTGAGAGCTTTTTTGTAACTGGGTAGGGGCCCCTCCATGCTAACTGGAGTTTGTTGTAAGAGGAGGGGAGAGCAGTAGTGCCTTATCGCCCGGAGCCAGAGAGCGTTCTTTGGCCCGCCGATTGTATAGTTTCTCCTGTTTCTCCCTCTCCTTGGCTAAGTGTTTTGAGGCGATAGTGTGGACAGTGTTAAGCCTAGCCTTTAAGTTGTTGATGTAGGCGTGGACGGAGAGTTCTTCGGGATGCGGGGAGGGATTAGTCCAGGCGCGCTTGAGGAGTTCTAGAGGCCCACGGGGTTGGGAACCGAATAGCATCTCATAGGGAGTGTAGCCTAGAGTAGAATGGGGGGTGGACCGATATGCGAATAAGGCTGTGGGGAGGAGTGTGTCCCACTCATCCAGAGGGCCATCGACGGTTTTCTTTAACAGCCCGATTAAAGTTTGGTTAAAACGTTCGACTAGCCCATTGCATTGAGGGTGGTAGGGGGAGGATCGGATGTGGGTGGTGTTCATTATGTGCAGCGCTTCTCTCATCAGTGTACCGGTGAATTGGGGCCCGTTATCGGAGAGTAGGACTTCGGGAAACCCCACTCTCGTGAAAATGGTAAACAGTGCCTCGGCCACGTGTTTCGCGTCCTCTTTCGGCAACGCTACCGCTTCCGGCCAATTGGTGGCCTGACATATCACGCAGAGTATGAACCTGTTCTTCTTACGTGTTATGGAAAGTGGCCCGACGAGGTCTACTGACACCCGCTGAAAGGGTGTGTCGGTCACCGGGTGTTTACCTAACGGTACTGGTTTAGTGTGGTGGGCCTTGGACATGAGCTGGCATTGGTGGCATGACGCTACAAATCGTTTGATCTCATTGTGCATGCCGGGCCAGTGGAAATAATGGGTGATTTTGTTGATTGTGGACCCTTGCCCTTGGTGACCACCCAGGGTTGAGTCGTGGGCCGCCTCCATTACTTGTCTACGGTAGGGACCGGGAATGATGAGCTGGTCTCTGACCGATCCGTCAGGGAGGCTGGACCGTCGGAACAGTCGTTTCCCTTTTTGAATAAACGAGTGGGGTTTCGGGGGGGTCTGGGTTTTGACCGACCTTAGCGAACAGTGGGGCCAGGGTCGAGTCTTCCTGTTGGGCCCGCAGGAATTCGTGGGCCGTGGGGGATTCCTCGAGAGGGTGGGGAACAGGGTCAGGGTGCGCGCGTGTGGCCACTGAGGCTAGGGGAGGGAGGGGGACATCGGCAAGGTTGACGTATCGTTCCCCCAGGATGACGTCATAGGGTAATTTGGCTCGGACTGCTAAGGTAGCCGTGCCAGTGTATGGTTGAGACTTGATGTGAACCTTGGCGGTTGGGAGGGACTCAACTTCTCCCGTTACCACTCTATATTGGATTGACTCGCCGGTGTAATCGGAGGGACTCACGAAGGAGGTCTTAGCGAACCCATCGATCTGGCATCCTGAGTCGAGAAGGGCCCTGGCTCTTTTAGAGTTGATCTCTATATTTCTTTCTGTCTTGGTTTCCGGTTTGTCGGAGGGTGTAAGCGGGGGGGGGGGGGGTGTCGGTTTCTGGGTCTTGCGTCCGGGGGGTGTCCGCAGGGCAAAGGGTGATGGTGTATACTCCTCGGGGGGGGGGGGGGGGGGGTTCTGGGAGTGATTAGGGCCGGTATGTGCATTAGGCTGTTGCCCAGTGGAGTTACCTCGTCGAGTCGATTGGGTTTGCCCGGTGCCGGTTTGTGCCCTGGTCGGTTGGTATGGTTGGCCCGCACGTCGGGAGTCTTGAGGGGGCGGGGGGGGTCTGGGTTGGGGTGGACCCGGTCGGGACGACGGGAAGCTGGTTTGACTGATTAGTGGGGGAGGGTTGGTGCGGTGGTTGTCCCAGTTATTCCAGGGTGACTGTGGGTGACCCGGGCGGGACAGATGGCCCGGTGGCCGTGTCGGCCTCCCATTTTCCTGTCGGGAAGCGGGATGTGAGAGAGATTTCTCCCGGGGGTGGGACGATTCTACCTTGTTGGCTTGCAGAAATCTATCTGCGCTTTGTAGGGAGGAGGGTAACCCTTCGATCCCGTGTTGTATCAGGAAGGCCTTGAGTTTAGGTGTCATTTGTGACTCTACCTGCTCAGTCATTAGGAGGGTGACCATACCGTCGAATGACTGCTCGATATTTCCCAACTCAACCCACTTAAGAAGGTAGGATTGTATTCGTTCCGCGAATCGGGTGTAATTCTCCCCTGGTCGTAGCGTGGACGACCGAAACTTTTTCTGGTAGTGGGACGCGTGCAACTGGTGCCGGTTTAAGAGCGCGTTCTTCAGTGCCGCGCATGACTCCCTGTCTTCTGGGGCCAGTTTACAGTAAGCCTCGTAGTCCTCTCCTCTCAGAGTGGAGACGAGGATCCTACAATGCAATTCTGGGGGGACCTCATTCAACTCCATGCAGTCGCTAAACCGCCGGAGGTAGATGTCAAACTGTTCTAAACGGGGGTCGTGGACGTCGGTCCATAGAGAAGCATGTCTGGGAAGGGGATGGTTGGGGGTGGCTGAACTAAATGATGAGGGGGAGTTTGGGTTGTCGTTGTTATCGGGGGCCCTAACACTTGCTGCTAATTCAGCTAATCTGAATTCGTGTGCCCTGCGTGCTTCCTTGTCTAACCTATGTTTCTCTCTCTCCTCTCTAGCTAATTGTTCTACTCTAAGCCTATCTTCTCTTTCTAATTGTTCTGCTCTCTCCTCTTTAGCCACCTGCTCTAATCTAAGTCTCTCTGTCTTGGCCTCATGGGCCACTACCTGCTCTACTACGTATTTAGTGATGTCTGAGTCAATGTAGCCTATAGCTATAGCCTCTTCTCTCAACTGCTTACGCAATAGTACACCTTCCGCCATAGTAACAGAGTGAGGCGAGATTAAGATACTAGAGGCGGACAGAGGTATAGCGAGATAGAAAGGAAAATATAGGAGGGGTGTTGGGGTTCAGAGTTTAGCTAACGTAATACAACTCAAAATGGTACTCACCAGACAGCAATTCCAGAATTTTACACACATACACTAACACACGTATATCCAATCATAAAGTTATCGTTTATATGGCGCTCGGCGCTGTTGGTGCAGATAACTTCGGGCTGGTTAGGAATTCTCTTTCCCCGTGCCGGGACTGGATTAGCGTTTAATGTTAGTGTCTATTTTTCCGGGTTTGGATACCGGGAACTACGGCGGGTTCCTACGGGGAGGTTGACAGGGCAGTTGTCGGGTTCTCGGCGGTCTCTAGTTGTCGGGCAGGCAGGTGCGGCGGCGGTGGGTCTCTCTGCTGACGTCTCGGGTGCCGGTACGTTGATGCGGGGCCAGAGGGTGGCGACCTGGCGGTTGGGGCGGCAAATCTGGCGTAATGGGGTGGCAAATTTGGTTGCTGGTGTGTCTGGGGTGACGTAGGCTGGCGTAGTGTGGCGAGCCTGGCTTAATGGGGTGAGTTGGCTGGGGTGGCGTAGATTGCTCGGAGTGGCGAATCTGGGGTGGCTTAGGTTGGCGTATCTGGGGTGCGTAGGCTGGGGTGACGTAGGCGTAGGCTGGGGTGGCGAAAGCGTAGGCTGGGGTGGCGTAGGCTGCGTAAAGTGGCGAGCCTGGTTTGATGGGTTGATGGATCTGGTTGCTGGCGTTGGGATGACGGGTCTGGTTGCTGGCTTAGAGTCTTTGTGTTGTAGAGAGATGAGCCCCCATCCAGGGTCGGTTTCAGAATCGGCGTAGTCCTCGGGTTGTTGCTGTTGACAGTGCGCTGAACGGCTTGAAGTTCAGATAATCCCGGACACGAGGTCCCACTTTGTCACGATGTGGCAATTGAGAGGGGGTAATAATGGCTGGTTGTCTTAGAGGTATAAGGTGCCGATGCTGTGGTTGACCTGGAATATTTATTTGTTCTCTACTGGCTCGTTTAGATGTTATTAAACACACACAAATAGACAGTTCTAAGTTAGGCAAGCAAGTCTCTGGTTACGTTTCAGGTGTTTATTTATGATTCAAATTCAATATCCAATGATGAAATATACATACTAACATGCAGGGGAGATATAATGCTTGAGATATATGCACAGGAACGTCTATCACTCAATATACTGTGTTGTTGCGGAATCCAAGTTTAGGCTACGTAACTATAATGAGGAAATTACGATTACTGGCTAAGTATCTGCAAGTCCAAGTAACAATTCGGGAGCTAGACCAAAACGATGTATCTAGCTCGGGAGCTGGGAGAGATCTGCTCTAGTTTAGTTGGGCGGGCTTTTCCGTGAACATTAGTCACCTGACCCAAGGTTAATTTGGTTGGCTTACATTTAATTACATCCTATTCTCATTGGCTAGATTGAATATACATTTGCATAAGAAAAGCTTATTGGAGCCAAAAATGGATTGGGGGTCGGGGTTGCGAGGGCGGAAAAGGGGGGGGGAGCGGGGTCTAGATGAAAGACAATTGAGCAGACGTCATGCTGAGTGGGGGAATTTATCTCCCTTTGGTAGAATTTTAAGTAGTTAACTCAAGTGGCTGGGGGGGGGGGGTTTCGGACGAGAATTAGTTATATGTGTGCGAACTGGGTTCTCTGGTCAACGCTCAGGGAACGACCGTCTCAAAGCAATTGCATAACGTGCCGCTAAGCTGAGGGGATATAAAAGGGGGTGGGGGTGGCGGGAACGCGAAGAGGAGGGGGTGAGTGAGGGATCGAGTAATGACTGTCTACACATGCGTTAAAATAGTACAAGATATAAATACATTAAGACATGATATGAATACATTAATATAGCATAGGATAAAATATATACATTCTAACTAACACATTCGTACCCATTCAACCAAGATGTAGTACCAAGTTGAATCGTATTAGTCAGTAGACTCTGAATTTGGGCGTAGTACAAGAGTATAGTGAAGGGTAGAGAAACAGGTGAGAAAGAGTGATGGGGAGATGTAATTGCGTAGGGGGGGGGAGAAGATAGTGACGTCAGACTAACCTTCTCTCTATTCTAGCTAAACTTAAGCTAATCTAAGGTTCTAGTTATACACTGCTATCTATCTAAGTGCTAATAGTCACTATTAAATCCAGAATTGTGACAACAACCAAATGGTATTAGCATAAAATCCACTTTCCACAAAAGAGGGAGATAAGAATACAATACAAAATTGTTGCCCAAACTCATAGACCTAGAGAAACTGATTGATTTTCTCCCAAAGAATCGCATTTGCTTTTCAAAAACTCAAGCACCGAATCCAAGACTAGTCTCATACAATAGATTTAAAAAGTCATCTTCTGCTAACCAACGCACCTCTGTGTGCAGTAGCCATCGCTTGTAGTCCTCGTCAATGAACAATATTTTGTTTCCATAATAGTAGGCATTATAAGTACAATAAAGGCATAGCCAAAGATATAACTAGAAAATTTTAACATTGGCAAACAAAATATAAAAATTATATCGAGAAAATAATAGTTGTCCAGATATTAATAATAATAATAATACAAATAAAAAAAACATTAATTTAAGGTATTAATTCAATGCTGTAAACAATCATTTAATGTATACTTATTTTTGAACGTGTGAACTGCTCTAATATTGTAGCGAATGATGCAGAGAATCACCAAGACTTTTAGTAACTAAATGTTGTCACACAATAGACAGCCAATACATCTGGAACAGACTACTTTTTAAAACTACAACATCAATCCACGATACACCATACCATCGCCCAGTGGCGTATTTAGGCATGTTTACCATGTTCCATTGGAACAGGGGGCCCCCACATAAAAAAGACCCCCACACACTCTCCCCTCCCCCCCCCCCCAAAAAAAAAATTATTATTTTTTTTGTAAAATAAAATTCATTAATTCCCCTACAATTTTGAGCGCTCCAGTCCAACTAAGCTAAGCGAAACATAAAATATAAAATGTAACATGAATTAACATCACTTTTCTGAGGTACGTGAAAGGCAAGACGAGGCCACGAGGGGCCTCCCCATAAATCTGGGAACAGGGCCCTCACAATCCTAAATACGGCCCTGCCATCGCCGCTGGAGGAATTTCTTTTACTAAAAGTCTTCTAGAATCTTCTAGATTTTTATATTTATTTATTTTTTTCGAAATGGGCAAATTTTTTTTTTTACTGAAAACAACGTAAGCTTGATTGTCTGGTAGCGTGAACTCATCCATATATAAAGAAATTGTGATGTCTTTAGGTAATCTCACAATGTACTCTAAATCAGGGGTCGGCAACCAAAGTAACGCGTGTAAAGCTTGGCACGCAGAGCAATTTTTAATGTTGTGAATACCATAATGTTAAATTTATATAAAGAAATAATAATTAGTCAATAATATTTGTTATATTACAAAACATTAAATTTGTTTGACATTACTATTGAATCAAATGTGGAAACGTTTTAAATTAAAGGGTGATAATTAACCCGTTTCATTTGAGCTAATATTTCTAATGTTGTTTTTTTTCTATAAAAAATAAATGGCTTACAATTTATAAGTTTGAAACGATCCAACTGTAATAAGTATTGGAAAATTATATAAATATTATAGGACTAAATAATTTATATGTATGTTTCCAAGCACTACATTAACTACCCAGATTGTATGATTAGTATGTATCTATTCCTCTTAACGATAGTGCGCAGGATATAATAAAGGTTGAAACGCATTAAATGACATCTCAGTAAATCTGAGATCAAATATCACTAATATTAGCAGCACCCAAAGACATCACAAATTTCTTTATAACTGGATGAGTCTACGCTACCAGACAATCAAGCCTTACTTTTTTTAGCTTACGTTTATTTGAGTACAGGGATCGGTCGGTGGCAGGGATAGAACCCGCGACGTGTCGGTTAACAGTCCGGTGAACCAACCCAATCACCAGCCGGCCGCACACCATACTCTTCTAATACTGACCCCTACTTTTTAGAAAAGTCATTGCGATTCCTTTTTCCTATTAGTAAAATAATATGTAGGCCTACAGATATTTAGCAGCACTTGCTTTTACATCACATTTCATTTAAAAACTTATCGATTCAAATAGCTGAGGTGTTCAAATTATATTAGGTACGTTTGTACCGCCCACTTGCCATTCACCGCCTAACAATGGCCCCTGGAACGTCAGCGCCCTTCCAAAGCCTACCACCGCCCCCCGGGTGGCGATAACGCCCCCGTTGAGAACATGTGGTCTAACCATAGACTATAATATACATGGACCGCTTGCTTTAGTATTTCTGCTATATGATGACTTGAAACACTGATTTTCGGAATTCCCGATTCTAAATAACGTAATTGCTATACAGGAAATAAAGTTATTGATATACAACTTCCGTTTTATTTAATCGCTATGATTTTCTCAATGAAAAATTAAAATCGAAAGTTGTACAGAGCGGAAACATTTATAGATCAGTGTTGTGTGCGCACGGAAAAAAAACATAAGCTCTAAAAATAGAGCAGGCCATCCGTCTTACTATAGTCAATTATAATAGGATTAATAGGCCTACAAGTATTCATTTAAAGTCGAAAAAAAATGCGATTTAATAAGACGGAACTTGTATAACAATTACTTCATTTAGAATCGGGAATTGCAACAAAAAAAAAAGAAGATAATAGCATAAAAAACTAAAGCAAGCGGTCCATGTATATTATAGTCTAGGGTCTAACTCATTAAAGTACCTTTCGGACCAAACTGATTATAGGGCTGGTGCAGCGTTCACCAGTTTCTGTAGCCACGGCATACTAGGGTCTAGGTGGAATGAGTAGAGTGGAAAGATTACGGTGGATTGAAAAAATGGGCTAAGGGTTAATGCAGGTTTTACCGTGCAAAACATAATATTATAATGTCTACAATTCAAATCCCTAAACGCATCACACAACTATCCCAAAAGTTGACCCTAACGAGAACAAAAGGGAGGGGGGCCTTAAACTATAAAATATGGACGGATACACACACAAAAAATGTTTTAAAAGGTATAACAAACACAAAACACACAAAACCTGGTAAAACTGCCACACCTGACAACGGAAAGAACGCCGGGTGGATAATAAAAAATTTTGGTATTTATTGTAATTGGACGCTAGCGATAAATATGTCTTGATGGTGTTAGGTTATTTATTTTAAAAAAAGAAACTATAACAAATAGAAGTCCATGCTGGACATTTAGAAGCCGTGATAGAAAAAAAAATCCCTTGCATTTGAAGTTGTTGTTAATATATTTAAAAAAAAAATATGCCAGTGAATATTAAAAGGCTTAGAAATCTTATTCACTGACCGCTTGCCACCCCCTCCTACCTTTTGAAACACACACACGCATTAATTGTAAATACATGAAGTTGAAGAACTCAATCATGAATTTTTACGAAACAATCAAATGAAGACTTATCATTAAAATGCTTTTTTTTTTATTTTCGCGTTGGAAAATCTACGTTGCGAAAATGTGCACACAAGAAATAATGTTTAAAAAAAATACGCATTAATTTCATCACAACATTTTAACATAAATCTATTTTCCTATACATTTTAACAAATCTACAAGCATGAAACTGAAAGAAAAAAAACTTTATCACTTGAAAAAAAAAATCTTTAGCAAAACATAATATTATAATGTCTACAATCTTTGGATTAAAAAATGCTAATTTTTCTTTCTTTGCTCTCGTTTGACGAGATAAGGTGTATGACTGGCTATCTAGTCCCTATATAGTATAAACAAACTATATATACACCAATATCAACATCATTACTACAAAAAGAAGGATAGGCACACCAGAATAGAATTATTGCGCGTCAGCGTCAGGCCATACTATCTTTCACTACCATGAGAATTCACAAAAGTAAACTAACAAGAAATATGTTTATATATCGTCAAGACTTTAGTCAACCAGAATGCAATAGGGCGTTTGCAATCACGTGACAAATATCACGTGTTTTTTGTTTACTTTGTGTAATGGTGTACAATGGCCGCTGTATTATTATGTTTCATATAGGCTCGAGCTTTTTTTTATTGATATTTTGTGTTTAAAATGATGATTAATGTATTGATATGGATTCTATTAATTCTATATTAGATTAATACACCTATCAAAAGAAGATTCTTACATTAAAAATGTTACATTACTATTGAACGATTAGGCCTACAATGAAAATAACGAATGACTCCTATAACTCACTTCAATAAATCCATTCAAATGCAACACATACCGGCCAGATATTAAGATGATGAATTGAGCTTAAAATGTTGAAATTCGTTGAAAAAATACCATGTCAGTCTTTCTCTTGTACTAGTAAGATGATCTACGAAGATTTATCTAATGATTTGTGCGTAGGATAGCCAATATTCAAATGTGAATTTGGCATGATAAAGAAGTACTTCACCATTTGTGTACACCAAGTGGCTTCTATTTACACAAATACGTCAATAAAAAACCTAAGCCACGCCCATTGCGAACGCTCTATAGCTGACTTTTTCTTGTATGATAAATTGTGTGATAGTGTGGGTGCATGTCTATTTGGATAAGTATGGTTCTGTACTTTATTACAAATAGTTGTTTTATATTGTTTAAAATATGCTGAAAGAGAAAACATATGTAATCAAGACAAGATACAATTTGTTTAGATCAATTTTATCTTATAAAAAGCTTAACAACCTTGAGTAAGTAAGTAAGTAAAGGGAATTCTTTAAATGCATGGCATGAGTGAGTGACATTGTTAGGGACAGACTAGACTTGAGCTCAAATAACCAAACATTGCAAGCGTGGAACAATTTGTATAATATATGTATCTAGCATTGCAAGCATGGAACAAATTGTATAATATATGTATCTAGCATTGCAAGCGTGGAACAAATTGTATAATACATGTATCTAGCATTGCAAGCATGGAACAAATTGTATAATATATGTATCTAGCATTGCAAGCGTGGAACAAATTGTATAATATATGTATCTATCATTGCAAGCGTGGAACAAATTGTATAATATATGTATCTATCATTGCAAGCGTGGAACAAATTGTATAATATATGTATCTAGCATTGCAAGCGTGGAACAAATTGTATAATATATGTATCTAGCATTGCAAGCGTGGAACAAATTGTATAATATATGTATCTAGCATTGCAAGCGTGGAACAAATTGTATAATATATGTATCTAGCATTGCAAGCGTGGAACAAATTGTATAATATATGTATCTATCATTGCAAGCGTGGAACAAATTGTATAATATATGTATCTAGCATTGCAAGCGTGGAACAAATTGTATAATATATGTATCTAGCATTGCAAGCGTGGAACAAATTGTATAATTTATGTATCTAGCATTGCAAGCGTGGAACAAATTGTATAATATATGTATCTAGCATTGCAAGCGTGGAACAAATTGTATAATATATGTATCTAGCATTGCAAGCTTGGAACAAATTGTATAATATATGTATCTAGCATTGCAAGCGTGGAACAAATTGTATAATATATGTATCTATCATATATGTATGTGTGTTTGCTACATACAAAATAAACTCTTTAAAAAAAACTACAACAACAACTTATAGTTCTTAAATAATAACAAAAAAGAACATTACATATTAAAATAAGGAAATATTTTTGTGTTTTGTGTATAAGGTAGTCAGTCTACTATTATAGTTTAACCCTTAGTTGACCGTTTATTGTACAGATCGGAGATGTAAACAAATATTATATTTATTCGTCTTAGGAAACTTTATAAGATTCTACATTATTTTGAGAGTATTATTTTAACTACTTCTTTGTTTGCTAAAAAAAAATAATAAAAAAAAATATAAAAAAAATTATTTTTACAACACTTGCTCATTTTAAAAGAAGACAATCTGTAGCAAAGCTCTTTATGAACCTTTTTGGGTTGGAAAATTATAAATTATTTAACATTTCATTGTGTGTCTACATCTTTCTTTGATATCAGCGTTTAGAG
The DNA here is from genome assembly GCA_949126835.1 of Anisus vortex. Classification (NCBI taxonomy): domain Eukaryota; kingdom Metazoa; phylum Mollusca; class Gastropoda; family Planorbidae; genus Anisus; species Anisus vortex. Next base: position 42,542,944 of record OX421500.1, on the reverse strand, counting down.
TTGGGTAAACTCACCAGAATACAAATCTACGCGCCGACAGCTCGGTCACAGTGATCCGCCTTGCATGTCGGCAGCGAATACAGCTGTTAAACCTTTAAAAATTAATAATTGACTGATTTGTTGATGAAGTTATTATAATTACTTATAATTTATTTAATAACTCTATAATATATTGTGTGCTAGCTACACTATGGCCTTACAGTGCGTGGCCATTATGGGCACTGTTAAAAATAAAAACCCACATATAACATATAACATTATATTATTATCACATAGATCTATTCGAGCGTACTATAAAACTTCTGAAGTTGTACACACAAGCGTACAGAACTATACCTCTCTACCGAGATAGAATTTCCTGAGTACCATTATGGTACTTATAACCAACTATAGTCTCGCGTATCTACTTTATCTACTTTGGCACGTCATCTGATATCAACACTAACGTCATGGTGTAACACTAACCTACCGAAAATATAGAAATAAAATGGCAGTAAGGAGTCACGCGATGCCACCATTATATTTGTGTGTGTGGGCGGGGGTGGGGGGGGGGAGGGAATTTTCGACAACTTGTGACTCGATACCTAGTCGATACCGCTTGTCCTAACACTTGTGACTAACATACTAACACAAGGAAAAGAATGGTAGGCCGGCATATCTGACAGACAATGACAAGATGTATAGATAAGTGTTGTGAAGCTATGGGTTGACAGGCTAGCTTTAAGTAAAGTATCCTCTTTCAGACCAAACCTTAATCCATAGGGCAATCGGAGCAGCTAGTGTTCATCAGTTTCATTGGCCACGGCATTCAAGGGGATTGTGCGACCGGCTGGTCCTGCTGTTAGTTCGCCGGAGTGTCAACCAACAAGTCGCGGGTTCTATCCCCGCCGCCGACCGATTCCCTGCCACCCTGCAGTGACGTAAAATTTTTCTAGAGCGCGCTGGGCGTGCTAAAATAGCCCGGATAAAAGCGCTATATAAATAACTATTATTATATTATTATTATTATTATTACATGCCGTTCTAAATTTCTCACTTTTATGTAATAATTCCATATTTGATTGTTATTTAGAAACAAAGTTATTTCATGAATAATTAGCGCTAAAATCAACGTTTAGCAAACATGTTATTATGCAGCTCGGACCTTAAGAGACGGGACAAATATGTTATCACACAAGCGGTCATAAAGTTGTACAATTTTCTTTGAGTAGGCCTAGTTATTTCATAGCGTGCTCTCCGAATAAGACCGAACATTTAATGACTTAAAAGTTAAGCACTAAATTTTTTTTATATTTTTTTTTAAAGGTGTAAAAGGGGGAGGGGGGGGGGGGGGGTAAACAGTTATTTCTTGACATACCACTCATCATTTCTTCGTGGTTTTTATTCCATCTTTCCATCTTCTGAAACAAAACACACACAAAAAAGTTTTTGCCAGAAACCAGCCCAGAAATTGGAATAGACGTTACCATTTATACCGGAAATGCCGCCATCGTAATGTGTGCTTGTGTGTGTGGAACATAGGTATTAGCACGATGTTAACAGGTGTGGGGGGGGGGGAGGGTATACACCGATACCGTAATCTCATATCATATACATATATCATAGTCCATATATCATATCCATAACCTTAAATGGACGAGGGGCGGGGAATATTCTTTTCACGACCAGTGATACCGCTATAAAATTTCAAAAAACCCAAGTTGAGTTCCCCAGAAAAAAGCCAAAATATAATAAAAATGGTCTCGGTGACTTATTTCCCCCCCCCCCCCCCCCTTTCCTTATTATTTTTTTTCAACTTCACCCATGTGCGACTCTCCGCCCCCCCCCCCCCCCCCCCCTTTTTTTGGTCCCCAAAACTAAAAACTAAAAAAAAAAAAAAGAAAAAAATAGTTTAATTTTTCACATTTTAAGTTATAATGTTATATATAATAAGATAATTGAACTGTTTACGTTTCAATTTTTGATACTTAAAAAAAAAAATTGTTTTCGAATTGTTGAGGGTGAAATCATGCACAAGTGCAGGAAAAGCCTGATTTATTATTGCCCCCACCCAAAACCGATCACTATTTTTCCGATGTAAAATGTTGCCTCCCACCCCTTTATACTATTTGCCAACCATTTGCCCAATCACCCCTCCCTACGTATTTACCGGTAGCCTAAACTATTTGTCTCTCCTCCCACCTCGCATTGTTTTTTTTGTTTCAACCTCTTCCAGTTAATAACCTACATAGTCATATGATGTGGAATATTTCTTCTATTCACTCGTACTAATAGGCTGCGGCGGATGTTTACCATGATATCTGATCAATGAATTTAATGTTGTCAAATGTGAGGTTAAATTCATTATACACCACTTCACCCTCCCCTCCCCATCCTCGTTGCCAGCTTATTCATTCGTTCAATTTCCAGCCACCTCAGCACTGTTTTTATACGAAGTAACCGAGCCGTCGCTGGTGAGTCTAGCTAAATCTGCTGTAGCAGTAAAGATGACATATGCATTTAGACTTTTAATCGCTTCCCAAAATACATTTGGGACACTAAAATACATAAAATAATGTTCATATTGTCTTGATAGAAAAAGCCAAGTTAAAAAGCCAAAGTCCTGGAAAAAAAAAAGCCAATATCCCAAGTTGGGATCGAAAAAGCCAAGATCTTGGGGAAAAAAGCCAAGGAGTGGTATCACTGGCCACTACAGTCAAACGTAACCTACTTCTCCCGTTTCCACTCCATTGCGCCCCCAACCCTCACACACACACAATGAACAATGAACAATATTTTATTTGCCACATAGTACATAGGTACAATAAAGGCATAGTCAAAAACATAAGAAAATTATAGCATTTGTGAATAATAAATTGAACAATAATAGTAAAACCAATATTAGTAATAAAATGAAAGTAATAAAAAATTTATTAATTAAAGGTATCCTAAAAGAAAATTCAGGGGGGATAATTTAGTTTATAACACAATTTTTGGGGGGAAAAAACTAACAAAGAAAAAAAACAAAAAAACTACAACTTAATTTACTAACATAGACATACAGGTAAATCACTTTCATTAGACCTGCACGGCATTAACATAGTGAGAACAAACATTTAAGAAATCATTCACAATTTTTCTTGCGGCTTAGTATATTACATTTCTTCTACGACTATCTCTCAATATCATATTGACAAACCAACAAGTTAAAATACTTAAACATTTCTAACCTTTTTCTCATTTTTTAAAAGCAGATACTAATATTTTTGAAAATATGCTTAGTTTTTTAAGTTCTTTTAGAGAGCTAGAATTAAGCAGTTCCGACATTTTTTCTACATTAGGTCTGTTATAGTAATATTTTTTTAGATACATTTTTCGTTGGGCATTGAAGTGCACACATTGGAGTAAATAGTGATATCCATCTCCTATATCTTTTAAGCAAAAGGGACATAATCTTAAATTATAATCTATTCTGGAGTGGCGACCCAGTTCAACAGGGACACACACACCAAGTACGGTAACTTATCCGAGTTCAAGCCCCTTGCAATGACTTCCAGCCTGGCTGACACAGCGGATCATATTTCCCAATGAATGGAGGCCTACTCATTGGGACAATTAATAGGTGGCGAAGTCCTTCTTTTAAAATATATATAAAAAATGAGCGCAGTTTAGATTTTCAATAGTACTAGCTGTAGCCTACGAATCCGCAGTTTCATGTTGCTTTATCTTTTAAATCGTAGCAGGAACATGAAAAAAAACAACAAAAAAACACAACCACTCGGGGATAAAGTTCCACTCGGGAAGAACTCCGGTTAGTCCTCGGAATCTCAAGATCAACTTTTTGGTTTTGTTACACACACACACACACTCATACATACACACATATATACACACACACACACATACACACATACACACACACACATATATATACACACACGCATACACACACGCAAACACAGACACACACACACGGCCAAAGTGATGATGGTGACTCGTGTTACTTCAAGGTATGAGTCGGTGTGAGTAAAAAAATAAATCTGCCGGAGAGGATTTGGAGCGGCATTAAATCATTTTGGCTGGTCCCTTGAGGCCCTCCTTCCACCCACCCCCTTACACTCCCCAATAGAGAGAGAGAGATAAATGGAGGGAGATATATATATATACAAGCTACATTGTCCGGCTTTGCCCGGGTGAAAAAAAAAAGGACAGTATAAGGTGCATATAAAAAAAATTATAAACTACACTGTACTACACTTAAAAGAAAGCTATAAATCTTATATTTAAATTAAATTTTTTTTACTGAAGACTTTTAGGAAAGTAATTTAAAATAAATATTGTAATCGGGTAAAAAAATAGGCAAGTATTTTTATTTAACAAAAATATAAATTGCCCGTAGATTTACAATGTCTTTTGCTTTTAAAAGTTTGAAAAAAATCATCGAAATAATAAGGTATAGTCGAACTGGAGAATCGAACCCGGGTCGCTCGCATAGCAGTCCACTACGTTTACCACTGAGCTAGCGTAGACAGTCATGTCCGATGTGAAAAATTATTAGACAGTATATTGGCCTAGGCCTAAATAGGTCAGTGACACAAACTCACGTGATTTCAAATTGACCAATGGGGATCCGTATGCGGACAAACACGCTTATTTTATATATATAGATATACACGGAGAGAGTGCGGGGGAGGGAGGGGTATAGAGAGAGGGGGTGGGGTAGGGGATAGATAGAAAGTCTGAATGAGAGAGAGAGAGAAGGGTGGAGGAAAAAGGGAGATAGATAGTGAGAGAGAGATAGAGGATACTTTGTAAAATCAAACGATTCTAAAGGCAATAGTGACATTTTCTTTCTTCGAGGTTTTCACCTTTTTCATTGAACTTATTACAATTAAATATTGCGTTTTCATAGCTCTACAATTCCTGATGGTGTAGGAGGTAATGCGGTGGTCTTATCTTATCTTATACATTAGGCCTAGAGACGATCCTTCTATAAAGAAGATTATTTCGTCTTACGCTCATCCGTGGTCCGAGTCTAGTCATGCATCCGTAACAATGTGTTAAATAATGTTACATTACTGGTTTTCCTGGTTTGTTCAGACAAGCCATTCCATGCCCGGAAGAAAGAGTACTTATACGTATTTGTTCTCGCATCATGGAATAAGAAAAGTGTTTATGTTTTTTTTGTTTATCTGAGATTGTAACAAATTGCTATTTTATATTCTATCTAAAATAGAGTTTAATGCCTTATGTATTATTACTACTTAAAGTCTTTCCGCTAGTCTTTGTGTTGTATTTCTAAATAAGAGTTCAATGACTTATATATTATTACTACTTTACTCTTTGCCCTTTTTTCTTATAATGTTTCTAGGATTAGTAATTTAACTATTACTCTAAAGTAACTTTGCAAAAATATAGGGCACGTTTATAACTCTTACATGGATGTCAAACAGCTTATCTTATCTTTTAGCTTGTTTCTTTTTATTTCAAATTTTGCTCTTTTCGTTACCTCTGTAAATTTAAGCTGGGGGGGGGGGGGGGGGGGGGGGGGGGGGCTGGAACGAGTACAAGCACGAACAGAATAGGGTGGTTTGTCTGCAATATAAAATATAGCCCAATTTTTAGGCACTCCTTATCACGACAAACGTAAAATAAAAATCTTGCACAGCTAGCCCTACTGTCATTTCGTCTTCTTCTTCTTCCTTGTACCTCCGTTAGACGAGGGTAAAGTTTGTAAAGTTCACAATTTTCTGTGATTTGATAACTAATGCTCTGTGATCACACGTCCTGCATTAACAGTTTATAACTATGGAATTAAGTTACAGATTTTAATCGATGAGATAACACGCCGTCACTTATTGCTTATAATGGAAATCTGATCTCCAAATCTTAAATACAGTGGTACCTCGTGTTAAGAACTTCATTCGTGTCTGAACTCGGTTGATAACCTGAAACTTTGGAAACCTGAAACAATAAAATCACTGCAACAAACTCAATACGTTTCAAGAATTTTAAAAATCATTCTTTTTTAAATTATTAACATCTAGTCGTTAAGCTGAAAAAAAAAGGCAAAAAATACGACGTGTACATCACGTGTTAAATAAGGAGAGAGAAAACAGCCACATAAATTTCCAGTTGATTTTCATTGATCCAGATTAAGATAAGAGTTTTAAACTTCTCTACAAATTTGAGGTCTTTGCTTCTGCAGCTTAGTTACGCATTTAGCCACATCGACTGATTTGAGTAACTCTTTGTTCGTATGTGTTCTTTATGATGGTGTTACTATGCTGTTCTGTTTAGCCATGACATATGCACAAACGCCATTTAAAAATTACATAAATATTTCTTTTTTTCACCTCCACTATTAGATCTATACATTGGTGCCTCCAAGCAGCACAACCGTTTTTCTAATTCATAATTGATCGGGCTTAGCAAGGACAGTAATGAAAGAGAATAACTGAACAGAGTGCCACTGCTAAGAGATCTTAAGTTTTGACTGGTGTGTAGTAAGGCCAATGAAATTTGAGGTTGCGCACGCGTGTAAAACTAAGATAGACTTACTAGTCTAGCGCTAAGTACTGTGAGGTCTTCGTTTGTACTGTAAGCGATTGTTTGTCTCCATCGTTAAACCCACCTAATAGTCTCTTTTCGTTAGTAGCCCGAGGCACTGTTCGTAACATGAGGCACTGTTCGTAACCTGAGGTACTGTTCGTAACCTGGGGCACCGTTCGAAAACCGAGGCACCGTTCGTAACCTGAGGCACTGTTCGTAACCCGGGGCACTGTTCATAACCTGAAGAACTTTCCGTAACCTGATACAAAAATGTTTCTAAACGGTAGTTCGTAGCCTGAAAATTGTTCATTTCCCGAGTTACCACTGTATTTCTTAGCGCCACTTCTGCAGAAAAATGTTATGTACAAAACCAAAGCAGTCCCCTGCATTGGTCTAATAGGTACGTTTAGTTGTTGTTATTGTTTTGTGTTGTTATTTTTTTTGTCTGACCATACACAGCACGGCTTAGGGGGAGCACCACACCCATCCTTAAAGAAAACAGCTTGAGTGGTCTGAAATGTCAAACAGCTTAATAAGATCATCTTAATAAATCACTACAGACTAGAAGACAGAAGGGCAAAGAGTGAAGTAGTAATAATACACAAGGCATTAAATTATAATTTAGAAATAGGCCTATAAAACAAAAACAACCTGTCGCAAATGCTAAGATAAACATAAGGACAAAAGCACGTTTCTTATCCCTTTATGCGAGAACAAATGCATATAAGTACTCTTTCCTTCCGAGTGGCATCCGGCCACGGAATGCTTGCCTGAACAAAGCAGGAAAAGCAGTAACTAAACATCATTTAAGACACTAATAGAAATGCAGGATTAAACTCAAACCACAAATGAGCGTAGGACGCAATTATCTTCTTTAAAGAAGAAGCGTCTGTAATGTATAAAATAAGATAAGATCATCCTTGATGTGCCTAGTAAGTTAGATTTTCCAAAGTATACACCAATTGAAAAAAAATGTCTTTAAGACAGCAACAGGCAGAGCTTTACACTCTTACGTCCAAGGCGTAACTAAGTTCAGGGGTGGATCTTGGTAATTGAAAAGTAAGAGCCTGTCCGAGACGAGCCACCCTGTAACAAAGGGTATGCGATTCACTTCTATCCCCTACCTGCGGAATTCCCCCTGGGTCATTAAGGCGGTGGCTGGCTCGTATACCTGCGCGGTTGCACAAATTCCAGACAAGTAGACCGTAGCCTATGCTACGCCCTGTCGGCGTGCCGCGGTTAGGCTGGACTTGGACATGATCTTAGTGTGCCCTAATTCATCCATCCATTGACATGGTTACAGAATGCGCGTCCTGTATTTATGAGACACTGATAAATCGGTGAATTCCCGTCGGACAGGTTTAATCCATAAGGCCGGTGAAGCAGCGTTCACCAGTTTCTGTGGCCACGGCATACTAGGGGATTATGTGGCCAGCACTATGCACAGCCGCCTTTACTTTACCCCAACGAAGGTCAGGTATCCATCAGAGCTAGGGACACCCTAGTCCCGGGAGAAAATCGTAGCCTGCACCAGGATTCGAACCCAGGACCCATCGGTATGCCAGCACAACGCGCTGCTCGTGCCCGCAAATCGGTGAATGCTGACTTACAAAGGCTATTGAACGAAACTAAATCCCAATTCTCTAAAGATTGTTTTAATATCATATTGTACAAGATGTGTGCAAATAGTGGAGTAATTCACAGTCTGGGACAAGAGAATCTTTTAAAAAAGAACTTAAAGACCTTTTTCTTTGGCTAATACATCTGGCATTGCAAGTCACACCAAGAGCGCACTGAGCTTGCTAATTTAATAGCATGGAGAGAAGCACTATATGAAGTGCCCATTCTTATCTTATCTTATCTTAATGGTGGGCTAGGGCATTATACTGGCCACACAACTTCCATGGATGCAGGGAGTGGTAATTGTTGCTTAGATACAATATTTTAAAGATAAAAGCCTAAAACACACATGTGATTTTTAATGTACAAATTGTTCATGTTTCCCAATTCGAGGTTCTGTAATCGAACTAATTACTGCGCCAATCTTGAGAATTCGACAATTTACATTCGAGACTTAATCCGTGTACCATAAAGAAATTATCATTACCTCCAAAGGATTAAGCTTAAAGGATTAAAGTCTGAGATACGCCCAGTTTTATTTTTAATTTATAACTGTATAATCTGTATTATCTCTACTCTTCTCCTCCTCCCCCCCCCTTTTTTTTTTCACAATCTCAGCTACACAACCATGAAACCAGTTTTTCAATTTTGGTCATAAAAATCTTATTTTAAAATGCCAGCCATGTTAATTAAGTAATATCTACGTACCAGTAGAGGGCTTAAAGTAGCTTAGAGGTCTCCAAACTACGGCCCGCGGGCTAGATGCGCGAGACCATCTCATCCGGCCTACGGAAACCATTTTAACTACGATAAAAATTACGGAAATTTACCTGTACCCAGCCAAGATCAGCCACCGCTTACGTGGACGTTATGTTTTTATTTATCGAATTAAAATAGAGGCGAGTAGTAGTAGTGCGTTATGTTTTCACCATTCCCACTAATACAGGTGTTCGTGTGTAGTGGATAAATGTGCTAGTAAATTATAACTGAGTACAATTATATTAAATTAATAATATAAAAACACTTCCACGTTTCGATTTTTTTTTTGGACCTCAAGTTTGAGGTTTCTGTTTGATACTTAATGCGCCCTCGGGCTGAAAAGTTTGGAGACCCATATACTAGCTCAATGGCTTCCAATGTTTGTCTTTCTCCAGTACATCTTGAACAGACTTTTGATTTATTAGTAGGTCTACCCCGTACATTCTCGAACCACACCGGCAATCCTTTAAAAAATGTCTTAAAATATATATGACCAAAAGCTATTTGTATGAATCTAATAAACCCATAGATACCAATGGGGTCTATATTTTAAGATCGCTTTTCAAAAGAACATTTTCAATTTTTTATCTGTAGCCCACAGCGTTCTGGTCAATGTAATTTTTACCAGACCTACTTAATTTTCCCACGGGCAACGCCGGGGAATTTAGCTTGTTTTTCATACACTTGAACCTACCCATATAACTGAGTAATAGGAAAAAGCCACATATAAACCTTTTTACTTTGACCCTGGAAAAGGGGCGTGACCTTGAGACTCACTGACATAAATGGACGCTTAGGGGCAACAATAATCGTAAACCTTCTTTCTACTTAGTATTTTACTAAAGGCTTGTTGGTGTTTTTTTTTTTTGGTTATGTTAGTATAGTCTTTTTTATTATTTTAGACAATACAACCACATGGAAACCTTATACTAAATACCTAGGGAGGGAATTGTTAAAAAAATAACCTTTAGAGCTTTTTTTTTTTAAAGAAAAACATTTATTAGACCTGGACTCTATGCTTTGGACCTTAATATTATGGTCGATTCTAATGTGATCACTGTGTCATTACTTTTTGTTCGAGTTGCTTCAATTTAAAAAAAAATAACATTTAGAACTAGTTTTTTATCGAAAAATAATAAATTAGGCCTATAGGCCTAATGCTTTTATTACTGTGGGCCATTCAAGCTATTGATTAACTTAGCCCTAGATCGCTCGTTTTGATTAATAAAAAGGCAAATATAATTCTAGATATAACTTTATGTTTGATAGAGACAGAGGCAAGGGGCATCTTCACGAATATAAAAACCATAGCAATAGCAAATATTATGTTAAACTTAAAAAAAAAAAAATGTTCGTAGAAAGGCTATATATAGGCCAGTGACGTATAGTCGGGCTTATGACCGTATGCCGAATGTCGGCATATGTGTTCCATGGGCCTATTGAATATGTTAGGCCCATAGATATTTCATATTGTCATTGTGCATGAAATATTATTCAATAATATAACTAAAAATTCATGGAAAAAATCACGCATCAGTTTGCAAATATCAAACATATAGCATACCATACCTTCATGATCGCTTAATTATTTCATGCAATTGCAGTCGGTTAATCAACACGTTTCTATAGGAAATAGTTTCAGTTCAAACTGTTTATAACCTATAGACTATAATAGGCCTACTATAGTAGTATAGTTAACTTTATGATAGGCCGATTTGAAATGCCTATATAGACCTACTATATTAAATAATTAAGGTCTATATCCTATAGGCCTATATTTATAATTTATATAGCCTTATAGCCTAGTCAATCACTACAAGACCCCCAAATTAGTCTAGATGTATGTAGGAACTGTATGCTTCACTTTCGGATTTTGTTAAAGGTTCCAGGAATTTGTTCGATCATTTTGAAGAAAAAGCAAAGGAAAAATTACCTGATGTTGATTACAAGAAAAGAAGATATAGACGAAGGCATATCAATGATGATGAAGATGATGCTTTAGTGAACCTTAAGCCAAGAGCCAAGAACCCAGTTCAGAATCAAAAGATTTATACAAGTGACTGATGCATTAGAGTCAAGTGTGACACAGATGGCCTTAGTATAGGCTATAATGATGCTGCAAAGAAGAATAAAAATGAGTTTAAGTTAAAGATTTATTATTTTAATATCAATATATTTCTTACTTGTCTTTCAGTTTAACCCTCTAGGTATCAGAAAAATCATATTGTATTTGGCACTGATATTTAATATCTTGACGTATAAAGGGCCCCATATATCAAATAGCTTAGGGACTTATTAAGTCTAAATCCGGCCAGGGTATGTACATATAATGTATGCTCACGCGTGCTCACAAGTCACAACTGCCTGTAATCAATACATAGTAGTTTGTTTGCTCAGTTTTACGTTTCAACAACAAACCAAACAAAATAACAAAAGACCATAAAACTACAATAAATGTCAGATAACAACAAAAAGCAACAACAGTAAATCAATTACAAAACATCCAACATTGATCCATGTATTTCATGAAGTACATGAAAGTACATGAAAGTAGGGCCTACATGATACGTGTTATAGCACAATAAATAGGAAGTCTAACATAAAGATAACATAAAAAAACATACGCAGAAGGATAAACAACAAATATTGCCTTTTTCATTTTCACTTAAATTGACCTTACAATAGTGGTTGATAGGAGGATATAAATAATAAAGACGCGCTTTTAATAAAACCTGACGGTATAGTAACTAGTCAATACATATAACATTGTTAGTTATTCTTTATGACCATGATATAGTAACTAATATATTGTATGTAAGAGATTAGTTATCATGTCTTAGTTTATAAATTGTTGTAAGGTGTACATGATATTGAATAAAGGATTTGGCACTATGGAATGAAAGAGATTATTCAAGGGCTTCCTATAAACTTATCTAGATAATAATACCTTACGAGGTGATAGTTGACATTATAAATAAAATCTCTTAATTTTTTTTTCTGAACACTTTAGAAAAGAACGTTTAGTTTTTGCAAAGACTATTGACAAGTCTTAACGATTATACATGCATAAAAGGTCGATCAGAAACACATTTCCGGTCCCATTCGATCATTTGATTCGAAACATGTCTGTGTGCTACGCTACTGGTTGTACGAAAAGCTGTAAGGAATTAAATTATATTTCATTTCCAAAAGATATCGCCAAAAAAACACGATGGATTGTGAATTTCAGATTTGAAGAATCACCTATTTATAACCCTAAACTAATGGGCCGTATTGCTCATGAGAGTTAACACCCTTGCCCCTTTTACAAGTCAATCTTTTATGTCTGACTTGTAATTTACAAGTCAGTCATAAAAGATTGACTTGTATAAGGAGCAAGGGTGTTAACTCTCAGCAGCAATACGACCCATTGCTTGATGCCAAAAAATGTCTTTGTTATGAATCTACGAATTGTGTTTTTTTAATAACCAAGGACGCAACTCTTGACTAATTAATTTTATAAACATAGCTAAATTTAACCTAACACGACTAACACTTTGAGTATTAACTATTGCCTACTAACTTTTGATGTTAAAAACGGATTCCTCATAACTAATCCTATATGCTTTGTATATTTCTAAAAGACCATAACTGGTCAACGAGATTGCAATCAATTGTCAAAAACCACCAAAAGACCACCAAAAGGATGTTTTTTGTTTACGAAAATGGCGGGAATGTCACCGGAAGTTCATGATCTCTTCCATTTGAAAAGGTCAGGCCTCATTAAGACTTGTCAATAATAAGATGGACCGCTTGCTCTATTTTTAGAGCTTAATACTAGTTTGTTTTTTTCCGTGCGCAGCCAATAACACTGACTTTAATGGCTCCTAAACTTCCCTAAAGACTTCCGCTATACTACTTTCGATTTAAATCTTAATGTTCCATTTAGTAAATGATAGCGAATTACTAAACCGAAAGTCTAGAGTACCTAGTGCAATCGGAAATTCCAAAACTAAGTGTTTCAAGTTATCAAAAAGCAGAAATATCAAAGCAAGCGGTATATCTTATTATAATTATAGTCTTTAGTTTTTGTTAATGAAAAAGAACAATTTTGTTACAAACCCTGGTCATGAGGCTAGTACTCCGGACTGCGAACACAACAAGACGGGTTCCAGCCCCTGCCGTCTTGCAAAAAGTTTGGCGAATTTAGTTGCTTAGTTCCTTTGGTTCATCGTGGAACATAGGGCCCTCACAACAGTTCTTTAACACAGCTCGATTCTAGGGCAGCCCCCATAAAATGTTGCAGCTTTTCATTTCACCCCAGCGGGATCGTCTCCAAGGACTAGACTTGAACTCCGTTTTTAACTGAGAGCTGAGGTGATTAATCCCTTATAGCCCTGGATATGTACTCTGCCGTGCATCTGAACACTTTTAAATCTCCTTAGAAAACAGTGGATCGTCCAATGCTGTTCTTAGTGATCTTCTACATAGAATGAACTACTGTAATTTATACCACTTATCAGCCCGACTGTTCAATAGGTGATTCAAGCTGCGTCAAAATAATCGATTTTATTAATTGTTTTATGAGAAGGGAGAAATTTACCGAAAGTGTTTTTTTTTACTAGCATCATATATATAGATTGATGACATAAAGTAGTACAAGTGTGAATAGCATTCCCGTTCTAGGTTCTTGAATTTATCGTGTGGGTGGGTATTTTACCGGCAGGGATATTGGCATAAAACATTTTGTAAACGAAAACAAATGCAAGGTAGGCTAATTATTAGTCAAGTTCTTATACTTTTAATATGACTTTCTGTTCAAGGTAGGCCAATTATTAGTCATGTTTTTATACTTTTAATATGACTTTCTGTTCAAGGTAGGCCAATTATTAGTCATGTTTTTATACTTTTAATATGATTCTCTGTTCAAGGTAGGCCAGTTATTAGTCATGTTTTTATACTTTTAATATGACTTTCTGTTCAAGGTAGGCCAGTTTATAGTCATGTTTTTATACTTTTAATATGACTTTCTGTTCAAGGTAGGCCAATTATTAGTCATGTTTTTATACTTTTTATGGTTCAAATACCGGTGAAGTGTAGGATTTGTTCTTAGGTCCGAAGGGTGTCCCTGAGTCTATGCAGGTCTGACTAATCAATAGGAGGCTTGTGAGGTACTTAGAGGAGAATGGACTGGTTGCTCCATCGCAAGCCGGCTTCCGTAGTGGAAGAAGCTCGATGGATCAGGTGACGCTCTTGGTTTAGAACATGGCTGACGGGTTTCAGCGGAAAGAGTTCACACTAGCAGTGTTCCTAGATTTTAAACAGGCATACGACAAGGTCTGGCGGCCGGGGTTGTTGTTGTAGCTAAAGAGGCTAGGTGTCACCTCTAACATGTATAAATGGATCCAAGGGTTTCTAACCCGAAGGACAGTGGCAACTCGTTACGGGAAAGCGATCTCCCGGAAGCGCGTCCTGGAGCAAGGATTGCCCCAGGGCTCTGCACTGTTCTGTACATTGTTCCTAGCTTTTATCAATGATCTGCCGAACTATCTGGGAAGCTCGTCGCTGCTTTTGCGGACGATCTTGTGGTCTGGTCGACCGGGAGGGAAGCGCCTGCTCTACAGCGGACCCTCCAGCAGGATTTGAACGCAGTAGCCTGTTACGCCAAGCTTTGGCGTATGGAGGTCAACTGCCTAAAAGCAGTTTATTCGCTCTTTACCCTTGGAATCGATATCCTCAAAGTGCCGATCGAGCTGAACATTGATGGCCGCACTCTGGCATGTGACCAGAATCCGGTCTATCTCGGAGTGACACTGTACCGGAAGCTAACGATGTATGACCATGTGAGGTTAGTTCAAGAGAAAGCCGCTTCGAAGCTGAAAATTGTCAAGTTCGCAAATCTTCGATGCGGAGAGATGGAAGCCATCAGAATTGCCGTTGGGGCAATTGGGAAAACGTTTAAAAATACACCAGCGGCTCGTGCTGATGTGGTAATATTCAGTGATGCGCGCTTTCAGTACTCAAGGCCATCAACGGCTTGGTGTCATGGCCCGATCTGCTTGTCCGGCTGTTGGCTATTTCCGACCTGATCCTCAGGTACGAGGTGAAGGTTATTTTGAAGTGGAGTCCAGGTCATGCAGGAGTCGCTGGCAATAAGATAGTGGATGTCTTGGCTAAGAAAGGATCCCTGGTACCCACTCTAAAGGGTCCTTCCTCCTTTGAGAGTGCCCTCAGATCAATACGTGAGTGGGAGTCAAGACAATGGTTTAAGAACTGGGACGAGTCTGACAAGGGTCGAGATGTGTGGCAGCAACTAAAACGGCCAAATCGAGCTGATACGCGGTGGAAACTCCGCAGGAGAGAACAGGCAACGATTGCCCAGTTCCGTACAGGACACTGTCCCATTGGTGCCTATATAAGACGATTTAGGCCCAATTTCGAATCGCGGTGTCGACATTGCTTTGAAGCAGAAGAGACGGTCGAGCATTTGCTTTTAGACTGCCCTGCAGGAGGAAAGAGTGGATGGGAGTGGTCAACTGTTTGCACCGAACCTTTATGATGATTTAGCTCGGTCCGATCACTACAGTGAAGTGAGTTTTAAAGTCTTGTGGGTACTCACTGGGTACCTGCCTATAGTCGGGGTAAAGTGAAGGCGGCTGGGCATTGCCATGGCCACACAATCTCCTAGTATGCAGCGGCTACAGAAACTGGTGAACGCTGCTTCACCAACATTACGGACCGATTAGCTCCAACGGAATAGTTTATACTCTTAACTCTTAAAATGACTTTCTGTTAAAAAAAATCAAAATTAAAAAGCAATGTGTTTATAATTTATTTGATTAAAACGATCTTACAGAGATGAGATTTATTAATTTAAAGCTAAATATGTAAAACTTTTTTTGCTGGTAAAATAGATCACGCAATTAAAAAAGAAAGATTAATTTAATTTTAAGAGTTTCAACTGAAACATTGAAGTGTTAAAACTGGGGCAATGGGACTGAAAAAGCTAATTCAGTTATTACTGGACCAAAATGATTTTTAATTGCATATAGGCCTACATATATATCTTGAGTGGCCTTGATAAAAACATATGTAATTTTTATGACAAAAATATGGTTGCCATGGTTACGGCCGCCATTTAAAAAAAAATAGTCTATACAAAAGTTATAAAATTTAAAAAAGTATTATAGATATTTTGATTTTAATAGTGTTTTTATGTAGTACTATTACCATTTTAGGTACTAGACACAATTTTAATTAGATATTATTTAAATTATTGTTTTTATGAATTTTTTAATTTTAGTATTGGAATTTTGTATAAAATTCATGAAATGTGTTTTCTTTTAATACATTTTACAGACAAACTAATTATACATTCACCTTAAAACCCGGTCTAGTACTTCTAGATATAATATATAAAGCTACATACCAATTTGCAACATATTACCTCTAATGCTTCTCATTATTTTACAATTATCATAGCACAAAAACAACAAAAAAAAACATATTGAGAAAAACGCATTTAAAGGCAAAGAATCGACAAAGAAATTGAGTCGACACCCACATTTCAAACTCAATATTTCAGTACAAACCCGTCATTTTTTTTATTTTATTTCATGCATTTTTGTTACAATTAGGTTTAACAAGCTATTTTTAACAAACATTAAACAACTCTATTTTTGAAAAAATATGCCAAATGTGCCCCCCCCCCCCCCCTACTCAGTCCTGTTCCCCCTTAATTGAGACATTATGTTCCGTTCGTATTTACATATTAGTTGTCGTTTATTTTCGACTTTTCACTTAAATCTTTAGGCGTTATCGGCTGATTACCTTCACATATTGTAAAGAATGCTCTCCCTTCGAAGGTTTAAAGGTCGTCTTTTAAACAGATCAAAGCAAAAAAAACAAAACAACAACTCTATCAGCTCTGATTCGGATGAAATTGATTAAATACAACACGGTGAAAGTTAAACATTCTCTCACTGTGTTTGTTGTTATCTATGTTGTTGTTGTTAATTATTGAAAGGGCTGGAATAATTATTTTCTATTATCTGTGTAGTGTGGTTGATTAGCTTTGTTAATAACAGTGTTGAGACTGAGGACTATTTAGATTGTACACACTTGTACACGTATGTGATTTTTTAACCAGTTCAGGTATGAAAATATTTATTTTTTGAATTAAAGATCTAATTAGTACAAGATCTCTAATCATTTTTTACCCTGTATTTCTCTCTGTATATGTCTAGATATCTGTATCTGTCTTTCTGTCTACCTGTCTATCTGACTATCTGTCTACCTGTCTATCTGTCTATCTGTCTATCTGTCTATCTGTCTATCTGTCTATCTGTCTATCTGTCTATCTGTCTATCTGTCTATCTGTCTATCTGTCTATCTGTCTATCTGTCTATCTGTCTATCTGTCTATCTGTCTATATGTCTATCTGTCTATCTGTCGATCTGTCTATCTGTCTATCTGTCTATCTGTCGATCTGTCTATCTGTCTATCTGTCTATCTGTCTATCTGTCTATCTGTCTATCTGTCTATCTGACTATCTGTCTATCTGTCTATCTGTCTATCTGACTATCTGTCTACCTTTCTATCTGTCTATCTGTCTACCTGTCCATCTGACTATCTGTTTATCTGTCTATCTGTCTATCTGTCTATCTGTCTTTCTGTCTATCTGTCTATCTGTCTATCTGTCTATCTGTCTATCTGTCTATCTGTCTATCTGTCTATCTGTCTATCTGTCTATCTGTCTATCTGTCTATCTGTCTATCTGTCTATGTGACTATCTGACTATCTGACTACCTTTCTATCTGTCTATCCGTCTATCTTTCTACCTTTCTATCTGTCTATCTGTCTATCTGTCCATCTGTCTATCTGACTAACTGTCTACCTTTTATATCTGTCTATCTGTCTATCTGTCTATCTGTCTATCTGTCTATCTGTCTATCTGTCTATCTGTCTATCTGTCTATCTGTCTATCTGTCTATCTGTCTATCTGTCTATCTGTCTATCTGTCTATCTGTCTATCTGTCTATCTGTCTATCTGTCTATCTGTCTATCTGTCTATCTGTCTATCTGTCTATCTGTCTATCTGTCTATCTGTCTATCTGTCTATCTGTCTATCTGTCTATCTGTCTATCTGTCTATCTGTCTATCTGTCTATCTGTCTATCTGTCTATCTGTCCATCTGTCTATCTGACTAACTGTCTACCTTTTATATCTGTCTATCTGTCTATCTGTCTACCTGTCTACCTGTCTATCTGACTATCTGTCTACCTTTCTATCTGTCCATCTGTCTATCTGACTAACTGTCTACCTTTTATATCTGTCTATCTGTCTATCTGTCTACCTGTCTACCTGTCTATCTGACTATCTGTCTACCTTTCTATCTGTCTATCTGTCTATCTTTCTATCTGTCTACATTTCTATCTGTCTATCTGTCTACCTGTCTATCTGACTATCTGTTTACCTTTCTATCTGTCTATCTGTCTATCTGTCTATCTGTCTATCTGTCTATCTGTCTATCTGTCTATCTGTCTATCTGTCTATCTGTCTACCTGTCTATCTGTCTATCTGTCTATCTGTCTATCTGTCTATCTGTCTATCTGTCTATCTGTCTATCTGTCTATCTGTCTATCTGTCTATCTGTCTATCTGTCTATCTGTCTATCTGTCTATCTGTCTATCTGTCTATCTGTCTATCTGTCTATCTGTCTATCTGTCTATCTGTCTATCTGTCTATCTGTCTATCTGTCTATCTGTCTATCTGTCTATCTGTCTATCTGTCTATCTGTCTATCAGTCTGTCTGTCAAACTGTCTGTCAATCTATCTGTCTGTCTGTCTATCTGTCTATCTGTCTATCTGTCTATCTGTCTATCTGTCTATCTGTCTATCTGTCTATCTGTCTATCTGTCTATCTGTCCATCTGTCTATCTGTCTATTTGTCTATCTGTCTATCTGTCTATCTGTCTATCTGTCTATCTGTCTATCTGTCTATCTGTCTATCTGTCTATCTGTCTATCTGTCTATCTGTCTATCTGTCTATCTGTCTATCTGTCTATCTGTCTATCTGTCTATCTGTCTATCTGTCTATCTGTATATCTGTATATCTGTCTATCTGTCTATCTGTCTATCTGTCTGTCTATCTGTCTATCTGTCTATTTATAATCTGTATGTTTCCATCTGCGTTTTTCTCAGGGCTGCGGAGTCGGTAGATAAATGTTCCGACTCCGACTCCGACTTCTCATTTACTTTTACTTCCGACTCCGACTCCCCGACTCCGACTCCTCTGTATTAATATGCGAATGTATTGTGTACATTCCTTGAAGAAAAGAAAGGCAACATACATCTACGTGTTATTACCACAGGACTACTGGCTGGAAAGCAAACAGTCTACTGTATTTAATTTTAAATATTCATGGGCCCCCTAAACTCTTGAGGGCCCCGGTAGGGCGTACCGGCTGTACCCCCCCTCGTGGGGCCTGATCAGTAGAGGTGACGATCGGCGACTCCAAGGGGCAACGGTTAATCCCTTACCAGTGAGAGGCTAGGTTACATATGGGCGCTTCGTTCCCTGTAACAGCAGAACTAGCGATGTTAAGACCAGTTATCGGTTCTATAAAACCGGTTTAAGACCGGATTTCGGTCCCCCCCCTCTCCCCCGCGCAATGTCACAAGTCACATGCCGGATCAGCCAAATGTGCGTAGTTTTGTAGGCATATTTGAAAAATACTTCAAACTTAATTAGTGTTTGCAGGGCATTCAATGGGTTGATTTGTGTGAATACAATATGGTATTGTTCTCTTTACCATAAAATTCTTTAGAACTAAAAAAATCTGGGCTAATTGATTAAAACCGATAATAGCTTTCAATTTTTCAATAGCGATAATCAAATTACCGATTATCGTTGACCATAATATTAAGAAGCATATAAAGAGGCATATATTTATGGTAACTTGTAAAATAATGTGTTGAAAGAGAATCAAAAGAATGTGTATTTAATAGTGCCGTAAATAATAAAGCACAGACGCGGTGTTTTGAAAATAAAAACCGGTTTTCGGTTTCAAAACCGGAATCCGGTATTCCGGTTTTCGTTTAACATCTTTAAGCAGAACACAGCTCTATGAAAAGTATAAATATTGCCACCAGGGCCGTATTTAGGATTGTGGGGCGCTGTTCCCAAATTTATTTATGTGGGGGCCCTGTTCCCAAATGTATGTGGGGCCCCTCGTGGTCTCGCCCTGCCTTCCACATAGGGCCTACCTCAGAAAAGGGCCGTTAATTCATATTACATTCATTTTATTTTGCACGTAGCTTTGTTGAACTGGAGCGCTTTCATGTATGGGAATAAATGAATTTTATTTTACATTTTCAACGAAATATGGGGATGTCACTCATACATTTCTTTTTGGGATGTGTCAGGGCCCCTTTTGTATGGGGGCCCCTGTTCCAATGGAACATGTGGAACATGCCTAAATACGCCACTGATTGCCGCGCCTAATTGTGCGTTGCGTGCGTAGCGCATTTATAAGTCGTAAAGGCGGCATTTTTTTTGTAGCCTATTGAACGCAAATTACATTATGGAAAGAATCGTAAGTGTGTAAAAGCCTTTCTAGGCCTCTAATAAAGATATGCGTGTACACTAGTAGCTTAACCCTTTAGCACTTAACCTAATTTCCTATGCGTAGCGCTGAAATCTTAAGCAAAGGGGCGTAACTCCTCACCAAAACACAATATATGTTAGAAAAAAATTCATAACAAATTAAATAATTGACCAAAATTAATAATAATTTATTCTTAAATAGAAATATGGATGCTGAACACAAAGAAATGAATAATTTTGACATAGTATGAAGCGATGACACATAAAACATTAAAATAATGACATTGTTTACATTATTTCCACACATATACCCATACACAGATGGATACAATTTAGAATATTGCAGTATTTATCTGTAAAACCTTTTCATTTAATGAGGAATATAATAACCAATAAATTTAAAATGTTACATGTTTAAGAACAATTTGAGAAAACCATTAATAATAAAACAAACTGTTAGTAATAAAAGTTGTTATTCGACGTATCCTAAGTTGCAAAAAAAAACAAAACAACAAATAACAAAAGATTCAAATGTTCGTTTAATAATTTGAGAAATCTCAAGTACAACACAATACAAGTTAATAAAATACTTAACCAATAAAAATATATACAACAAACATTATAATTACAACCTTTAGACAATAAAAATGAGAAAACCATTTCTCTTATTTCATAGGACTATGTAATAAAACACACTATTAACATGGAGTATGCATCTTCTGTATGGGACAAACCAACTAAAAAAAATACAAATTACATTTAGAACAACTTCAAAAATTGGTGCAAAGCTCATTATATGGCATCCTTCCATCCTCAAGGGACGATGGCGCAGTCTCCTTTTCCTTTGTCCCTCGCCTTACTCCTGGTTCGCTTCTCTTCACTCCTTTCTGTAAGGTGGCTTCTGCGGCTTGAGTGCCCTCGCGCACCTTGGACCACCAGAAGGTGCGTTCCTCAAGCAAGGTCGTCCCACTTTTTGTGGTCAATGTGTGCCAGTAGCAAGTCTTTTTTTTTACAGACGTCTTTAAAATGTAGGTAAGCGCAACCTCTTTATATTGTTCCTTACTGCCAGATTTCCATATAGCAGGGCTCTTGGGATACGATCCGGACCCATCCTGTGGACATGGCCTATCCATCACATGTACCTCTCACTCAGGATTGAGTTCATACTCAGCATGTGTGGAATTTCCTACGCAAGCATCGCAGGTGAAAGCTATTGAGCTGCTTCATTTGCTTAGCGTATGGGGCACGGCAGTCGAGCGGCAGCACGTTCGACTGGAGATCCGAAGGTCCTGGATCTGAATCCTGGTGGCGCCAGGATTTTTTCCCAGGACTTGAGGGTGAGTCTACTCAGCTCTGATGGGTACCTTACACTAGTTGGGGTAAAGTAAAGCCGGCTGGGCGGCATTGTGCTAGCCACAGAAACTGGTGAACGCTGCTTCACTAGCCCTATGATCACTTTGGTCCGAAGGGTACTTTACTACTTTACTTATTTGCTTAGCGTATCTAGCCCAGGTCTCACTTCCATAGAGCACGAATGCCTGGTAGACAGAGGTTCATATTACAAGAAAGACTAGGTCTAGAGCAAAGAAAATCAAAGTGTAAAATACTAATAATGCATAAGGAATTTTATTTCAACTTGAATTTGAAAATACAACACAATAACAATATGTTATAATGCTCATACAAACATAAAGGCAAAAACCTTTTTTTATCCCATAAGCAAGAACAAATGCATATAAGCAATAATTTTTCCCGTATACACTCAAGAAATGGAATACTTTGCATGTACAAGCCAAAAAAAAAAAACATCATTTAAAACACTACATAATAAAAATGCAAAGGTAAGCTCAAACGATAGATGTTTCATCACTAAAATGAAATAATATTTTATAATATTCAAAACACACTACAAGTATAATAATTTCACACAAAATACAATTCTTAGCTCTGCCTCTCGCTACTGTGTATCGCTGGATGAACAGACTTCCGAGAGTCTATTTGGACACCTTTATATATATCCTCATAAAAAGGATTATGAAATCGAACAAAGTTAGATAGATTTTTTATAAAAAAAAACTGGTATCATGGTCATTGTAGTGGAAGGTTATGGGACCATCAGGCCCAGCATAAGTAAGGCAACGGTTTAAAAACTAACGGTAAGTGTGACGTACACGAAAGGGTCAACCTGCTGTGAGAATAAAAAAAAGAAGGGATTGATAAATAAGTTAAAATGTAACACACGCAAGCACAGCAGTACGGTACTTGGACGTTAGACGGAATACTAAACCGAGCTGTATAATTACAATAACGTTACCGACCCCGATACCAGCATACTACAGAACAAACATGAACAAACGTGAAAGAGAGCTGGACGAATTACAATGCTGTTGAGCAGTACGAAGCTCAAAGGGGAACAAGTATCCTACGATTGACAACATTCTTGCTGAACTTTTGAAACTTGGGTTGTAGCGGTAACCAAAACACTTACAACAATCTGGCACAAGATATGGTAAAAAAATGGCCCAATGAATGGACCTAATCAATCATAAAACAATACCAGAATTACAGGACAATCAGGCTCATCATCCACACTAGCAAGGTAATGCTAAAAGATATCCTCAACAGACTTAAACAAGTGGCTTGGAAAGTACTGGCAGAATAACAGGCACAAACAAAATTTAGCAGACTTATAAATACCGCTAGTTCATATAAAAACATAAAACACCACCGCGAACTCTATCATATGTAGGCTACTATACTTCACGAAAAAAAATTGATCGTGTATGTCAAGATGGACTATGGCCAATTATGAGAAGCTATGTATTTCAATGTAAACATAGGGGATTTCTTTAATATGTCAATATGAAGTCCGGCAAGGTTGCATTCTATCGCCATTCATGTTCAATATCTTTCTAGAAAAAAACAGATCATTACCACACATCCATCTCCATTGGTGGAAGACCCCTATGCAATCTAGCAGATTTAATTTTAATTAAAAATTATTATTTTAATTGATCATGAAATTTGGCAAAGCAAAGTCCTTTGCACAACCTTATGTTACAAAGGTTGCAGCCAAAAACAGTCTCTGGGGCTCGTCCCCTTCTACCAAAATTCTTTGTCTTAGAACAATAGTGACAGGCATGCTTTCTTCCGTGCATCCTTATTTGCTGGTGCTCATTCAGATTGGTAGTTGCAGAACCAACACTAGATGGACTTCTTGAAACACTTCTTTGTTTCGAAATATTTCCAAGAACTAACCTTTCTGCAACATCTAGTCTGAAGTAGACCTGCTGTAAGTTTTTTAGGTTTTTCTGATGGGGTCGGATGGAGTTTTTGTATAGCAGCCAAGAATTTACAAGGCATACCTGGACCAAAAATCGAAAAATGTATCTCCACCACTTTCTTGATTTCCTGCCAAAATCATAATATGAGCAGAATTGATCAAACATGTCTACTCCGCCCATACCACAGTTATAATTGTGGACTGATGTTGGTAGAATTGCATTCGTTCTACCCATTGGAGTATTTCTGCTGACGGTAACAGTTCCAACATTGGAATTAGTGGACAAGACATGGACAACACGTTTGTCTTTCCAAGCAGTTGCTAAGAGATTGCCACTTTGCAGGTTTCGAGCTTCTCCTTTTTTTAGGGCTTTGGTCCGGATAGGTTTCAGAGATGAAGGCCATTTTTTCCTGTTTGGTCGAATGGTGCCACAACAGTAAGTATTTAGTTGGAGCAGATCTTGAGCCAGTTGAATAGATGTAAATAAATTGTCAAAATAAAAATGATGCCATTTATTGAGGAATGGCCGGCCTAGTGTTGTAACAACATGATGACCTTCTCCGTATTCTGCTACTTCCCTTGATTTACCTGTATAAATATCAAAATTTAACAGGTAACCAGTATCGGCATCCGCAGCGCACCATACTTTTATTCCCCAAGGATTAGGTTTAGTCCGAATAAACTGCTTGAAGTACAGTCTGCCTGTAAATGCAATCATTGCCTCATCAATACTAATGTTGACTCCAGGTTTGTAATGATGAGCAATTCTGTGAAAAAAAGCACAAGTTTACTAATATCTTTAAAATGACGAAATAAAAATAAATGTGGATGAGACTATAAAATACTTAGATCCTAGATACTTAGTTAAAAAAAAATATGTCTAAGTTTATAAGATTTGCAGTCTTTCCAAGTGGATTGGGATGTTGATTTGAGGGTAACAATAGAGAGTAGTTAGGGGATAAATTAGGTGGATGGGCTTTTCGTTCGCCACACATCCCTTTATATGACATGGGCACAGAAAATGTAGAAATTTGTTTTATTTCCCATATAGCTCAAGCAATGGTTACAGTTTCAATCAAATCTAATATCAATTTTATATAGGCGATTGGATACAATCTTTTAATTATATCTTAGAATAGAACTTGAGGTTACTCAGCAGACCCATTAGAACCTAGAAGTTTATAACATGTATATCAATTATGTAGGTCTGATAAAAAAAAAATACGATATGCAATATTTAATTTTAAAAAATATTACCTGTCTAGTACAATGTTCAAGAATGGGCGAACCTTGAAAAGAGGGTCAAAGCCAGGCTGTCCCTTAGGAACGAAATTTGATGAATCATTCATGTGTAGATACTGGGAAAGTTTTTCATATCTCGATTTTGACATGACATCAGCTACTCCTGGAACATGTAGCCTGTCATCTGTGCACCAGTACATATTTAAATGTGGAATACTATGAATCCCGTAAAGAATATTCATAGCGATATAAACCTTTATATCTCCACTGGTGACCTCTTTCCAGTATTTATCCTGCTTATTTTTGTTAACTTGACATTGAGCAGCATATAGGTTCGTTTGCCTTGCTATCTCCTCAAAAAAGGTGGGTGGCATCAATAACAAGAAGTAGTCCAATAGCCCAGCACCTACTGGAAGATCATTGGATTGGTCCACATTGTTCATTGAAAGGAGTCACTTCTATCTCAACACATCTTTCACTCCATAAGCCATCTACAAGTCCTTCCACCAAATTGCCACCCTCATCATTATTGTCATCTACATCACTTTCCATATCAATGTCAACGATGTTATCCTCTTCATTCACTATGATACTTACATCTATATCGCTTTCAGAATCATTCTCCTCTCTCAAATCAATGTCCAAAGCAGCATTACTAGGCCCAGGCACACCCTCATCAAATAAATCATTACAACTTTCCATTATTTTGATCAAAATGTGTGTGTAATATCAAATAAAAACGTTAGAAATACTTGTTTCTTCCGGTCTCGTATTCAACGTATCTGTTGGAGTCTTATTAATTCAAGGCAACAGTAAAACATTTGAACTTAAACTATTACTGTTTTTATTTTGAACAACAAAGAATCAATATTTTCACAAATTACAAGGGAGCACAAATCCGACATTCATTCTTTTCAGACACAACAATCAGACTGTGACGTCACCTACTTAACTCGCAACACGTCATACCTTGGGACATATCGCTTGGAGATTATTATTATTAATAAAATACTAAAAAAACTAACAATAAAATAATAAATAAAAGAACAATGTATCTGATATAAAATAGCTCACAACAGTATCCTAGGTTACGATAGTTCAGTTTGCAGCAGTAAAAAATGAAAAAAAAACTGTGTATGTGAAGATGACATTTCTGGCGGCATTCCGCCACTCTAGGTGTTAACGATAGAAGAGTATTCCGGCGGTTATAGGCATTAAAGCCTTAATAACAAGATCCCCACCAATAACACCTGTAATCCACATTGATGATCCAACGACGCGTAGCATATCACATCCTACAGGATTACATCATCAATACAAGAGCCTCTGCTCTAGTGGCCCATTTCCACCTTGAGCCCTTACGACACCGCAGAGAGGTAAACAAAGTCACCATGATGTATAGTAGTGGTTGGCAAATTTTTGATAATAGTTTGCTAAATTGGGATTTCTTTTCCTTCAGCGTGCAAACAGTCTAATACTCAACATGCAGCACCAATCAATTTCTTGTAGAGAAGACTTGAATTGGCTTTTTGCTTGTCTTCCGCGTGCCTTAGAAAATCGAAGTCTGCGTGCCAAGTATGGCACGCGTGCCGTAGGTTGCCGATGTACAGGATCGTGAATAGCCACGTTGATATGTCCACAAAGTTAGGTCACATCCAACAAGTGTCCCGCTCAACCAGAGGTCATCAGCTCAAACTGCTTGTTCCACAAAGACGTACCATTGTTTTTAATATTATTTTATTCCATCGACTATTTAACTGTGGGCCTCATCCAAGCCTCCATCACTGGCCTCTCTATACCCACTTTTAAATGACCACAATAAAATATTGGACCAAAGACGTGCATAGCTGTAAATTGTAGATACACAAACTGGAATCCCGGTGCATTTATAGCAAATTATTAAAAATTGTTGACTGATTTTTTTGGGGTCTAACGGGGTATCCACCAGGGGCGAAGCCAGAAAATGTTTCTGGAGGGGGGGGGGGTAAATTTCGAGAGACAAACCTTTTTATTTTTTTGCGAATTTAGTAAATATTTTGTTAAAAAGCTGTTGAAAAAATATTTTTTAAAGCCCCCCCTCAGCCCCCCTTCCATGTGGCTTCGCCCCTGGTATCCTCAGGATATCAATAGATCATTACTTAGGTCTATATCGCTTTCTGAATCATTTTCCTCTCTTAAATTAATGTCCAAAGGAACATTACTGGGCCCAGGCACACCCATATAATAAAAAATCAATAAAACATTTCATCGTTTGGTCAAGAAAATGTTTGTAACTAAACAATTAATAAAAAATCTTCTGCTTGACCAATTTTTATCAAAAAAATATGTAAATAAACCTTATTTTATCCTGTCACGTAATCAACATCTCCTAGGCTACGATATTTCAGTTATCAGCAGTAAAAAACGGAAATAAACAATGGATGTGAAGAAAGCATTTCCGGCGGCTTTCGGCCGCTCTAGGTGTTAGCGATAGAAGCGTCTTTCGGCGGCTCTAGGCATTAAAGCCTTAATTAAGATGCGTTTTATTTAGGACCTATGGCCTAGGCCTAGGCAGTGTTTAGCATTCCGAGAAAGCCGTGCGTGCCATGTCCTAGCATTTGAAATCATTACAAACAATGTGAATGGTAATTAGTAATTTGGGCACTTGTATAGCGTCATCAATACCGGCGCCAAACAGTCTATATGATGTTCAGTCTAATGACGCATTTCAAATTAGTTCAAAAGACTTTTTTTGTGTTGACCCGCTATAGTAGCCTATGACAATAGAGGAAGAAACAGATATTTTACTTTCTCATATCACTAATTTCTGTAGGCATATTGATCGGTTGTTTAAAATAAATGAAGCCATGTCTTTTTCCAATCTAAATTTAGTAGGAGTCGGAGTCGGTGCATTATTTGCCGACTCCGACTCCAGGTACCCAAATTTCCTCCGACTCCGACTCCTCGACTCCGACTCCACAGCCCTGTTCTACACTATACTTTGCTCTCCATTTCATGTATTCATTTGTTATTAATTTTAACGACTTTAACTTTACAATCTATTCATTCACGTGTCCATCTATAGCTATTGGTCTATCCGTCCAGTTTTCGTTGTTATGATAATATCTACTTACCTATATTTCAATATATGTATTAATAAGTCTGTCATTTATTCTGTCTGTCTTTATCACTCATCCCATACGACCCATACACTCTTATTGACCCCCCCCCCCTTTTTTTTCTCTCTATCTACCAGTCATCTGGCTGTTTTATCTATTTAAAAAAAAATTAAAGTACCCGTCGAACCAAATTGATCAAATGACCTGTGAAGCAACGTTTACCAGTTTATGTTGCCGCGACATACTAGGGGATGTGCGGCCAGAGCAATGCGCAGCCGACTTTAATATACCCCAACTAATGTCAGGTGCCCATCAGGCCTGGGTAGACTTGGGGCACCCTCGAGTCCCGGAAACAAATCCTAGCCTTGACCAGGATTCTATCCCTGGACTTTCGGTGCGTCGGGCGAGCGCGCTGCCGCTCGGCCACCGTTCATTTTTCATCTATTTTAAAATGCCTGATAATGTGATGACCATAACTGAATACACATTGGCAACACATTTTCAACGGATGCATTGATAAAATTGTGTTTGCTACTAGCCTTCTATGTGGTGGCGTATCAACAAATAATTGCTTTGTCATTACAATCTCTGATCTATATATAGATATATAACGTGTTATTTGGTCTCGTTTTGAATCAATTAAAAACAAACAAAAACTTAAATGCGATCAAGCGTTGTGCTGGCCACACGTACTCACGCTAGTTTGCCTTGCCCTTCCGAAACCTCTCTCCCCATCGCCACATATCAGCGCCTGCCTTTCCAGCCCATGCACCAACAACGATGTTTTTTGTTGTTCTTTTTTTACTATAAACATCCCCCCCTCACCATTATTTTTTTTCTTCTTCTTTTCTAGCTCTCTCACTCTGGGTTTAAAACTGGACAGCCCTCAGTCGTCAAGTTAACAATAAACAAACAAACTCAACAACATTCCGTTTAGAAACCAGTTGACCAAGTTATTGACCATTAGAGACCGACCGAAATTCGGTTTCAGCTTCGTTTTCGTCGCCGAAAATAGGCAAAAACTTTTTTCGGCAAGTTTTCGGTTTCGGCCGAAGCCAAAAGGTTAGTTTTCGGGTTGTTTACGATTTCGGCCGAAACTGATATTGACTTTCGGTCATCGCTCGAATATTTAGTTTAACTTTCAAAATTTATAGCAGCCATTGCTGCATTAATTACTCTGCTTATTGATACTTTCATTTAGTTAAACTGTTGTGAATTAACTCTGTGTGAAGTAGGGATGTTAAACGAAAACCGGATTACGAGAGGAAATCATTCATAACTGTGTCCCACAATTTATTTATTTTTATCTGAAGAAATATTTGTAAACCCTGTTTGATTAGCACAAAACAATTCCTTAACATTATATTCCTTGCAAACACTCGTTTGTCAGAGGCGATTTATAGTTGTTTTTTTTTTTCAAATTCCGAATATTGATTGTGAATTCGCGATACAAGCACATACAACAGCAAATGCAGATTTTAATGCTAGTAGTTGGCACAGCCATTTGATCTAAGTATTTGAAAAAAAAAAATGGAATTTCCCCTGTCATGCTAAACGCTTTTTCAACAGACAAACAGACCGATAGACGTAAGGTTGCGAGATACATGAACTTCAAAAGGCGGACATAGAGAGACAAAAGAATGACATATTTAGTGTTTCACAATCCACAATCATTTCAGTTTTATTACATTAGCTGCCAATAATTGTATATTAGTAAAAATGACCCAACATGTTATTTAATGTAGACTGAAAAGCAACTTGGGCAATTAAAAAAACAACAACTTTGCAGCGCATATAAGGCTCTTTACAAAAAACTGTT
This sequence comes from Anisus vortex, assembly GCA_949126835.1. Taxonomy (NCBI): domain Eukaryota; kingdom Metazoa; phylum Mollusca; class Gastropoda; family Planorbidae; genus Anisus; species Anisus vortex. The sequence goes on along the minus strand of OX421500.1, from coordinate 42,513,005 downwards.
AATTTTCTTGCCGGACGTCTGTCAACCCTAGATAGATGTGTCTGGGATTGTATTCATATTCTACTCTTATTCTTTTAATGTGTGTAACATAAAGATCTAACATCCACTGATTGATAAGGTCGAAATGCATGACACTACAACTAGCTCTTTTTTTTTAATGTTTCACCTTCGTATTATTTTTTTAGTATAATTATTTAATCAATGCAAATTTTATCTTTTCTAAACTATAACTTACCTTGCCCGGGGACGGAGAGGGGGAACCGAAAATGGGTAAAAAAAAAATGATATTTGGAACCGAAAATAGGTTTTGAGAAAAAAAAGGATATTAACATACCTAATGTGAAGAAGAAGACTGAAGTTAATAATAAAGGATTATTTAATTACTCCAAAGAATGGTTTACTCAATAGAGTGCCCATAATCTAGTTAATATTACACATAAATGTGCAGTCTTTTGAAATCATTTGTTTTGCATTTTCGGTTTATTTTTCGGTTTCGGCCTTAGTTGTAGTTAAATTTTTGGTTTCGGCTTCGGTTTCGGCCGAAAATCAATGTATATTATTCGGTATGTCTTCGTTTTTGACCGAAACTAAAAATTTGGTTTCGGTCGGTCTCTTTTGACCATTCAGATTGTTAATCATTGAATTTCACGCCAATCTCACTAAAACCTTCAGGATGTCCACGTAGACATAGATCTATTCTGTGTGCGCTCACATAAAGAAACATAAATGGTAAAGTTATTCTGTCGGGCCGATTTGATCCGTGGGGGCCATTAAAAAGCCAGAGTTCACCAGTTTTTGTGGCCCACGGCTTCCTAGGAGATTCCGTGGCAAGCGCAATGCCCAACCGCCTTTAATTTTAGCCCAACTAAAGGTTGTTTGGGACAGAATATCCTCAATTGCAGGCCCTAAAAAAAAACGTTATGGCAACAATCAAACGGCGCAAACTGGCATGGTTAGGTCATGTGTTGCGGCACACTAGCCTGACAAAAACAATCCTCCAGGGCACAGTGGAAGGTGGACGTAGGAGAGGCCATTAGCGGAGATGCTGGTTCGACAATGTAAGGTATTTGACAGGGTTGCAGTTGACTCAAATTTTAATATTGACGCTTGCTCAAGATAGGCAAACGTGGAGAAAGTTGACTGCTGAAGTGTTCATTCGCTCCCAACAGCGACCACAACGGTCATGGGATTGATGACGATGATGAACTAAAGGTCTATTATCCGTCAGAGACTCGGGGATACCCTCTCCAGACTGGGAAACAAATTTTATCATTCGCTAGGATTTGAACCCAGGACCTTCTGTTCACCAGCTGTGCCCTTTGTAAAGATACATACCAGTTTTATTTTTTTTTGTCGAAAGGACGGAGGGACATTTTGATTTCTGCAACTGACGCTTCTTATTTAATATTATATGTTACAGACGATTATAGCGTCCTTCATTCATCCATGGTTCGAGTCTATTCTTTCTTTTTGATTAGTGATTTTAAAATAATGTTAAGTTACTGGTTTAATCTTGCAGGTTTGTTCAGGCAACCCATTCCATGTCCGGATGCCAATCGGGAAGAAAGAGAACTTTTTATGCATTAATTGTTCTTGGGAAGGTTTGAGAATAATCTAGCATTGTCTGTACAGTTGATGAATTTGGCAGTACAGGCTGTAGGCCTACAAATGATCACTATTGAAAGCTATTATCGGTTTTTATCAATTAGCCCAGATTTCTTTTTAGTTCTAAATAATGTTACGGTAAAGTTTACAAAATCATATTGTATTCACACAAATCAACCTCTTGAATGCCCTGCAAAAAGTAATTAAGTTTGAAATATTTTTTCAAATATTAAAATACCTACAAAACATTTGGCTTTTCCGGCCTGTGACTTGTGACATTGGGCGGGAGGGGGGGGGGGGACGAAATCCGGTTTTATAGAAGCGAAACAACCCTAATTTACCTGAATGGTGGAACTCATTTATGATTTTAAAGCTCTCTATGAAAAGCCAGACTTGAACCTCACTTCACTGGAGTGAGAATACGAACCGAGATCTACTCCCTTAGGGCTCGGAGGACAAACACACTTGTGCTTTTGCAGTGTAGCCAAGTCACCATATAGGTTCGGTGCAAACAGTTGACCGTTCCCATCCTCTCTATACTCCTGCAAGACAGGACCAGTCAAAAAGCACATGCTCGACCGTTTCTTTCCCTGCCATTTCGACACCGCGAGTCATGGTTGGGCCTAAAGCCTCCGAAATAAAAACACTAGAGGACAGAAGGGCAAAGAGTAAAGTAGCAATAATACATAAGACATTAAACTCTAATTTAGAAATACAACCCAATAGCAACCTGTTGCAAAGCTCAGATAAACATAAAGACTAAAACACTTTCCTTGTCCCTTATGCGAGAACAAATGCATACAAGTAATCTTTCTTCCCGAGTGGCATTCGGGCATGGAATGGGTTGCCTGAATAAACCAGGAAAATCATTTAAAACATTAATAAAATGCAAGACTAGTCACGGACCACGGATGAACGTAGGACACAATAATCTTCTTAATAGAAGGAGCGTCTGTAATGAATAAGATAAGATAGGCACCTTATAGGGCATTGACCTGTACGAAATAATGTCTGAGCCGTCCTGCGGAGCTTCAACCACGGGTCTGGTTGATTAGGTCGTTTTAGTTGTTTTAAAAAATCAGACGAGCCTACCTGGCCTTTAGTTCTGGGCTGAACATGCAATGAGAGGATCAAGAAATGCAAACCTTCCACAATAATATTAATAAGACTAATTTATATTATTACTATTATTATTATTATTATCATGCGTGTAGCTATCTGAGCTGCAGACTCGAGATAAAATGTATTAATTAGGTCATTGGGTCATTAGACGATATAAAATATAATTGGTTCATGTTGACACGTCTGGACGGGGGCGTTTTTTTGTTTTTTTAGTTTCGGTTTCGGTGTGTTATCGCACGTGTTATCGTTCGTGTTATCGCAACGTTTAAAGGTATGCGTTTATCATAAGCTATGATTGGTTTGGTTGTTTTTACAACAGTGGTTTAAAATTGTAAATTTATTATCTAATGTTGTTGTTGTTGTTTTAATCAAGAAATCAATTATTGGCCTACATTTTGTGAAACATTTTTTTTTCGTGTATGACACCGGATACCAGTTTCCATATTTATATATTATTATGTATTTATGTTACACATTTTTGTTAAGACGGTCTTATGGCCTTATATATATACCATATACCAGTTTAATACTTATTTTAACGATAGCAGTAACAGAGCCAAAATGGCAGAGTTTGGGGCCGTCCATATATGACGTCTCGCGATATTGAACAATTTTCAACCCCACCCTTTTCTATCGTTACCAGTCTCAAAAACAAGTCGGACCCTTTCGTATATTATGTCGTTACGAAGACCTCAGCACCCCCACCCCTTTCCCTGAATTAAATATACACTCCAATTCCAATTTTAAATGTAATATTACTCGTTCGCTGAAAATTTATGGTAAAATTCTTCTTTTTATGGGGCGTCATTTTTGTTTTAACAGCTTTCTCCCTCCGCCTCGTCACATATCGTCACAAATGTTCGACCCATCTCAAACCCTCCTTAGTCTGTGTCTTCAACCATGGACGATCCCTATATATCTGCATGTAGGCTGTTTTATAAGTCGCTGTGATCTATCAGGCAACGCGCTCGAATCGTCATTCCAAATGTCTTAAGGTTCGAATCTACGTTCGCACCGGGCGGCTGGTCCCCTAGACCTAGCCATCTCTGTTGGGTACATGACGTTCGTAGGAGTTAAAAATAAAAGGGGGTTGTGGGCATTGTGCTGGCCACAAGGTCCTCTTGTATGCCATGTCCACAGAAACTCGTGAACGCCGTTTAACTGGAGTAATGATAAGGCACCGTCTGAAAGTGATAATGGACATTGTAAACATATTGAATGGTCAATTATCCCAGTTTGAAATGATACGTTTTTATAGGAAACAGTTAAGCATAATGGTATATCCGTGGTTGTTCTACACAAAAGTTATTGTGGCAATACAGTGTTAATTTCGAACAACTGTCGTCACATGTCGTGGAGGGAATAAACCAATGGCACAACCATTACAACCAAGCTGCTAAACTAACTGGCTTACAGCACTCTAACATTCGATAGTATATATATATATATATATATATATATATCAACATAAGTTTGAAGAAGTGGTTATATTATATGCAACACATGTCTTTATTAAAGTTTGTTGTCAGAGGATATATATATATATTTATATATATATATATATATATATATATAAATATATATATATATAGGCTCTCTATATATATATCGCTGTTCTGAAAGAATCCAGTAATAATATAAATAGGGCTATAAGACGATAATGTTATGAGCAATGCTATTCATAGGTGAATATTCTAGCAAAAATCTAACAAAACTGCACATCTAACAATAATAATACGCGACTTCTGTGTCACATTTTTCTGTTGAATAGAACAAGCTCAACTGACAAAATCTGGGAAAGCTGTGAGTTTTTATATCCTACACTTGGGCAGTAAATTACTAAAAACTAAATTAAACAGGTTTCTAGAAGATACAATTTCTTTCTAATTCAAAAAGAAACGACATGGGATTTACAGAAAGGGTAGGGGAACAATTTACGACTATGACCTGCGATATCAATTATCAGCCTACGTTCATTTTACAAACTTTAATGGGGAATTCCAAGGTGTCTTGTTGCCGTATTTCGGAAGCTAGAGCATTGTTGCAGGCTAAATTCCGAAGAAACATTTTTGTGTGTGAGTTTGGGGTGGTGGTGGGGCGGGAACTAAGCCCATATTATTTCTGGTACGCTAAGGTTAAAATAGGGGGAACAGTGCCAAGGATGTACAGATTTGTCTACAGGCAAAAACCATTACTCTAGCAACAACACGTGATCAAGTTTAACCGCTCTTCCTTCCATTCGACCATAAAACGATATGCTAATTGCGGTACGGTTTCAGATCCATCCTCCATGACACTACACGACTATGTCAACCTTCCTACACCTGACTGAGAAATTCGATCTCTCCTTTGGCTAGAGCGGCGCTAAATATTTTTTTACTAACGACTACAATGGCCGGAGCTAGCGACATTGTTACATATATTGTTACAGTCATACCAGTTAATTGTGTAGGGCCTACAATCTTCAATTATTCAATGTCAAATATACCAGTGCAAAGATTCTGCTTGCAATGTGCAGGCCTACATATAAGTTCATTCATTTAATTGTTTCACAACTTCATCATAAGGTAAAGGGTTTAAGTTATTTTCAACGAAACCCGAACTTTAGACAAAAGTTGAGAAATATGCTTGGAACATGTTCTGTTACCATGCATTGAAACAATTATTTAGAAAGTAACGCTTATCTAAATAGGGTCAGAGTTCATATAACAGAAACATTGTGACGTTGTCCGTTTTTCCACAATTAACTCTCTATCGCTTAGAGGGCATGCAACGATAACCGTAGCATTAGAACAATGTATGAAGGGCAGGCTAATGAATGGTGTATGACCTCTACTGTAATTATCTAAACAATATACCGAGATTTTACTCATTTTAGAGTAGATGTTTATAGGGAGCAATACCAGAGCGTCCCTCTGGATCTATGGATGGAATTATGCACAGATATATAGTTAGATGAATAGACAGATAGATAGACATATAGATAGATAGATAGCCTAGATAGATAGATAGGCGGATTGGTAAGTAGATAGGCTATATAGATATATAGTTAGATGAATATATAGATGGATGGATACGTAGGTAGGCAGGTAGCCTACACATACAGAATGGATAAGTGAATGGACGAAAGGCTAGATAGATAGATTTGATTAGATACATAGATATTAGATTGGTAAATGAAATATGGATAGATGGGCAGATAGAAATATAGATGCTCTAATCCAAGCGACAATCTAACAAATCTACACACACTCTAAATCAACTTCCTAGAGCACTAATTTGTGTGTGTGTGAACTGTTATTAAGAACTATGAAATCTAATAACAAATATATATTATCTTACAGCATGACATATAATTAGTATCAATAAAGACATTGAAATCATTTTGTCACATATAACAAGAAAAGAAAACATTATTTTTTAAAAGCCAATAAACAGAATATTAATAAACAAAATGTATTAAAAAATATAACTTTGCAATAACATGGCATGTCAGTGAGCAGGGCCCTACTATAAATTTCATGACATTTTCAAGAGCAGGGCCCTACTATCAATAACATGACATTTACAAGAGCAGGGCCCTACTATCGCAAGGTAAGCAGCGACTGTATCGTATCCTTCACAATAAAATTTTTTGGTAAAGCCAATTTTAAAAAATGTCCCCCGTAACGAAGACTGCATTAGACACAACACAGACGCAACACGCACACACACACACACACATACAGTACACACACACACACACATACAACACACACTCTCGGATGTGTAAAACTAATCTAATTAGCAATGTAAGCACAGGAAGTTGAAGGAAGTACGAGATAAGAGGTGCCGGACGTTGATACTGGTGGTTGTCTCACTTATTGGAATTATTGTCCGAGTAACAGTGTAACGACAAATAAAAATGTGTTCCTTTTACAAAACTACCACAACAGGGTTCATCATAAGCACAAGTTAATCGACAAAATTAACAACACTTTCGTTTACTTTGTTCCTTGTGGAGTACATAATAAAATATTGGACTGACTACAGATGTAAAGTAAGAACCCTACGGACCAAATTGACCATAGTGCCGGTGAAGCAGCGTTCACCAGTTTCTGTGGCCATGGCATTCTAGAGGACTAGAGAGGTACGGAGTAAATATAATAATTACAAAAAAAAGTTATATTTGACATTGTTTCATTTCGGATCAGGTCTGAAATGGAAAGCAAGGACGGGCGAGGTATGTAAGATCTATTTTTAGATATGTGACAGACGTGGCACGAAGAGCGATTTTTGATGGCACGCCGAAGCCTAAAAAAGGATCTTCTAAAAGAAAAGGGCAGGATAACGTTTATGCTAGTGACACGCTGAATGAATTAGAAATCCTACTTTGGCACACTGTTATCATCCCCCCCCCCCCCCAACAATCCGAGCATAGTAAAAAAAATTTTTTTTACATCTTAATTCATTTTACTACTTACTACTTACCACTAATAATATGCCAATTTACAATTTAGAGTTTAATTATTGTTATAAATTTTATTACATCCAATATTGAAAAAATGGTTTATTAACTACGGTTTAATTTACTTAGGCTACTTAAATCAGATTTTATTTGAATGAGTATGTTACATATAATATAAAATTAACAATAAAATTTGATGTGTATCAGTACTAGCTGTCTGAATTTAAAAAATACTACATTTTTTTATAAGCAGCTAACTGGCGGGCCAGAAAAATCCACTTGGTCGGCTGCATGCGGACATGCAGTACTCGTGGACATAGTATAATTGTGGCGAATAATTCCAAAGCTAAACTGTTTACACCATCCATGGGAATATTTTATGTTTTGAGAAATGCTTTTAAAAAAAAGAGAAAACTCATATGACAGAAAAATTCAGAGGTAATAAATAAGAAACTTGTGCTATAAGTTGATACTAATGAACAAAGTGGATAAAATTATTCTAAATGGTGTCAATCATAGTCATATACGATTTATTGAAGTGGAATTCTGTTTAGCCCGTCTGGAGAACCGGGCAAATAAATGCTAGTATATATATTGTTACGACTCGTTAAATCGGATTCAAATAATAATCGTATCTTTATTAGAAACTTCTAGCTTCTGCTGATCTGGAGTCAGGATTAGGAGTTACTTGACTGACAGGATTACGCAGTAATATTCTGTATAATTCTTTCAACACCTTTCTTTCAACAATAATTGATGAAACAACTTCAGTTGCTGAATAAACAATTTTATTTAAAGTGTAGACTCAATATAAACTTCAAATAAATGCATCTAACAGATAGGCGAGCACAAGTTTAATAAAATTTCATAAAATGTACAGCTACAAATATAGCGACCAATCTCTACAAGATCTAAAACTCAATTAACTCAATTAGGTAAGAGACCTTTCATCGTAAGCTATAATTGAATGTACCAGGTGGTCTTATACACACTTCAATCCGTACGCCATTGGATACTGCTATCTAGAATCGATCTCTCAATTTCCACGGGGATGGACGAATTATTTATTTAAATCTGACTGTAAGGCTAAACCTTGGCCCGTCATTTAATATTAAATGCGCACTAATGAGGTCAATGCACTGAACAGTCATTACTTTATAACCAAGATTCGTCACAATATATATATATATATATATATATATATGTATAAACGGATGTTAAACGAAAACCGGAATACCTGTTTTCAAAACCGGATTTCGGTTTGTTGGTTGGAAGATAATCACTTCTTCAAGTAGCACACACATTTTTTTATTTGGAGCTGATGAAAATATTGTTAAAAACAGTGTTGGATTCGCACAAAACAATTTTTGAAATGCCTTGCTAACACTAGCTGTTTAATTAGTCTTAGATATTGTGTTACTTTTTTTATTAGTGCTACGCGAAACCTTCCAATACATTATTTTACTAAGTCTACAGTCTGTCCACTGTGTTTCTTGGTAACTATTCCTTTTGAAACTGTCATTTCCTTCATATATTCTTCGACGATAAATTATATTTATTGTCTAAGTTATAATAGAAAAACAGTTTCGATATGGCTAGTAAAATAAATAGATCCTTTGTGTGTTAAAATTTTTAAAAAACTTCTTTAACGATGGCTTGGTGTAAAGTGTAAACCATGTTCTCAACAGATAAGTGGAAGCGGTGGAAGTACCAATGGACTGAGAACGCATCTGCGTACGCAGCATCCTGGATTAACATCGTCATCCTCTTTTTATCCTTCTTAATATTATGGTCAACGATTATCAGAAATTTGATTATCACTATGGAAAGCTATAAACGGTTTTAATCAATTAGCCCAGACTTTTTTTTAGTTCTAAAGAATTTTTTGAAAAAAATTGTTTTGTATTCACAAAAAAGATATAAAAACAAAAATTGTACTATTCAGATCGGAAAGTAAAAGAACTTGGTAATGATGCAAAGTAGCGTTCCGTGTTGTAGCCGTGTTGGGCTTAGCCAGCCTTTATTCCCTGATGGTGACAACAATAGTCCTCTTTCTAAAATTCATTTGTCAGCTACTAAAGTTTGTATGGCCGTCGTATTGATTGGCCCATCGGCAATGCCAGTCATTGATTAGAACAATACTTTAGGTCGAATACACTATCAGTGTCGATTTTCGAATTGGCGGAGGGGCGGTGGCAGTGGGTAGGTGGCTAGATCTTGTAAAGTAATGGTGGCAGATATTGTGTGAAGCGGAGAAAATAGCGCACTGTCGGGGGGGGGGGGGAGGGGCGGCGGCCCGGGGGGGGGGGGCGGAGTCAATACATTATAAATTGTTAACTTAGACATCTTCATCGAATTTTGCTTAAGTTATATTATGACAATGCTATCGAGTTGTACAGAGTGTCCTGGGTTCGAATCCTAGTGAAGGCTAGGATTTACTGTTTGGTCTGGAGAATGTTCCTAGGTCTGCCCATCTCTGACGAGTACCTGACTTTAAGTTGAAGGTAAAGTAAAGACGGTTGGGGCATTGTGCTGATCACGCAACCCCAAAGTAAGCCGTGGCCACATATACTGGTGAACGCTGCTTCACCGACCCTATGAATAAAATTTGGTCCGACGGGATACTTTACTACCATAAAACTGCAGACAAGCAAACTAAAAATTTAAATAACAAGAAAAAAAAAATTACAGAAAAGTAGAACTTGACTGATAACGAGACAAAACTTACAATTTATGGTTTTTTTTAAACTGATATTTTGAGATCGGTAGCCGAGCGGCAGTGCGTTCGTCTGGCGATCCGAAAGTCTTGGGTTCGAATCCTGGTTGAGGCTAGGATTCGTTCCCAGGACTTGGGGGGGGGGGGGGGGGGATCCCTGGGTCTACTGACACTACTGAGTACCTGACACTCGTTGGGGGTAAAGTAAAGGCGGATGGGCATTGTGCTGACCACGCATCCCCTCGTATTCATGGCCACGGAAACTGATGAACGCCTCTTTACTGGCCCTATGGATCAAATTGGTCAGGGTACTTTACTACTATAGAACTTCAGATAGGCAAAATGAAAATTTACATGTCACACAAAAAAAAGGAAGAAAAACCAAAATGAACCATTTAGTTATGATTTTTAACTGGCATAAACTGTTGAACTGTTGGTTCAACATCACTCTTTGCTTCCCCCCCCCCCCCCTCTCTCTCTCTCTCTAAATCTCTTTAGTTTCTATCTCCATCTCTGTTTAATTCTCTCGTTCCTTCTCAAACTCGGTTGTTTTTCCTCTCATTCTCTCCCCCCCTCACCCTCTCTCTTTCTCTAGACTAGATGCACTTATTTTTGTATTATTTAGTCAACATCGCCATCCTATCAAAATGTCAACATCAAGTAGTGTGTAGACTACATGTGTAAACTCACTTAGCCTGTTGCTCTTGCCGTTTTAGTGTTTGTAAGTGGATAAAGTGGATCTCGTCCAGTTCTAAAATTAGTAAACTGACAGCTCATCTAAAGCGATATTAAGTGGATGTAATAAACCAGTGGTTCTTTAATGAGGTTCCGCGAAACCCTAAGGTTCCCTCCGAAATGAAACACAATAACAGATAACATAAAAACAAAATTCTTATTCCTTATAAAATAGTAAAAGAGTAAAGTACCATTCGGACCAAATTGATCATAGGACTAGTGAAGCAGCGTTCCCTAGTTTCTGTGGCCACGGCATACAGATTGTATGGTCAGCACAACGCACAGCCGCCTTAACTTTACCCTAAACTAATGCCAGGTATCCATCAGAGCTGGGTAGACACAGGGACGACCTCCAGATCCGGGAAAAAAATCCTAGCTTTCACCAGGATTCGAACCCAGGACGTTCGGTACGCCAGTGCCTCGAGTGGGCATATGTGTGACGCCTAATATTGGACCTATGCGTGTCGAATCATCATTGAAAGGTGTCCTTTTGCTATGTTATTCGAACAATAGCCTAAATATAAAAGAAAGTTTTAAAGACCCGTCGTGTGAGGACCAGTGTTTGACGTTTTGGTCTGTTTTTATTTCTCAGGCAACAAAAGACAACCTTGTGGTTTTTATATGTACGCAAATTAATTGTATTTCCCCAGTGTACGTTTAATTTGGTTAATTTGTCCAATTAATTTAGTCCCAATTGGACCCATTTGTGTCAAATTTAGAACACATATTGTCAAGTCCTGTTTCATTTGCCCAATCAAACCAGCAAAACCAGTAACTTAGCATCATTTATAACACTAATGAGAAATGCAAGACTCTACTCTGAACACGGGTGAGCGTAGGACACAATACGGAGGAGCGTCTGTAATGTATAAGAAAAGATCAATTAAATTACATTAAATCCGAATAAATCTATGTTGGAACATTTAGTCCAAAGTTTGATCAATCGTGTCAAATTTGTTGGTTCAATTTCATCCTTTCTGTCTCCCTCTCTCTCCCTTTCCTTCTCTCTGTCTCTCTTTCTCTCTCTCAATCTCTCTTTTTGTCTCTATTCTCTATCCCCTTCTCTTTTTAATTCTCTCTTTCATTATCATTCTCTCTAACTTTTGTTTGTGGAGGGTGTCCCTGAGTCTACACTGCTGTGGTGATAAAAGTGAACTGCATAAAATAACGTTCTTGGTTGACATCATTGTCGTCTTGAATGAGTTAAATTTATAACTAAGAAAGAAAATGTAACATGCCTTAATTTATCAATAAAGATCCGATCATTCCAAATGAAACTCTAGCCTTTGCATAAAAAAATTGGATGAAAAGGAAATGTATATGCTGTCTACTTCAGGCCCCACGAAGAGTGTGTGTGCAGTTATTGCGCTGCGCCGGGGCCCATAAGAGTTTATCTTTGTAATATTATTTGTAAGATCAATACTAAAGTTTACGAAAATTTGCTTTAATTTAAACAGTGATTAAAGTTTGTGAATAGGCCTGTAAGGCTGTGAATGATATGATTACTAGAGACCGACCGATATTCGGTTTCGGCTTCGTTTTCGGCGCCGAAAAAAGGCATAAACCCTTTTTCGGCGTGTTTATGGTTTCGACCTAGCCCAAAATGTTAATTTTCGGCCGAAACTGATATTGACTTTCGGTTATCAGCCGAATATCTATTTTAACTTTCAAAATTCATAATGCTACGCTATTGCTGCATCTATTACTCTACTTATTAACACTTTCATTTATTTAAACTGTTGTGAATTAATCTGTGTGAAGTAGGGATTTTAAACGAAAACCGGATTTCGGGAGGAAATCATTCATAACTGTGTCCCACGATTTATTTATCTTTTTATCTGAAGAAATATTTGTAAACCTCGTTTGATTAGCACTAAACAATTCCTTAACATTATATTCCTTGCAAACACTCGTTTGTCAGAGGCGAATTATAGTTGTTTTTGTTTTTTTTCAAATTCCAAATATTGATTGTAAATTTGCGATACAAGCACATACAACAGCAAATGCAAAGATGTTAACGCTATGTATTCGAAAAGAAAAAAAATGGAATTTCCCCACTGATGCTGAACGCCTTTTTAACAGACAAACAGACCGATAGACGTAAGGTTGCGAGATACTTGGACTTCAAAAGATCTAGATTGATCAACATATAGATCTAACATCCACAGTTTTATATTATAATTATAAAGGTCTAAATTCATGACACTACAGCTTTTGACTTCTGCTAATCCAAAATCAACTTTTTTTTTTATAGATTTCACCACGTTCTAAGGATTAATGGTTCTTTGTATTATTTTTTTAGTATAATCACTGCAAATTTGAAAATGCGTAAAAAAAAAGTATATTTAGAGCCGAAAATAGGTTTTGAGAAAAAAGAGGGTATTAACATCCCTAATGTGAAGTAGAAGAATGAAGTTAATAATAACTGATTATTTAATCACTCCAAAGAATGGTTTACTCAAATAGAGTGCCCATAAACTAGTTAGTATTACACATACATGTGCAGTCTTTTGAAATCATTTGTTTCGCATTTTCGGTTTTTTTTTCGGTTTCGGCCGAAGTTGTAGTTAATTTTTGGTTTCAGCTTCGGTTTCGGCCGAAAGTCAATGTATAATAATATTTGTATGGTTTCGTCTTCGGCCGAAACTAAAAATTTGGTTTCGGTCGGTCTCTAATGATTACATTATAATGGTAACTCTAATGACAGTTTGATGAAATGGTCCACAAACCTTTTAAAAGATTCGTGATTTTTATAAACGTATGTAATTCAAAACAAAATATCTTAGTAAACATGCTTTTCCACCTTGTTGGTTATCAAGTCTAAACACAGTAGACTTATTGTTGGAGATGAACTGCTTAGTTGTGCTCTTGCAAAGACTGTCCCAAGAATTTCTGAACCGATGAGAAATACGCAATGTCAACCATCACAATAGCTGACGTTCGTGATGTAATTAGAAATACAGGTCTAAGCCTATACCGGTAGTATTTAATTACATTTGTTTTTATGTTTTCTTTTTTTTTTAATGATTAATCGCTATGCTTTGATTAGATTCAATTCGTGACAATAAAAATACACATTACAATTCATAACAGTCGCAAAATGCAAAATAATGTAGGGACGAAGTTATTTATTATTATTATTTTTTATTTTTTTTATTTTTTATTTTTTTTTGGGGGGAGGGGGTCGCTAAAACATGAGAAACTGTATAAAGGGGTCGGGGCCTAAAAAAGTTTGGGAACCACTACCGTAGCACAATGTATGCATCCACCTCTGGCCAACCCAATCCATGTTAAATGAACCAATTTCCTTTTCTTTTGTGTTTTTTTTGTGAGACTTGAGACTGTCACGGCTGAGTTTACTTTCCAGTTGAAGGAGCTCAGGTCAAGCCATTGTCATGGTGCATAATTAGCTTTCACAATGTCAAACCAGTTTAGTGCTGACGTTGAAAAGACAATATGTGAATTTTTACTTTCTTTTTTTTTTGTTCTTGTAATATATCCAATTGATTATTTTGTTCACAGTCTTTGGATCGAACCCTGGTGAAGGCTAAGTTTTGCTCCCGGGTCTGGGTAGTGGGGTCCATGAGTCCACCCAGCTCTGATGGGTACCTGACTTTAGTAAAGACGGCTCGGTATTGTGATAGTCACATAATCCCCTAGTATCCCGTGGCCACAGAAAGTGGTGAACGCTGCGTCACCGGCCCTATATATAAATGTGCTACTTTTTACTCTTTTTTTTGTTACAGTTGATTATTGCTTATTACATTTAATCTGAAGTTCTAGCATAGTTTAGCATTTGGTTGATTTTACAAGACAAAAATGACAGAGAACCGAATGACTACAATATGCTTCGTTAAAACAATTTTTAAAAAACAACAACAATAAAAATAAAATAATAAAATAAAAATACGAAACAATAATAAATGTAAAATAAAATAAAATAATAAAATAAAAATACGAAACAATAATAAATGTAAAATAAAATAAAATAATAAAATAAAAATACGAAACAATAATAAATGTAAAATAAAATAAAATAATAAAATAAAAATACGAAACAATAATAAATGTAAAATCTTTCGCAACAAGGGAAAACCCGAAGGACCAAACAAGCCAGAAAATTGCCAACTAATTGACAAGTCTTAACGATTATGCATGCATGAAAGGTCGACTAGAAAACATTTCCGGTCGAATTCGATCATTTGATTCGAAACATGTCTGTGTGCAACGTTACTGGTTGAACGAAAAGTTGTAAGGGATTAAATTATATTTCATTTCCAAAAGATGTCGCCAAAAGAAAACGATGGATTGTGGATGTCAGATTTGAATAATCCCCTATTTATAATCCCAAACTAATGGGCCGTATTGCTGCTGAGAGTTAACACCCTTGCCCCTTATACAAGTCAAAAGAATGTTCCTTTCTATGAATCTACGCATTGTGTGTTTTAATAACCAAGGACGCAACTCTTGACTAATTTATTTTATAAACAAAGCTACATTTAACCTTAGCGCGACTAACACTTTGAGTATTAATTATCGCCTACCCACTTTTGATGATAAAGACGGATTCCTCATTACTAATCTTGTATCCTTTGAATTTTTCTAAAAGACCATAACTGGTAGTTGAGGTTGAAATCAATTGTCAAACACTATCCAAAGCATGTTTTTTGTTTACGAAAATGGCGAGAAATGTCACCGGAAGTTCATGATCTCTTCCATTTGAAAAGGTCACATCTCATAAAGACTTGTCAATAAGAGTTTCCAAGAAAAAGAAACAAATAATAACAAACTACTTCAGTTATAGTAAAGAACCAGAAAAATGCCAACTAATATGAGTATCCAAGAAAAAATACAAATAATAACAAACTACTTCATTCGTGGAAAAGAACTAACTCAAACTAACAATGCTAAGTATCTTGGAGATATAATAATAAATGATAAGTTATCTTGGAACCCTCATATTGATGAAGTAATAAAAAAATAAAATAAAAAACAACATTAGAATTCATTACAAGGAACTTTTACAAATGTAATAAAAATATTAAACTAAAATGCCATCTCACATTAGTTAGGCCTATACTCGAATAAGCAGCATCTCAATGGGACCCATCAACTAAAGGAAGCATTAAAAAAATTTTAACAAATTTAAAAAAGAGCTGCAAGGTTTATAACTAGTGAATATTCCCAATTAACAAGAGTAACACCATTAGTCAAATCACTAAACCTAGAAACACTGGAGGACAGAAGGGCAAAGAGTAAAGTAGTAATAATACACATGGCATTAAACTCTAATTTAGAAATACAAACCAATAACAACCTGTTGCAAAGCTCAGATAAACATAAAGACAAAAACACTTTCCTTATCCCTAATGCAAGAACAAATGCATATAAGTACCCTTTCTTCCCGAGTGTCATTCGTGCATGGAATGGGTTGCCTGAACAAACCAGGAAAACCAGTAACTTAACATCATTTTAAACATTAATAAAAATGCAAGACTCGGACCACGGATGAGCGTAGGAGGCAACAATCTTCTTTATAGAAGGAGCGTCTGTAATGTACAAGATGAGATAAGAACTTAATATTAAAAGCATTTTTAAAGGGAAATCGCTCTAAAATCATGTTCGTTTTTTTAAATAGCTCCTCCAGTATGTAACCTTAACATAATTAATTAGAAATAGGTTTATTAAAAAAAAATAAAGTAAAAAATGAAGCAATAGAGCTTATGTAGTAAAAAAAAAATTTTGGGGGAGGACGTTTCAGATTTATGTATAATTTAACTTTTGTCGTTTTAAACTGCCACAGATGACATGTACACCAACCTCCTCCATTCCTCCCGTCTCTCAGCCATTTCTCAATGCGTCACACTATTTTACTCCCGTCCACTCCCTGATGTTGTCCCCCCCCCCCCCCCCCCCCATCGTTTCTTTTGTCTTCCTCCATCCTCTGGTGGTGCCTTGCAGAGTAATTATTTATGTTGACGATTTCCCTGACTAAGTGCGTAAGTGCGTCGATAGTCGATAAAGAAGGAAATCAAAGTCCTTGGAGTATTGTACTGAAATTGTGTTGAATTGGAAACTGTTATAATTTAATGCTTTATGTATTATTAATACATTTTTCTTGTCTGTTGTGTTTAACCGTCGTTCCTAAAAGTGGTTTATACATAATATACTATTGACATTTACTAATTGTTTCACACGCGATCTTGACAGGAGATAACTGTCACTTGTAATGAAACTTAACAGCTCTGTTTTCAGAATGTGTTTTAGTTGTATAATTTTATTTATTTGTTCATTAGTCGAGATAGTAGTCGTGATAGTAGTCGTGATAGTAGTCGTGATAGTAGTCGTGATAGTAGTCGTGATAGTGTGATCAGTTTATAGATTGTTTATAGTTGTGTCTTTAACTAAACTTATCTAAAAAATTTTTAGTAAAATAAATAAAGTCTCATGTTTTATGTTTTATTATATTTTGTTCATTATTTCATCAACATGTGTAGACCGTGATAATTTGTTCAATTCATATTTCCCCTTAAGCAGCGCAATTAGCAAGTTTGTACTTTTTAGGAGCGTCTGTAATATATAAGATAAGCTAACTTCCCCGGCGTTGACCGGGGAAACATTGAATAGGCCTGTATAAGCTACAGATAAACATTTCATAAACTACACTGAACAAAAAAGATATAGGCTAGAAGTAATAATTTTAAAAATATAATTATTATTTATTTACTGAAAACATTTAAGAAATTTTTTTTTTATAAATATTGTAATCGGGTTAAAAATTATTTATTTTTATTTAACCAAATGTTAGGACTATCCCTGTGGATGAGAATCAGACACCCGTCTTCCGAGTGCATCTAATATATAATTATTAGAATTTATTTACTGAAAACCTGTTAGGAAAGTTTTAAGTCCGAAAATCCTTACAATATTTTTTTTAAAGTAATATTAATGGCATTTTTTTTTAAAGTAGAATAAAAAATAAAGCTATCAGTGGGGAATCGAACCCAAAAACGCCCATGTGGCAGTCGAAAACGCTAACCACTACGCTAGGGAAACCACATAACATTAATAAGGGATCACAAAAGTAAGATATGAGTCAATAAGTTCACGTGTCTTTAAATAAACCAATTTCGATTGGGTAGACACACACACAAGCTACCTAATATAATATATATAGATAAGATAATGATTACTCTACATATTTTTCTACAATAATAAATGAAATTGATTTAAAGAACAACTTGAATGCAAGTTTTGCATTTGAAAGATCTATGTTTATATCATCTGTGTGATTATGTAGCCATCTTTGCAATAGTTATACCTTGTTTGAGACAACGAAGGCTAATATTTTATGGTCTTATCATATGTATTACAGACGCTCATTCTATACAGAAGATTATTGCGTCGTACGCTTATCCGTGGTTCGAGTGTCTTTTCGATCATGGTTTTAAACAGTGTTAAAAGTAAAGCAGCACCGTCGGACTGAATTGATTCATAGGTTCGGTGAAGCAGTGTTTACTAGTTTCAAAGGTCACGGCATACTAGAGGGACTGTGTGGCCAGTACAATGTCCAGCCGCCGTTACTTTACCCCAACTTAAGGCAGGTAGCCTACCCATCAGAGCTGGGTAGACTCGGGAACACCCTCCTGACCCCCGGGGAACCAAATCCTAGCATTCACCAGGATTCGAACCTTCCGCTCGACACCGTGCTCCCCCACAACGATGTTAAGTTGTTGGTTTAATTTTTGGGGGGTTTGTTCAGGCAACCCATTCTATGCCTGGGTGCCATTCAGGACAATATGGAATGTATGAGTGTTTGGGCTTGCATATTTTTATATTACCGAAGTATTTTATCCTTGTTTGATTTGATATGCCCGCTTTCCATCAGTCATTAGTTTAGAAGTGCACAGTACAATAATTGGATTACTAATGAATTAATGAGAGGATTGTTTTGTTTTCCTTATTTCAGATGTGTTAACGTTTGCACACTAGTGGGATTAAATCACTTTGGAGAATTAAACTGCACAGGACGTCACGTAAAGGTAAGTTGTCAAAGATGTAAGCTGGAGTGGATGAGGTCATGTCATCTTGTGTTGTCATTTCATCATATGCCATCCTGGAATTTCTTTTTAGATGACAAGTTGTTGTTTTCCCTTCTAACGCAAATCAAGTGCCGATTATGATTTATTTCATTCCTTCTAAGGTAGTTGGTGTTTTTAATGAATGAATGGGCGTCGTCATAGATAGACTGGGTAATTGCAAGAGGGTGCACTAGCCACAAACTAACATACACTCCACAGTTTGATAGTTTGTTTTTTTGTTTAAGGCTCAACATTTATAATGATATACTAAACAACGCGTTCGGCTGGCGTACCGAAGGTCCTGGTTTCGAGTGCCGAAGGTCCTGGTTTCGAGTGCCGAAGGTCCTGGTTTCGAGTGCCGAAGGTCCTGGTTTCGAGTGCTAGTGAAGGCTATGATATTTTGGTTGCCGGTATTGGAAGGTGTCTCTGAGTCTACCCATCTCTGACGAGTATCTGAGCTTAGTTGGGGGTAAAGTAATTGACGGCTGTGATAGCAGCTGGCCCACACAAACACCTAGTATGCCGTGGCCACAGAAACTGGCCCCCATGGATCAATTTGGTCCGACGGGATACTTTACTTTACTCGCTAATAAAAAAAAGGCATTAAGGCAGACTTACCAAATGGTGTTGAACGTGCATCTGATTATAAGTGACTGTGTTTTGATAGGCTACACTAAAGAATAATAAAGAATGACATGGGCGAAAACGCCTGTGTCCATGAAATTAACCCCCCCCCCCCCCCCCACTATAACCATCCCGACATGTTGTCATAGGCTCTCTTAGCCGCGTCTTGTGTGGGGATTACGTTGCCAAGCATAGTGCCCGGGAACAATTATCCAAACTTAATTTTCTTCAGCTGGGTAGACGCAGAGACTCTGCTGGGATCAACCTGAATGATTAAACCATAAAACTTTACACCATCATGATGCAGCTACAACGTGTAGCCCCTATTAGGAACAAATTAATCGCCTGTTCACTTATATGTAGGGCTCGCCAGACCTCCGGCAAAATGAGGACATCTCTTCCTTTTTAGACTATTGACCGGCAAAGCTAAAAACCTTTAATATGTCCTGCTTTTGTAATATTTATGTTTTGTAGACGTACAGTATTAAACATATAGTCTAGTATTTACCTCTTAAGAATAGAATTCATAAATAAGTGATCATTTGTACAAGAAAAGAATGATCCGTTTTCTTAAAGACTCCTGTATGAGATGTAAATTTTTTTTTCTAAGTTCCCCAAAAGCAAGCTGCCTTTTAACCTACTATGAATTTATATATTATTTGACAGTTGACCAATGCGCACTTATTGGCAGCTGTTGTAATAAAATTATACTGATTACGGGTTTATTGCGAAACTATTCAAATGAAACACAACGTCCTCCTTTGTCCTCATTTGT
Source organism: Anisus vortex (assembly GCA_949126835.1). NCBI lineage: Eukaryota > Metazoa > Mollusca > Gastropoda > Planorbidae > Anisus > Anisus vortex. The sequence continues at coordinate 42,492,900 of OX421500.1, read as the reverse complement.
CATCTTTTTTTTTATATGAACGTCCTCCTTTTGACACCAATGTGTATGGCAACCCTACTAATAGGTGCGTTGCATTGTGTCAGGCACAACTTTTAGAAAATAAATTTCAACCTATAGACTGTAGACTTTACAGTATAAATGTGTTATTTTTTAATCTTAAATCAACACAGATTTGGGGTTTCATCAAAGACTGTAATAGGATGGACAGCTCTAATTTTAGAGCGTATATGTTCTTTATTCGTGCGCATCCAATAATGCTGTCTTAAAATTACTTCTACGCTCTTACGTTTGCCTAAATGTTTTCGCTGTATAAAACTTTCGATTTAAGTTTTAATTTTTCATTGAGAAAATCACAAGATGTAAATACAACGGAAGTGTACAGTACAAAAGGAAATCGGGAATTCCGAAAAGAAGTTATTCGAGTCATCAAATAGCAGAAATATTAAAGCAAAAGGTCCATCTTATTATAGTCTTTGATTCAATCAATAAAACTGATGTTTGGTCAAATAGTATTATTAGGTGCTTTTCATGTTACGTCATTTAGAATTTCAAAAAAAAAATACTATTTTTTTTAATTTATATACATGTTGCTTAATATCTATTTATATGTTTCGTGGTTGTTGTTTCGTACATTCAACCAACTAAAGATCGATGTCCATGAATAGTTTACTCTATGTCCTTCTCTCTCTCTCTCTCTCTCTCTCTCTCTCTCTCTCTCTCTCTCTCTCTCTCTCTCTCTCTCTCTCTCTCTCTCTCTCACACACACACACACACTCTCTGAAACTCGAACAAGGTTGATACATTTTTTTTCTTCATGTTCCTGAAATGTTTTAAATTCCTTAAGTGTTGAGCAAACAGTGAACTACGACCGTACTTGGGTCTATTTTTTATGAATGAAAACTAAACATCTATTGACCTCCAATGATAACACTATATGGGTCATAAAGATAATCATTAAAAAAAAATGCTGATAACAACATTTTGTACAAAGGTATTAGGTCAATATTTCCTGACGAGCTAAGGACTTGCGATGTAGATCTATAACTTTCATTCAAGGTGCACAAGTCCCTACCCCTCTCATTCCACTCTCTTCAACTCACTCCCTAACCTTTCCTTCCACGTGTATGAAAGCTCAAAACATTAAAAAAAATAGATATATTGGTTCACATGACCAAAAATAAACCCGATAAGACACGAATCAATAGCGTTGTCTTACCACCTCATGAATCAATAGCGTTGTCATACCACCAAATGAATCATTATCGTTGTCATACCACCAAATGAATCATTATCGTTGTCATACCACCAAATGAATCAATACCATTGTCACACCACCTCATGAATCAATAGCGTTGTCATACCACCAAATGAATCATTATCGTTGTCATACCACCAAATGAATCATTATCGTTGTCATACCACCAGGACCACCACATGAATTAATGAAGGAAACAATAGAATGTACATCAAACGTACAGAGTACAGAGGCAGGTCCACCTATTACGTTGCACCACCTAGCGTGGCACGTCCTCAAATATGAGCTGATTGCGATGTCGGGATGTCGGGCGATATTTAGCGCTTATTGCAATGTTGGTCGAAGTGTAGCGCTTATTGCAATGTTGATCAAAATTTAGCGATTATTGCAATGTTTTGAGAAGTTTAACGCTTATTGCAATGTTGAGCAAAATTTAGCGATTATTGCAATGTTTTGAGAAGTTTAGCGCTAATTGCAATGTTGGGTGAAGTTTAGATTGCAATGTTGGGAGAAGTTTAGATTGCAATGTTGGGAGAAGTTTAGAGCGTATTGTGGGAGAAGTTAAGGTGGGTAGAACGTGTCAAACTTTATAAACGTCCCATCGAATCAGTCACTTCCTGGTCATATCCTTGACGACACGATGATAATAAACACTGAACAGCATTTTATCAAAATTGAGTTACAAGTTTATTATGATAGTAAATAGTTTATTCAGTACCCGAATGCTAATAAAATCATGTATACAAAATATTAAACATAACTTTCAAGTAATTAGTTCAATATTAGCACTTAAATGTGTGTAGGAAAAATCCAATCTCGTAGCCATTTGATATGGCAACAAAGGGAATTGACGTCAGAGAAGGAATTTCGACTAGGAAAAAAAGAATATTTTCAAGTGTTTTGAATCTATTTCCACGTGTTTTTAATCTTTTCCCGGTCTTATTTTTAACAAAATTTGTTTGGTTAAACATAGATTTAGTGTGTCGTGTTTTGTTTATTTATTATCCTTCTAACACGTCACTTCCTTATGAAGCTTTTACAAATCTCGTCCCTTCGAGAAAAAGCTGTTCACTTGGTTTTTTAGTTTGTCAGGAAAATGCAGACTTTTTTTAAAATTATCCTTGTAAGATGTCCGATTGGACACTGACATACCTAAAATAAAATTAAAAGGCATCTACATTAGTGAGTGACTGAAACTTACCATATTATCATAGACTATAATATACATGGACCGCTTGCTTTAGTATTTCTGCTATAGGATGACTTGAAACACTGATTTTCGGAATTCCCGATTATAAATAAAATAATAGGGCGTTTGCAATCCCGTGACAAAAAGCACGTGATTTGTGTTTACTTTGAGTAATGGTGTACAATGGCCGCTGTATTAATAAAGTTTCATATAGGCTCGAGCTTTTTTTCAATGATGTGTTGTGTTTTAAGTCTTATTAAGATTTAAGCTGTATTATGTATGTTAAATAAAATAGGCTATTTTATTATTATCATAGACATAGATCATAGACGATGTGAGCCTAATAGTGACTTGACTAGATAGCCTATTCACCAACAATATCACTTGACATCGTAGCCTAGCCTACGAAACATTAAAAGTGTAGGCCTATAAAGTGAAATTGAAAGTGTAAATAGGTCTAGCCGGCCCTAGCCTAATCACATTAATCAATTAATCTACAGTACTACTATTTACCTCCTTATTTTTTAGTAGGATAGCCAATATTCAGATGTGAATTTTGCATGATAAAGAAGTACTTTACTTTCACCACGTTACGTTTGTACCTCAAGTGGGTTCTATATTTACACAAATACGTCACTAAATTTACACAAAAAACTTAAGCTCCGCCTACTGAGAACGCTCTATTGCTATGCAGGAAATAAAGTTATTGATATACAAGTTCCGTTTTATTTAATCGCTATGATTTTCTCAATGAAAAATTAAAATCGAAAGTTGTACAGAGCGGAAACATTTATAGATCCCTCACATTTTTAGATATTTGTCTGTTATTGTTATCATCGTCTGTAATTGTTAAGCGCATAGAACTGATTGCGGGATATGCGCTATATAAGCTTCATTATTATTTATTATTATTAGATCAGTGTTGTGTGCGCACGGAAAAAGAACATAAGCTCTAAAAATAGTGCAGGCGGTCCATCTTATTATAGTCAATGATAGAGGATTAACAGGCCTACAAGTATTCATTTAAAGTCGAAAAACATGCGATATAAAAAAAACGGAACATGTATGACAATTACTTTATTTAGAATCGGGAATTGCAAAAAAAGAAGAAGATAATAGCATAAAAAACTTAAGCAAGCGGTCCACGTATATTATAGTCTATGGTATTATTATTACGCTTTTATGAGAATTATTATTTCGTGCATTATTATAATCCGAGTGATAAATAACAAAAATACATTTATAAGTGTATACAACACTATGCTTACTCGAATAATATTTATATTTTTGGCATTCAACGCATTCAATCGAGAAAAATCAACAACCATTTTTTAAAGGACGCATTTCCGGAAAGTGTTTAAATCAAAAGTACATACTTAATTTTATGTATGACCGGGTCAAATCCGCCATCTTACTAGGGTAAACTTATCTTATATAAAAGTCTTCATTTTCCCGCCATTTTTATGCCAACAGCCCAAAAGTCATCCTAGTCTAGCACTAAAAGTTTTGTAGTGGATATTTAAATAATTGACTTTTAGGTTGTCTCCCACGTGCCATTGAAAGTCGCTCTGCGTGCCAAGGCTGGCACGCGTTCCGAAGGTTGCCGACTCCTGCTATAGAGCATTTTTATGATAAACCAACTTAAAGATAGATGCTCGCGTTTACATCTTACTCTATGCCTACTACATAAATATGAGTGCAAATATTTTTTTTACTTCTGCATTTAAATATTACGTTTGCATTTTGCTCATTAGGATCTACATACATGTTTATCATCTTAAATATTTAAAATTTAAACAAAAAAAATGAAGACGAGACATATAAGTGCACTGAAATACCATAAAGGCCTACAGTTGAATACTAGACTTCGAAACAAATCAGGGAAACCTGTAACTTATCATTTGAAACACTCATAGACATGTAGGACTAGACTCAAATCAAGGACGCAATAATCTTCGTTATAGAAGGACCGTCTGTAATGTATAAGATACGATTTTTTGCTTTAAAGGCAGTACACGTACTGTATTTACATTTCTTGCCTCCACTCCACTGCGCATGCCCACAATTTACTTCCGTTGCTGGTATAACTTTTGGTTTTCGTACGAACCTGCTGGTGTGTGTGGCGAACACAAGGCTGTCGTTGGTTCTTTTTGACCCAGATAATAGTAAAAACAAGAGCTTTGACTGGGGCAAGGCGAAATTTAATCGAAACAATAATGAAATGGTATCGGCCCTTTAAGTTTATATGCCCGGCGGGTCAATGAATAATGAATGCCCCCCCCCCCCCCCCCCCCCCCCGTAAAAGAATACGAAAGTGCAGGGGTGCCCCTGTGTGTTTGTAACCTATTCCCGCATACTGGTGGGATTGTTAATTTTTTTTTAATGTGCGCCCTAATGGGAATGGGGCAGTGATTCCTTAAAAAAAGCGCCTTGTGGATCTTTGGGAAGTTTGGGCGCAGTTATGTGAGGGTGCCGAGGAATATTGTCCAAGTCTTTCATAGAATTTTATATTATTTTCAAAATGTCGATTCCGTGTGGTAAATAAGATATTTTTGGTATTACAAATCCGCGTGTATTCTCTTGCGTCTGTCTAGGAGCTTGTTCACTATGAAATAATAAACTCATGCCGCTCGATGCATGATCAACGAAGAATGTAATGCTTGAGCCTATGTACAATAATAATTCAACTTCACTGCTTAATAATAAGTAGCATGTTTGTAGCTAACCGAAAATCAACAACTAACAGCACTAAAACGTACTTAGATTTCAGTTCAGATAGTTGCCTATAGAGCGTTCTTAGTGGGCGTGGCTTAGGTTTTTAGTGACGTATTTGTGTAAATAAAGAAGCCAATTGAGGTACAAATGTAACGTGGTGAAAGTGAAGTAGTTCTTTATCATGCAAAAATCACATCTGAATATTGGCTATCCTACTAAAAAATAAGGAGGTAAATAGTAGTACTGTAGATTAATTGATTAATGTGATTAGGCTAGGGCCGGCTAGACCTATTTACACTTTCAATTTCACTTTATAGGCCTACACTTTTAATGTTTCGTAGGCTAGGCTACGATGTCAAGTAATATTGTTGGTGAATAGGCTATATAGTCAAGTCACTATTAGGCTCACATCGTCTATGATCTATGTCTATGATAATAATAAAATAGCCTATTTTATTTAACATACATAATACAGCTTAAATCTTAATAAGACTTAAAACACAACACATCATTTAAAAAAAGCTCGAGCCTATATGAAACTTTATTAATACAGCGGCCATTGTACACCATTACTCAAAGTAAACACAAATCACGTGCTTTTTGTCACGGGATTGCAAACGCCCTATTAAAATGGATTTTCCCCCCATAGCTTTCCGAAAGCAGAAAAAAAGTACGTATTAGAAACTCATAGAGTCTAAGTCTAAGAGAATGCATAACGGTGTATTACGTCACAAAAAACAGCTATCTCCCAAAAAGCACAAATACTCTCTGCGCCAAAATTAAATATAAATACCGGTAATTAAAGACCAAGTGAAGAGGTTTTTCTCAAAGGAACGAGATTTGAAATAGCCTCATACGGCAGTGACGTTTGAGAAAGAAAACAAATAAACAAAACTCGACGCTAAAAATCTATATTTAACCATTTTGTTAAAAATAAGAACCGGGAAAAGATTCAAAACATGTGGCAACAGATTCAGAACACGTGACAATATTCATTTTTCCTAGTCTAAATCCTTTCTCTTACGTCACTTTTCTATGTTGCCGGAAATAAAAATCATCTCAAATGACTACGAGATTTGGATTTGTCCTCCAAAAAACACACACATTTACGTGCAAATATTGAACTAATTACATAAAATTAATCTTTGATATTCTGTTTAAATGATTTTTATTAACATTCAGATACTGAATACACTATTTACGATCAAAATCTAATGTTAACTAAATTTTGATAAAAAGCTCTTCACTTGGTCTTTAAATCTCGATGAACTAGTGAGACAATCTCAAATACAATATAGAAAGCATTGTAAATTGTAGGAGACATATTTGTCCGAAGTGAAATTGCAAAAGTATAATATGAGACAATAAGGTCACGTGTCTGTAAATTAACTAATATTATTTTTTGAACATACACACAGGCTACTTTATATATAAATATATATATATATATATATATATATATATACATATATATATATATATATATATATATATATATATATATATAGAGAGAGAGAGAGAGAGAGAGAGAGAGAGAGAGAGAGAGAGAGAGAGAGAGAGAGGGGGAGATGGTGCATTATATTGCTATATTGGTCAGAGCCGGGTTGAGACCGCTGGAGGTCCTACGCTCATAGAAGTATTTGATGCACTCCCATTCCGGATATTTTTTCCGGGTTTGGAGGGTGTCCCTGAGTCTTCCCAGCTCTGATGGGTACCAGCTGGACCTCTGGATCAATTCGGTCCGACGGGTACTTTACTTTTTTACATAGTCTATGTTTTTGTTTTCATAAAAGGCTATAAAGAATAATAACCCAATATAATAATAAACATTATAATTAGAAAACAATTTTTCCTACTTTTTAAAAATTCATCATTTTTTTTAAATATTTGGTTTTTGTTTTTTTTTAAATTATATTTGTTTCATTTTTGTAATTTTTAAGTGGCGTCTCATATTAAATTTTGCCGTTTTTCGTCCAGTGGCATCAATTGAGGTATCGCCCAATCTGATTACTATAGAAATGACCATGTTTCAAATTCCTCACTTTTAGTTAATGGTTAATCCAGTTTTTCCAGTTTATCCGGCCATGCAACAAGTGCGCAAGATTTCCCAACTATTTCTTTTAAAACAAAATAAGGTCACCACTGATCTAATAGTTTTGACAAAGATTTTTTTTTTAATTACTTGTTTAGAAAATTCACTCAAATTATCTTATAAATTACAGACGCTTCATTTAGAAAGAAGATTATTGCGTCCTACGCTCATCCGTGGTTTGAGCCTAGTCTTGTATCTTTATTAATGTTTTAAATGATGTTAAGTTACTGGTTTTCCTAGTTAGTTCAGGCAACACATTCCAGGCCCGAATGGTTTTTCCTAATGTTTTTTTTTTGTTTTGTTTTTAATATATAGAGCACGTTGCATACTCTCAATCAATCATTACTACAACCATTTTCCCGAATACTTTGTTTGCGGTTAGATGTGCATAATGGATAAATAGATGGACTTAAGATAGATAGACAGCCCTATAGATAGACAGATAAATAGCTACATAGAGAAATAAATCGATAGATAATCAAATACATTGATTGTTTGATCTACAACATAGTTTTGTGAGTATTCAATCTTACATTAAAACATGATGGGGATTATATGTCCACCTAACATGTATTCAAGCGTCCCATTACAAAGCGTAATATCATCGTATTACTGAAGCCTATTCGAATATTATAAACACTCTAAATTCTAAATGCATGATCCACTTAACATGTATATTCAGAAGTATTAAATGCATTTCTAAACTTTTATGAAGAATGCTAGAGTTAGAAACAAGTGATTCGATCTCGGTGACAAGGTGAACATCTTAATAAGGACGCCCTCATGTCTTTTTCGGGCAACTTATTTAATCAAGACTTTCAAGTGATATAGGTTTGTCAGCGTTTACAGCGGCAAGTTTTAAGGGGTGGGGGGGGGGGGGGATGACCGGTAATGCGACATTGGGTGATTCGCTATCTCACAGCTCTAAGCCCTAGGCTTACATTACAATATTCCTCATATGTATTGGACATATCAACTTAGGTAAATATATACAATATTAGAACAAATTCGGAAGAGAGCTGCAAAGTTCATTGCTAGCAAATGTTTACAACTGACGAGAGTAGATCTAATACCAATAGTTAAATCACTAAACCTAGAAACATTAGGGGACAGAAGGGCAAAGAGTAAAGTAATAATAATACATAAGGCATTAAACTATAATTTAGAAATATAACCCAATAACAACCAGTTGCAATGCACACTTTTCTTATCCTTTTGGCGAGAACAAATGCATATAAGTAGGCTACTCTTTCTTTTTGAGTGGCATTCGGGCATGGAAAAGGTTGCCTGAACAAACCGGAAAAAACATTAATATTATTAATGAAACATGAATGAAAATGCAAGACTAGTCTCAAAACCCCGGATGAGCGTAGGACGCAAAAATCTTCTTTATAGAAGGAGCGTCTGAACTGTATAAAATAATGGGATGCGCCTCTACTGAGAAGTCGGCTTTTAAACCTTCCCATGCCTCTTGAATCCCAGAGCTTGAGGAAGTGTGTCTGCGTGTAAGTGTGTCTGCGTGTAAGTGTGTCTGCCTGTAAGTGTTTCGCCAGGGCTGATTGATGTGCTATTCGCTAATGAAATGGGATATGTTGTGTTTTTTTTTTAACTACTGTAGTGGTGGTGTTGGGGAGGGGGGAGAGGGGATGGTGCAGGAGGGGGAGGGGCAAGGGCCTGAAAGGTCACCGTATGCAGACAATGGTCGCTTACCTTATTTAATCCAACACACAGAACCAGATCTGACAGGTCTGAATACTGAAAGCTGATTTACTCGGCTTGTCATTTGTCATGTCCGTTTGGCTACTGAATCGGCGATTGTCAGTTCCCGTTGTGACAACAGCGCATAAGGGGACTGTGTGGCCAGCACAATGAACGTTTCTGTTAAATAATGCCAGATATTCTACAAAGATGGGTAGTAAAGTATGCATTGTACCAAATTGATCATATGATCGGTGATGCAGCGGTCACCAGTTTCTGTGGGCCACAGCATGCTAGGGGACTGAGCCTAGCCCAATGGCCACCCACCTTGACTTTACCCCAACTAATGTCAGGTACCCTTCAGAGCTGGGTAGACTACTCAGGGACACGCCCCGCAGTCCTGTGAACAAGATCCTAGCCCTCACCAGGATTCGAGCCCAGAACCCTTAGCTGTGTCAGTCGAATGCGTAAGGCTGCAGAATCTTCGAAAATATTTAAACACGTGATGTTGAGTCTTGATATCTTAGACGAGCCGAAATAGAGCACCACATAGAAGAGTAATTGTGTGGCCAATTCAACTCTCAGGTGTCCGTAAGGAATGGGATATTCAGAAGCCTTGGGGGGAAGCATAATACACATGCGTATTAAAAAGAAAACTAGTGCCTGAACTCAAAAGCACAAGCACACGGTATGGGCCAACAAGAGATACAGTGGCCGGGCGGTAGCGCGTAAGGCTGGTGTACCGAAGGTTCTGAGTTCGGATTCCGTTGAAGAGCTAGGATTTGTTCCCGGGGGGCATGAAGGGTGTCACCGAGTCTACCCAGCTATGACGGGTACCGGACATATTTGTGGGTAAGGTAAAGTCGGCTGGGAATCATGCTGCCCGGTGAAGGCTGGGATTTGTTCCCGGGACCTGAAGGTTGTCACTGAGTCTACCCAGCTCTAATGGATGCCTGACATTAGCTGGCTAAGTGTATCGAGTGTGTTGTGGGGTGTACAGCAACTTTGACAGCACAGACGTAAACGTAAATTCTGGAATTTGTAAGTCTACTGTATATAGATCTACAAGCTAGATTGCCCGGCGTTGCCTTGGGGAAAATAAAACATGCCGGTATAAGCTACCGATAAAAATTGTATAAACTACAATGAACAAAAAACTTTAGATCTAAAATTGTAAACAAATAAATTCTTGTTTACTGAAAACATTTAGGAACGTAATGTAAAATAAATATTGTAATCGGGTTAAAAATAGGCAAGTCTTTTTATGTAACAAAAAGCTCAAATGTATATTAATTGAAATAATTTTTTTTAGAAAAAAAAGGTATAGACTAACAGGAGAATCGAACCCAGGTCGACCGCATGGCAGTTCGATACGTTATCCACTTAGCTAGCGAGAACAAAATGTGTTAAGTCAAATTGCAAAATGTAATATTTGAAGCATTAAGGTCACGTGTCTTTAATAAAACTAATTTGATTGATCAAACACACACACAGACTTGTAAAAAATAGATCTATATGAATGGTGAAGTATATATATATGTAGAAACTGTATGTGCATATATATATATATATATATATATATATATATATATATATATATATATATACATATAAATATATAATATATATAGTCACCAGTTTCTGATAGAATAGAATTATTAAAAAAAAAAGATAAATAGATTATTATAGATATATATTATGTATTTTGTGTATATATTTCTTGTTTTACAAATATATACAACATTTAACCCTTCAACGACTTGAAAAGATTTACGGTCTATTGTCGACCTTATCACCCACTTCAGCCATACACCAACCTGTCGCCCAGTGGGTATATCTAGTACAATTATGTGTTCACAATAGATAGTGGCATTATCATAACGTAAAAGATTTCGATAGATAATAAACAGTTAAGCAATGGTATTATATACACTACAGTTATACATAAATGTATAATATATATATATATAGGCCTATACATAATATGTTCACAAACACTGATAATACCAAGGTAATGATACCTTGAAAATAAACCTACCCTTTCCTATTAATGAATGTAACGCTCCTTCTTCTTCGTTCTCAAATGTTATGAATGGGAGGATTCAGACAACAAGTCCGATAGTTGTAATGAACTGCGCCGTTGCTGTCAGTTGCTCTAGTCCACCCTACAGTTTGTCATTGAAGGTAGCCTCCTGGGGCCAAATGGTTGACCAGGTAGAATGGTACAGTAGGCAGGTCTGGCGTGAAGACACACATGAACAATGAAAGTCAAAATTTCAACACTGAAGACCTGAATATAAAACTGTGGAGAATATTTATGGTACCTGGGAGAGTTCGATCATTTGAATCAGTTGCGCCTTCCTTGTGGAACAGTTCACCTCAGACACTAAGAGAACCTGAGATATTTATGGTACCTGGGAGAGTTCGCTCATTTGAATCAGTTGCGCCTTCCTTGTGGAACAGTTCACCTCAGACACTCAGAGAATCTGAGACAAGAGATTCTTTTAAAAAGAACTTCAAGACCTTTCTCTTCGGCTGATACATCTGCCACTGCAATTCACACAGAGAGCGCACTGAGCAGGCTCAATTTAATAGCATGGATAGAAGCGCTATAAGAAATGACTATTCTTCTTATCTTACTTAAGCAAAAAAAAAGTTATAATAAAAAAGTTATCGGTGCTGGTGATATTAGTCAATATGGCTCATACTTGCACTTTAACACTTGTAGCTGACTTGTGGGACTCTATACCTTATACCTCTGACTATTTAGGTCTGATACTAAAGTCAAGATAAGGACATTGGCGTCTGGGCGTGTACCCGAATTTATGGTGACAATTTGTTTTATATCTTTATAAGTTGTTGGTTTTGAATTTTATTAGTTAGTTGCAGCGTTCTGGTTTTCTTTATAGCCATTACTCAAAGTTTTATGTTAACATTCAATATACCTCTTTTTTTGGAGCTTAACACTTGTTTTTTTTCCCCATGCGCCCACTGTCTTTAAATGACTCCTAAACTGCGAAGGACAACATCTCATATTATTCAAAAATATGTCCAAGATGGATCGAAGAAAAAGAAATAAAAAAATTAAAAACTCAAAAAATATACCTTATCAAGATGCAAAAAAAATATATTCTAGCAAACAATCTTTAATAAGTGAAAAGAATTATGCTGGAGCTCTTAAAAGAGACATACAAAAATTAAACACGCTGAAACACAGACACCACTTTACCAGAATTGTACTATAAAGATCAAGATGGAGTGTTCAAAAAATGGGACATAAATGCAATAATATGCACTAAAAAAAATCAACACAATCAAATATAGAATAAATGCTCCCAGGGAAAGTAAACCCAGAGAACATAGCAAATAAGGATTATGTGAAAGACAACATGAAAGAAATAATAATATATTAGGGGAAGGACTTAATATCTAATGGAAATAAAACTATTGACATTTTGGGACAAGCATGCGAAAAGGATGATTCAATAACTGACTTAAAAATACAAAAAGAAATTATATCTCAACCTTTGAATTCAGAAACCAGGACACAACAAGAAACGGATAGTAGTACACGGGAGAACGACATGAAAATTATAGAAGAAAATGAAATAGAAAATGTCACAATTTCAAAAAACAGAAATTGAAAAACAAACAAGTTTCCACATCAAGCTCAATCTAAAATTTTTCTAAAAAACCTCTAGAAACCAAATAAAAATAATAAACAGTTCATTAAACAGCTTCCACCTGCAATAATACTTATGGAAGACTTTAATGCCCACAATCCTATATGGGGAAGTCATAATACAAACCTTAGAGGAAAACTAATTGAAAGATTACTCGAGGAAAGAAATGTATGCATTTTTAATGAGGGCACTCCGACTTTTCGTAGTGCTACGAATTTATCTCCACCTGATCTCGATTTAACAATGGCAGATTCAACTCTATTTACGGAATTTACCTGGAGTGTTTTAGAAAACAATTATGGATCAGATCACTAGCCTATCCTGCTTACTACAAACTCCGAAATACCAGACCAACACTCATTAACATAGAACTTTAAAAGACCAGATTGGAATACATTTCAATTGGAATGCGACAGTAGGCCTATACTCTCTCAAAAAAATATACATTCTAATGCTCAAGAAGAATATTCAACCTTTTTACAATCACTATCATCAAAATACATTTCCTACCGAATGGCGAAAGGCAATGAGGTCTATGCACAATTCCTTAGAGACAAAAAATCGATCACGTGATGCTTTTTAAACTAAAAAAAAAATGGCTGATTTTACATTGATCTTAATGGCACCTATGCTTATTAAAAATGTTAATTTTTAACATATCCTTGAATATTGTGATATTATAAATGATACTCACGGATGCAACAATGATTATAGACATACAATTATTAAAGGACAACACCTATTTGTTGATCTTTCAAAGGAAATCAATGAAAACATTGTAGATTATTTACATGATAATTTAGAGGTAGAATTTGCGCACCCAACAGCAGCGCAGTAAGCCATTGTTAATGTTTACAAGTGTATTTAATCAGCATCACGTGACCGGGAAATCATTCTGCATAGACCTCATTACCAAGAGAAAAAAGATCACACAGATCCAATAAATGACAGACCAATAGCCCTCAAAAATTGTTTCTGTAGATTTTCTGTAAAGTAATAACTTAATAGCAAATACTCAATGTTAAATCTTCGATGTTGATCGGCCGGAAATACAACAATTCAAATTGAAAAAAAATCGATTTTAATCTTAATTTTCCATTGAGAAAACTGAAGCGAAGTACTAGACCAGAAGTTTAGTTCGGAAGTGGATGTAGTGCGATCAGTCTCAACCCGGCTCTGACCAATATAGCAATATAATGCACCATCTCCCCTCTCTCTCTCTCTCTCTCTCTCTCTCTCTCTCTCTCTCTCTCTCTCTATATATATATATATATATATATATATATATATATATATATATGTATATATATATATATATATATATATATATTTATATATAAAGTAGCCTGTGTGTATGTTCAAAAAATAATATTAGTTAATTTACAGACACGTGACCTTATTGTCTCATATTATACTTTTGCAATTTCACTTCGGACAAATATGTCTCCTACAATTTACAATGCTTTCTATATTGTATTTGAGATTGTCTCACTAGTTCATCGAGATTTAAAGACCAAGTGAAGAGCTTTTTATCAAAATTGAGTTAACATTTGATTTTGATAGTAAATAGTGTATTCAGTATCTGAATGTTAAAAAAAACATTTATACAAAATATCAAAGATACATTTTAAGTAATTAGTTCAATATTTGCACTTAAATGTGTGTGTTTTTCGGAAGATTACTCCAAATCTCGTAGCCATTTGAGATGTTTTTATTTCCGGCAATATAGGAAAGTGACGTAACATAAAGGATTTCGACTAGGAAAAATGAATATTGTCACGTGTTTTGAATCTATTGCCACATGTTTTGAATCTTTTCCCGGTTCTTATTTTTAACAAAATGGTTAAATATAGATTTATAGCGTCTATTTTTATTTATTTATTTCCCTTGTGATACGTCACTGCCGTATGAGGCTATTCCAAATCTCGTTCCTTTGAGAAAAACCTCTTCACTTGGTCTTTAAGAAAAGAATATATTCGAGTCATCTAATAACAGAGATATTAAAGCAAGCGGTCTATCTTATTATAGTCTTGAATCTTATTATAGTCTCTCCTTTAATGGAGACGAAATAATTAAAACGAAATAATCAAACGACGATTCTGTATTTACTTACAGTTTTCATTCAACACTTAGAAACAATGATGACCTATGTAAAAAAAATGTATCTGTAGCTTATGGGGCATATATTTTATATATATATATAGACTATATTATATATATATATACGATAAGATTTCTTTATTGATCAAAAAGGAAATGTGGTTTGATTACATTGCAGTATTACACGAACACTAGCACAACAACCAGAACAAATACAACACACATACATAAACACTTGTCATCTTCAAATCTGCAAAACACGCTTCTGGCTCTTGATTATGCTTTAGTCAGGAGCAGCGTTGATAGAGTCTCACTGAATAAGGAACAAAGGAGTTCTTGTACCTTTCAGTTCGGGCTCTGATATTGACAGGAGTCGGCCACTTTATGTTGATTTTACGTAGTTGTTTTGAAGTGGATGCATGCTATCTTTGAATATTTTCTCCACTTTGCAGAGGCATCGTTGTTGAAATAGTTAATCTAGGAAAGGCAGGGATCATTTGTGTGACTTTTGACGCTCTTTTTATAAGACATCCAAACGGCGCTTCAGTTTTGATGACATATATACACACACACAGAGAGAGAGAGAGAGAGAGAGAGAGAGAGAGAGAGAGAGAGAGATGAAATATTAATTCATGCATTCGGAGTGTTAGATAAAAGATAACTTACTAATTAACGATTTGACAAAATGACATTCTTGAAACCTTTTTTATTGCTTGTACTAATGTAATGGATAAAAAGAAAAAGTAACTTAATGTAATAAAAGCACGTTCAATAAATAAATGATTCTGCTCGAAGTGGAGGCAAAGCTAATAGCAGCCTGGCCTCCTCGGATGAAAGGTAATTTGTCTTCTGCTTCTCTGGTGACTCAGTGGTGAATAGTGTACAGAGATTGACCTAATTAATGAATACACCAATGGGACGTGACGATTCCAAATGTACGCGGCACGTTCATTGGCTAGACCTCGCGGTCATGACCTAGGTAAATTTTATATGACGTGTCGTGTCTGGATTGGATGTCAAGATCTCATCAGAGAGACTTAGAGAGAGAGAGAGACAGTAAGAAAGATAAAGTCAGAGAGAGAGACAGAGAAACAGAGAGAGAGAGAGAGAGATGCAGAGAGACAGAGAGAGATTGAGACACTGAGAGATAGAGAGACTAAAAGAGAAATAAAGACCGAGAAAGACAGAGATACAGAGGGAAAGATACAGAGAGATACTGAGAGAATTGTAGTACTTCGAACAGTATTACTTACGTGAATCCTATCCCCTCTCTCCTCCTCTTATCTTATCTTATACATTACAGACGCTCCTTCTATAAAGAAGATTATTGCGTCCTACGCTCATCCTTGGTCTGAGTCTAGGTCTTGCATTTTTATTAATGTTTTAAATTATGTTAAGTTACTGGATTTCCTGTTGTTTTTTCAGGCAACCCATTCCATGCCCGAATGCCACTCGGGAAGAAAGAGTACTTAAATGCATATAATTTGTTCTCGCATAAGGGACAAGAAAAGTGTTTTTGTCTTTATGTTTATCTAGCTTTGCAACAGGTTGCTATTGGATTGTATTTCTAAATTAGTTTAATGCCTTATGTATTATTACTACTTTACTCTTTGCCCTTCTGTCCTTTAGTGTTTCTAGGTTTAGTGATTTGACTATTGGTGTTACTCTTAATAATTGGGAATATTCACTAGTTATGAACCTTGCAGCTCTTTTTACTCCCTTTATAATTACTTGCGCTGTCTGTCTGATTGTCTGCTTGTCTGGTTGGTTGCTTGCAAAACTTTGCATCGATTGTTCGGCCACTTCCCGTCGTCCGATCGAGCCGAAACTCGGCCAGCAGACTTGTCCCGACAAACAATATAATTTAAAAAAATTGTCAGCATCGTAGTCTTTAGAATAGTCACGAATACCTTCCACCAATTTGCGAATCGAAGAACAAATTTTACGAAAAAACATGGCTGCCGTTGACGGAAGTAACTTAGGTTTTCGGATATGTTCGTTTTTACGAAAAAAAATACGAATGAAAACGACAAAATGTAGCCGAAACAAAGCGAAGCGACAATCGTGGCTTCACGCATTAAAAAAAAAAATGCGGAATAGTTATAATTAGATATGTATATTTGCCGACATTACCGATTCGAAATTTTACTTTTGTTATGAAATGAAAATGGTCAACTAAGTATACAAACTGTGTTTTTATGGTTTTCTTTTTTTACTTTGATCTAATTTTTTAATGTTTTCTTTTGTTGATGGGTCCCATACAGATGCTGCATATTCTAGTATAGGCCTAACTAATGTGAGATAGCATTTTAGTTTTATATTCAACACAAAAACAAACATACTTAAAAAAAATATTATCTCCCTGTGCCGTCTTCCGTTCGTTTAACTGACCCCTTCTCTCCGTGAGACTATCATTTTAGGGCATCGTTATTGGCCGAGAGCTAAAAGGGGAACATCTTCCCCAGACGATTATGCGCTAGGCTAGCAACCTGCCATGTAAAAAACACCAGGCTTCAGAAACATCAACAGACAACATCCAAAGGCCAAACTATTATGGGATATCAACTGAGAGTTAAAACAAACTAGTTAACGTTGCACAAAATTGTGCAGTCTTTTTAAATCTTTTGTTTGGCATATTATTATTTCGGTGTATTTTTCGATTTCGGTTTCGGCCGACGATGCAGTGAAAATTTCGGTTTCGGTCTCTGACGAAAGTAAATGTATAACTTTCAGTCGGCCTCTATTATACACGCACTTGTCTGTGTGTTTGTTTGCACTAACGTACAATATGTGAAGGCACACCTATATCTAGATCAGGGATCTTAAACACGCTGCTCTCGGGCCGCATGCGGCCCACCAAGTGGCTATTCGTGGCCCGCCAGTAAGCTTATATAAAAAAAAAATGTAAATGTACTATTCGTAAAAATTCAGACAGTTAGTACTGATACACATCAAATTTTATTACTCACGCAGGTAAGCCAAACAAAACGGATTTTGCCTACAAGGCAGTATCACGTGATCTCTTTATTAGACTCGTTGCTAAAGATCTCCAACTTTCTGTTTTTCGGTAATTCGTGTGTCTCGTTTTACCCCGCTATCTCATTTTACCCCAGTTTCCCCTATATACTTATCATACCTATTATTCGTGATACGTAGTAAAATGAGTTGAGATGTATGAAGTGTTATTTGCTTACTAGGGTCATGTTGTTTGAATTGGGGGAGGGGGGGGGGTTGCGCCCCTTGACACATCTCTTAAGTGATAAAATGACACATGCCTTCATCCGAGTTTGAACCCCCCCCCCCCCCTGCTCTAGATCATCGGTTTCCGGGCTGGATAGCGACTGTCAAAACAGCGACTGTCAGTCGAGCGACTACACAAGAGGCGACGTTATCGGGTTGGCGACTCTTTCTAAACGGGCTATTGTCTAAATGGCGACCGCATTATAACATCGACTGTTACGATGAGCGACTTTACTGTCAACTTCAGAATGAGATATTATACTTACAAGGGCGCAGACTTTGTTTCTTTTGCTTGTGATTATGCGTGCGTATTTACCAGTTTTTGTTCGCTTTGTGAAAAGTTCCCTACGGTTTACTATAAGTTTATGGTTGTTATAAGTGAAATTCGCGAAGTATGAAACACAATATTTACAGAATTTATTTAACGCGCATTTCGACCCCCCCCCCCCCCCCCCCTTCTTTTCGTACTGGTAACAAACTGAACTAGGAAATAATAATTTTATTAACGTTTTAATGGAATTAACGAAATATTTTGTGAAATTAACGAAATACATTATTGTGAGACCTTATTTATCGTGAATATTTTCCAAATTTCCGGAAAATCCGCAATATATTTTCTCATCATAATGTGATGCTAGATTACTAAATAGTAAGCACTAAAAATAACTTTTCTCCCTAATTTCTTCCTTTTGGATTGAAATGTATTTAATGAGCAGTCGCTGTTATGTAATGACAATCGCTCTTTTATTACAACAGCTATCATGTGGTCGTTGTTGTGACAGTCGCTGTCCCGATCTTCAACTGGCTGACGCAACAGTGCCTTTCTCGCCAACTGTCAAGAGCCTTGGCGTCTATCTGGACTCCACGCTGTCCATGCAGCCCCACATCTCCTTCTTCACCAAAATATGCGTCTTCCACCAGTCGCTGTTTTAAAACAATCGTTATTGTGTATTGATCAACTGACAGTCGCTGTTTTAACAGCCGCTATAAGGAACCCGAGCCAGATCATCATTCTGTCGACAGTGGCATAACTATGGGAGAAAATACCGCCTAAGGCGACTGGGGGCAGGAGTCGAAATGACGAAATGATCGCCTATTTCAAATGTTATGTTTGCGTTTTATCATTTAGCTTTAGCCCGTAGGTTATACCGAAGGTCCTGGGTTCACCCTCAAGTCCCGGGGAAAAAAATCCTAGCCTCCACGAGGATTCGAACCCAGAACCTTCGTATCGCCAGTCGAACGCGCTGTCGATCGTCCACCGTACCACATATCTTTGTTAAATTCTTGACAATAACTTCGCGAAACTTTGTTTTGTTTGTTCCTATTGTTGAAAGGCTAATCGACCTACTTTCCGTCGTGCTATCGAGTTGAAACTTGCCACAAAGACGTGATTCATTTGACAACACATTCCTGTTGTATTTTAAAACCTGTTAATTCACTGCCCCATGACCAGATGTTCGGTCATGCAGTAATCTGTCATCTACGCAGGTGGCTTCTTTTCTTTTTTTCTCCGCATCCGAGAAACCAGGGGCTGAAACATAATATTCCATCAGAGTTATAGTAGATGGAAATATTGATCGAGAAAAACATCATTAGCGATGTAAGGAAAGATACAGATGTAAATAACCCGGTGACGAAAGAAACAAATGAGGGGAGAATTGGGGGGACGGGGGGGGGACGTGGGGGGGACGGGGGCATTTTGTAAACAATCATGTCATGCAGTGATAGCTCTTATCTTATGTTACTTATTTTTTTTTACATAATTTTATATTTTCATTATGTTGTTTTTTTTTTTTTGGTTTTTTTTTTTTTGTTTTCTTTTGGGGGGGGGGGGGGGTGTATGAAAAACGTATGAATGAATGCATTATAATTGGGCAAGTCATTTGTTGTTGCTTTGTTAGTCTTTGTATGGTATTGAAATTTTATGTCAAAAAAACTTTCTCTTTCATAAAACAGAATGAATTGACTACGTAATGAATTGACTACGTAATGAATTGACTACGTAATGAATTGACTACGTAATGTTTTTTCTAGGATCATGTTGTCAATTCTATATTAAGGTCTTCCCTTATGTTCGCTGAACGAAGAACTCTTTACATATCTCATTTTAATAACCTTTTACTTTATATACATACATTAAAAAAACAAAAACATTTTAAAGATTTAACACTTAAAAATAATAATAATAATAAATGTGTAAACAATATTTTGTAGCATGGACTACAAACTACGTCTTTCAAGGTAAAGAACTAACACAAACTAACAATGCAAAGTACTTAGGAGTAATAATAAATGATAAATTATCTTGAAATCCTCAAATTGATGAAGTAATAAAAAAATCTAAGAAAACATTAAGCTTCATAAAAAGGAACTTCGACAATGTAATAATAATAATAATAATAATAATAATAATAATAATAATAATAATGGTGCTTGTATAGCGCATATCCCGTTGATGACAGTTCTATGCGCTGAAGACAGTTACAGAATACAGGACAACGAACAACAGACGAAAAAGTAAATATGTATACGCAAATACTGCTAACGAAATAGGTAAGTCTTCAGCCGGCTCGTGAAGGTGTAGTAGCTAGGGCTCTGGCAAAGCTGTAGTGAGAGGTGATTCCAAGAAAACGGTCCCGCGTAGGAGAATGAACGTTGGCCAGCGGACACTAGCCTCACACGAAGGATCCGCAGAGTAAGCGCGTCAGAAGCTGAACGAAGTGGACGGGATTGGGTGTAGAGCTCAAGACAGAAGATTATTACGTCCCTCAGGTCCAAAACTCCTTAAGGGCGGTAGGGATTTGGTCGGGGGCAGGGCTAGAACCGGAGCCTTTCCCAGACCTGCCAACCATTCCGATTTTCTCGGAATTATACAGATTTTTCACCCCTCATTCCGACAAAGCCAGGTTTGTCGATCGTAATAATCCTAAGCCAAAAAAAAAAATGAGCAAGCCCGGAAGGGTTAAGTTTTTGTTTATGCCATTTCCGTTATTTTTCATTATACCGTAGGCCTAGGACCTAGGCCCTAGGCTAATATTGTGATAGCCAAACCTGATTGCTACGAAACGTTTTCGTGTTACAACGTGACCGCCAAAGTCCGATTACAACTTATTTTCATGGAAAAATGTAGCGATTTAAAAAATAACCTGATATAATATAAGTATTAGGAGTATATGCCAAATACGGTATAAATATGTTTAGGCCTGCTACTAACATTTTTAGTAGGCCTACTAGTACTAGCTACTATTTAGGCCTTCTACTAGGCCTAACTAGGCTAAAGACTAACTATAGGCCTATAGCTTATATATAGGCCTAGAGCCTTTGTTACTTTATTACAGTATTTAGCTTTATAACTGGGCCTATTGATTTTCTTTAAAGTTAAATACACAGATATTAATTAAAACTTTTAACTAATTGCATTAATAACAAACAATACTAGTTATAATCCGTCTAATTGAAAATACATAACTTCATAACTTGTGCGCGCGCGGTCCCCCCCCCCCCTCCTCCGAAACAGATTTTTTATTTTGGGAGGTTGACAGGTATGCATTCCGGTGAACTAACCGCAAGACGTGCCGGCCACTTATAAAAAAAACAAACATTGTATGCTTTTGTGCTGTTTGTTGTTGTTTTTTTCGCTGAAAATTTATGAATGGACCCCGAAAGTATTTTCTTCATTATTTTCCTCTAGTAAAACATGGAAAATAATAATTGGGGGGGGGGGGGGGGGCTCATCGGATACGAGTCTGTGTGCCAAGGTTTAGCTAGATCGGAAGACCGGAAGCTGGTATTTTAGCCATAAGTAATTTTTGCTGCCAACAAACCAAAGCTCAATTCTGTGGCGTGCTGGTATAAGTTGATGCGTCACGGAGCCTTTAATTAGCATAGGCTATCAGTGCAGACTTAGTGGATAACTCAGCAGGTACACGGGTGATGGGGAGGGGTGAAAATGGCAGGTTATCTAGGTGGTATGTGGTCCCGAAATGCAGATGATTTCTAGGTGATTTTTAAGACAAAATTTATACCAGGAAAACCAGTAACTTAATATCATTAAAACATTAATAAAAATGCAAGACTAGACTCGGACCACGGATGAGCGTAGGACGCAATAATCTTCTTTATAGAAGGAGCGTCTGTTATGTATAAGATAAGATAAGATAACCTGACATATTGTTGCGGGAGCATTTTGCAGGGCCGTGGTGAAACTGTTGCAGGTAATCCAATGCGTAATTAATGGCCGGCTGCGGCAAATCTGATATAGCAGGCTGTTGCTGATCTGTAGGTAATCCAATGCGTAATTAATGGCCGGCTGCGGCAAATCTGATATAGTAGGCTGTAGCTGATCTGTAGGTAATCCGATGCGTTATTGATTGCGGATGCGGGCGAATCTGTAGGTAATCCGATGCGTAGTTGATTCCGGATTCGGGCGAATCTGTAGGTAATCCGATGCGTAGTTGATTCCGGATGCGGGCGAATCTGTAGGTAATCCGATGCGTAATTGATTGCGGATGCTGGCGAATCTGTAGGTAATCCAAAAATTGATGGCTGAATATGCAAATATATGCAATGTTTAAAATGGCGGGTGGCAAATATTCTGTTGTGATTCAAATGCGAGTACTGATTTTACAGTCTTGAGGGGCACGGAGACCTTGTGATCTGGCGAGTAATTTGATTTACACAAGAGCTAGTTCGTAGCAGAAATGGCGGTATGCCTGTCGGCACCCGGCGAACATACACGGCGTTGTACAGCGACTAATCCGAGCAGGAAACAATGTTATTGTGGCCCTCGGCCTTCATCTAACATAATACAGCAAGTTATCCAAACACGAATGGCGATGTTGTTATTGCGGTGTCAAACTGACAAATAAAACGTAATACAGCAAATTATCCGAACAGGCAAGGCGATATAGTTCAAGCGTAGGGCCTATAGCTTTGGGCGGAACCATAGTTGACGTATACTTCTACGATGATAGATGAGTGCTGCAGTGGAGTCAAATAAAACAGTTCGCTCACCTGATGAAACCTTAAGCCCCCAGTCTTAGAAATAACACGTGGGTTAAGGAAAATTACTTCCGAAAAAAAAAACACAGATCTGTGTGAACAAAAACCTAGAATTGGTAGCCCGGGAGATATTACCTGTCAAATGATATGACCAAAGTGTGTTCAAGTTAACCTGGTGGGACTGTAGTACTGTCATTGTAGTTTTTGTTGGTTCCATACCTGGGACCCGTGGCAACTTCGTTGGATTATACATTTCTCACAAGTCCAATCCGCTATGACTAAGGAATGAGAGGAACGTTATGTTACTCAATTGCATTTTCATGAGTTATCTTATCTTATAGATTACAGTCGTCCCTTCTATAAAGAAAATTATTGCGTCCTACGCTCATCCTTGGTCTGAGTCTAGTCTTACAATTGTATCATTGTTTTAAATGGTGTTAAGTTACTGGTAGCCCGGGAGAGATTTTTACCTGCCACTAATGATTGAAGTGTCTTAGTGACAAACTCTAAAGTTAACCTAGCGGAACTGTAGGACTGCCATTGCATATTTTGTTTAATTTCTTTTCATACTTGGGACCCGTGGCTACTTAATTGGATAATACAATTCCCACATGTTGTTTTGTATCAGGTGAGTACTTGGATGTTATATCATTAAATCAGAAGCTTTTGGGTACGTGGGTGCAAGCAGTGTCAGGGACACCACGGGGAAATGTGTGGAGGGGTTCAGGGTTTAGCTATATATATATAGAGAGAGAGAGAGAGAGAAATAGCCCACTGGGAAACCACGGGGGGTTGGGGGGGGGGGGTAAAGAAATTTGTTTTATGTGTTTCAATAATTTTTAGAATTGTGTTTATATATTTGTTACACTTTTTCAAAAGTCGGGAAACCGGAGCTGGAAGTAATGTAAGTGATATTTATATTTGTATCGAATTACTGAAACAAATAAAACATAAACATGGTTTGATTGAACTGTCTTTTTTCACTGTAATAAATTGAGATGAAACTTTTTCTTAAAAGCAATATTTAGTGTAATATCTTGTTCTCATTGAGTATGGCCTAGTTGTCTGTTGTGTGTTATTTTCTACATGTTTTGGACTTTTCGACTTTAAAAAGCGACAAAAGTTGACCGCAGATGAAAACTTCGACATGATTGAATGTGTTATTAAAAATGAATTTCTATCACAAAAACAGAATTATTGGATATTGTTGACGTCATAGATAATAAGATAAGATAAGATAAGATTTATTTATTGATCCAAACAAATGGAAATTTGTCTTGATTACAGATGTTTTGTCCTTCAGCATATTTTGAACAAAATAAAAGAATTATTAGTTATTTGTATACAAGCAAAGAAAAATGCTTATTAAAAATAGACAAGCGCACACACAATCACACAATTTATCATGCAAGAAAAAGTTCATTAGTATGCATCTATTGTATTCTGGCTGACTGAAGTCTTGACGATAGCCTATATTTCTTGTTGCGTATGGTAGATAGTATGGCCGGAGGCTGACGTACAATAATTCTTTGTCTGGTGCGCATATTCTTCTTTTGTTGTAATGTAGTTGTATTGCAATATTGTTTGTTTATATAGATAGCAAACCATCCAACTTAACCAACTGCCACTGTTGACGGGTCTGTCGAAGGGAAGCAGACAAAATGTCCACAGACGTATTCCTCTTCTACGGCCACATTTACTTCGCCTTGTTGGTGTTTATTTGTTGTCATTTTTATCCAAGATGGCGGTTCGTTCAATAGTATGGACACTAATGGTGTAAAATAGTTTCGTGTAAGGCGGTTTTTCACATAAAAATTATAAAATCAATAGTTTCCCTTATACAAACTACTAACATACTTTACGAAAATGAAAATTAATAAATTATGGCTAGGTAAGATGGTAGGAAAAGCTGAAAAACGGCAAATCGTTCAGCTTTGTTGCATTCTGGGAAGATATCTGAAGTGTCTGAATTGCGATGCATTTCCTTTGCTATGAATCAATAGCCGTTACAAAGAAAATTTTTGGATTGAGATTTCTCAAAAGCAAAATAATTACATTATCATTATTGCTTTCTCCTTTGGTGTAATACATTATAACTATTGGTGCTATATTTATCACAACTAGTTTGATACCAGACATTATCAAAACTGTTTGTGAGCTCGAGCGTTCGGCTGACGTACCGAGGGTTCCGAGTATGAATCCTGAAAAAAAAAGGCTTGGGTTTGTTCCCAGCTCTGAAGGGTGTCTCTAAGCTTACCGAGCTCTGATGGGGACCTGATATTCGTTAGGGAAAAGTAAATGAGACTGGGCGTTGTGGGCTTTCTGCTGGTCATACTATCTCCTGTGAAACTTGTGAACACTGCTTTACGGTCCCTATGAATTAAATTGGTCTAACGGGGATACGTTAGTACTACTCGCGTGAGGCCAGTCATTACAACCATAAGGAAATGTGTGTGTGTGTCCGTAGGGGGGGGGGGGGTCAAGACTAATATATGGGCTAAAATTTGTCCATGAACAACAATATTCATTTTTATACAAAGTTATTGCACTTGTACTGTTTTGGTTCCTTTTGAAATGTTTTAAATATCTTTACTATTCATCCATTAAAACCACTTCGTTTTTCAAAATCAAATTGTGTTCCATGTTGGGAAAGTGGGGAATTTGTGTATAATAAATTGATAATTCTAAAGACTGTTTTAAAGTAAAGCTATAATATTACGCTTTTTAAATAATTTGTATATACTTTGTTAAACAAAAGTAGAAAACCTAAATTTTAATGTCTTAAGGTTTTAAATATCTGAACAAAAATGTCAAAGAATGGTCAAAGTTTAGGCCAACGAAGAAAAGGACCCCCGAAAAAAAAATTATTTTTTGTATGCCCCTTTTCTTTGCATCAGCCAAACTTAAGATCTATCTTTTGCTGGCCAGTGACTGGATGTATTCAAAGATCTTAATTCTGAATGTAATTTAATATTTTAAAAAAGCTTTTTTTTTCTTTCAATTAAATCAAAGTATCGCCATGACATGGGGCATGGTGACTGAGCGGCAGCGCGTTCGACTGGCAATCCGAAGGTTCTGGGTTCGAATCCTGGTGCAGGATATGATTTTTTCCCCAGGACTTGATGGTGCCCCTGAGTCTGCCCAGCTCTAGTGCGTATCTGATACTAGTTGGGGTAAAGTAAAGGCGGCTGGGCATTGTGCTGGCCACACATCCCCTCGTAGGCCGTGGCCACAGAAACTGGTGAACGCTGCTTCACCACCCCTATGATTAGTTTGGTCTAAAGGGTCCTTTAATTTTTTTAATTATCGCCATGACTCTCCGTCGTTTGCCTGTCTGTACGAAAGCGTTTCAGTTTCAGGAGGAAACTTCGGGGAAACCCTGCATCAAAGGATGCTAACTTCGGGGAAACCCTGCATCAAAGGATGCTAACTTCGGGGAAACCCTGCAGCAAAGGATGCTAACTTCGGGGAAACCCTGCATCAAAGGATGCTAACTTCGGGGAAACCCTGCATCAAAGGATGCTAACTTCGGGGAAACCCTGCATCAAAGGATGCTAACTTCGGGGAAACCCTGCATCAAAGGATGCTAACTTCGGGGAAACCCTGCATCAAAGGATGCTAACTTCGGGGAAACCCTGCATCAAAGGATGCTAACTTCGGGGAAACCCTGCATCAAAGGATGCTAACTTCAAACGAATGCAACGACTACACTACGTTTGCTTGGTGTGGATTGTATGATTGTATTATATCGTAAGCTAAAGCAATATTGAATACAAAATAATTGGTATTCACGAACCATTTACTGAATTGTTTTGTGCGATTCCAATGATGGGGGATTTTAAAGTATTTTCTTTCTGAATTAATTTCTTTTTTTTAAATCGTGTGTTACCCAAATGAAAAAAAAACTTTCCGTTTTTTTTTTTAATTATTGTTTAACATCCTTAAATATGTCTTTTTCTCTTTTAATATGATTTTGAGACTTATATTAATTAACAAATATGATCTAAAAGTTATATATATTTAATGGAAAACTTTAAAAATTGTGCAAAACGTGATATTATTATTCCGGCAATATATCAGAGTATAATTTAGACAGTGCCCATAAAATGGCAGAAAAAAAATATTAAAACTCGACCAACGTCCATTTCAAGAAATTTTGACAAAAGAATATGGATTTGTCCAACAAAAGGATCGCGCTGTAAGTTCTTTCTGTTGAGAAAGTGTTGTAAGTCGTACAAAGACATTTTGATACCAAACATAAATGAAAATCTGGAAGGAAGCTGCGTAGAAAAGTCGTCGGCTATTCTTAACTGCTGGACTCCCCCCCCCCCCCCCCCCACACCCCTCCCCCCTGAATCGTTCATTTTGTTTGAAGAAAGTTGCATTCGTCCTACTTTCAGATTTTGGGTCCACTTATATCTGTGAACAGATTTTCTCACATATGAATATCCACAAAGAAGTCGCCTTAACACTTGAACACTCACAAGCATGTGTGAAGCTTAAAGTAACAATATATTATGTACCTGATATTGAACAATTATCGAAAAACCTCCAAGGAGAAGGTTCACATTAATTGAAACAGACCAATTGAATTCAAATGAGATTATGTTTATATTCTTTCAATAAGTAAACACAATAGTTCAAGAACACTTGCATTTGTTTTATCTTCTGAAAATACAAATAACCTTAATCTTTTATATACGAGCATTATATTACATTATAATTATCGCTATATGTGAATAATCGTGATAACTGTTGTATTATTTCTTTGAAAAGCGCCTTTTCTTTTTCCTCTTGCTACCTACGTACGTAAACTGGTGGTTATTGCGTGCTTTGTTTACATTTTTTTGTTTGTAATATACTTTTTAACTCCCTTTCTATTAACTCGTACTGTCTGTCTGTCTGCTTGGTTGCTTGCTTGTTAGCAAAACTTTGCATCGATTTTTCGACCACTTTACGTCATTCAATCGAGCTGAAACTTGTGCAGCAGACTTGTACCGACTATAAATACATTCTATCAAATTTTCACCATCATAGCATTTGGAATAGTCACGAATACCTTCGACCGATTTGCGAATCGAAGAAAAAAAACATGGCTGCCTCTACCGGAAGAGACGGAAGTAAATAAACTTTTCGGATATGTTCGTTTTTACGAAATAAATAGATTGAAAACGACACAATATAGCTGAAACAAAGCGAGTTATCTTTTTATGGTTTTTGCGGGCCAAAGATAGAAAAAAAAAGGATGTGCAAACTTATGCCGTGACTCGACAGTTTCAGTTGAATAGTTTTTCTAAGAATTTTTGTAAGGAGATTTAATTATCATTAGTTTAGCGGACGTTATTTGTTTAATGTTTTTTTTTTTTTAATGTTTCTATTATGTCAGTTTTTTTTTAGGGTTAAAAATATGTTCTCTTCTATAGAAACTGTTCTTCGTATTTAGAAATTTGGTATTAGTATTATAATGTAGACTTAGAAATGTTAATTTATAGCCTATGAGATGTGAAAAGAACTAGTTATGTTGTTATGTTGAGCCGAGGTTGATGGCAGATATGCTCCTACTTGAGTTAAGGGGTGTGCATTTGAGTTTGAAAGTAGAGTGGTTATGAATTGATTTACTTAATCAATTTTCAGTATTATTAATTCGTTAGCAGTATTTGCGTATACATATTTACTTTATCGTCTGTTGTTCATTGCCTGTATTCTGTAACTGTCTTCAGCGCATAGAACTGTCATCAACGGGATATGCGCTATACAATGCACCATTATTATTATTTTTATTATTATTATTATTATTATTATTATTAGTAGTAGTAGTAGTAGTAGTAGTAGTAGTAGTAGTAGTAGTAGTAGTAGGCAAAGTGAACAAACCTTTTTATAATGCTTTAGATTGATTTTCGTCTGTTCTTCGTTGTCTGTACTCTGTCTGTAACTGTCTACAGCGCATAGAACTGTCCTCAACGGGATATGCGCTATACAAGAATTATTATTATTATTATTAAGCTTCAGTGTTGTTTATGCTGTTTGTGACTTAGTTTAGTTTTAGTTTACAGTATGGGTCTCTCCAGGTAGCTAATAACCTCTTTGTATCAACGGAGATGCACAGATGACCCTTGCTCCTCCCTTCTCCCCCCAGCCTAAGACTTTCCCCTCCTGCAAATGAAAATGTATTATAAATGAATACTGTTATATAATTTAACAATGTAGTTTTAATAAATTAATTATTACGCCTTGCTGTAACCCCCTCCCCACTTTTAAACATTCATTTAAAGTTATTGTTTAAAAATAATACAAAAGCAGAGGTTGACTATTTGGCTGTTGGCACGCCGAATGAGTTAGAAATTCTACTTCGGCACGCTGTTATCAAAAGTTGCCGACCACTGCTCTAGACTTCCAGTTTAGTAATTCGCTATGATTTTCTCCATGGAAATTTCAGATTAAAATCGAAACTCAAGACAGCATTATTTGTTGCGTACTGAAAAAAAAGAACATTTTATAAGCTCAAAAAATAGAGCAAGGGGTACGAATCAGCACATTGTCATGTTGAATTACGATTCAAACTTCAGACGATTAGCGTACGACGGTACGAATCAGCACATTGTCATGTTGAATTACGATTCAAACTTCAGACGATTAGCGTACGACGGTACGAATCAGCTCATTGTCATGTTGAATTACGATTCAAACTTCAGACGATTAGCGTACGATGGTGACACGCCAAGATGGCGGCAAAGATGTGATTTCCATTATTATGTCGTTATTATAGATGTTGTAGGACAAACGTATTATAGTAACCTGATAGAACTTGAGCGTCAGCCTGTCGGGGGAAATAATTGCGTGTAACATGACGATACCATTACTGTTTTACGAATGTATATAAGCCATTTTTTTTGTAAGACTGTAAGCAGACTTCAGCGCACTAAGGTCTGGCGTGTCTTGTGTCGTACTTCTTCGTTGGATTGTGATTATTATCAAATTGGAAAGAAACATGAGAGAATGTATTCACAGCTGACAATAGTTTAATAACAGACAAATTAGAGGACAGAAGGGCAAGGACCTTACATTACGCCTTTCGCCCCCAAGGGCAAGGAGTAAAGTAGAAATAATACATATAAAGCATTAAACTCTAAATTAGATATAAAAACACAATAACAATCTGTTACAATGCTAAGATAAATATAAGTTTAAGGACAAAATCAATTTTCATATCCCATATGCAAGAAAAGATGCATATCAGACATTATTCTTTTCGAGTGGCATCCGGGAATGGAATGGGTTGCCTGAAGAAAATAGATCAATAACTTAACATCATTTATAACACTAATAAAAAATCAAGACTAGCCTCGGACCACGGATAGGCGTAGGACGCAATAATCTTCTGTCTAGAATGAGCGTCTTTAACATTTAAGAAAAGATAAATAAAATAAAAAATACACAATCAATAGCCATCTATTTATCACTGCAATACAGTTATATATAATGATGTTTGGGCGATTCATATTTAACGACTGTGTGAAAATGTTTGCTGAATTCGCACATGCATCTGCCAACTGGCCCTACGGTTATTTCACCGGACTGTCAAACTAAACGGCTCGGGTTCTAACCCTGCTGCTGACCAATCCCTGTCGCCCTGCAGGAGTTTTGGGCCTTTTCAAATGGAAGAGATAATGAACTTCCGGTTCCATTTCCCGCCATCTTCGTAAAAGACAACAACATGCTTTTGCTCGTGTTTGACAATTGATTTCAACCTCGACGGCCAGCTCTGGGCTTGTAGAAATATACAAAGGCTACAAGATTAGTTTTGAGGAATCCATTTTTAACTTCAAAATTGAGTAGGCGATAATGGACAAGTCTTATTGAGGCGTGAACTTTTGAACCCGAATGTTCGTGAACTTCCTGTTCTATTTTTAAACTAATAACAAAAAAAGCATGCTTTTGCTGGTGTTTGACAATTGATTTCAACCTCGACGGCCAGTTCTAGTCTTTTAGAATTATACAAGGATACAATATTAGTTATGAGGAATCCGTTTTTAACATCAAAAATGAACAGGCGATCATTAGTACTCAAGTGTTAGTCGCGTGACGTTAAATTTTTTTGCGTTTTCTTGGTTATTAAAAAACAAAATTCGTAAATTCATAAAAACGAATAAAAAAAATTCTTTTGCATTAAGCAATAAGTTTGATATTTTAAAAAGGTGATTATTCCCTTCTGACTTTCACAATACATTGTTTTGCTTTGTAAACATCTATTGGAAATGAAATAAATTTTAATCCCCAACAAATTAATTGAGTACAACCAGTAAAGTAGCACACAGACATTGTTTCGAATAAAATGATCGAATAAGAACGGAAATGTTTTTGCACGTGACCTTTTATGCATGCATACACGTCAAGACTTGTCAATTAATACTCAAAGTGTTAGTCGCGTTCAATTAAATTTAGTTTTGTTTTATAAAATATATTAACCAAGAGAACCAGGTAATGAAATGAAAGTTACTGTGTCCTAAAAGAAAAATATTCATAATCTAAATCAGATCATACTATTCTACTAAGGGTATACATAAACAGGACATTTTGTAATCTTCAAACCGGATTTTAGATACAACCTCTTATCAGTTTACAGACGTTCCTTCTAGATAGAAGATTATTACGTCCACTAGGCCCAAAACTCCTGCAGTGCGACAGGGATCCGCCGGTGGCAGGGCTAGAACCCACGACCTGTCAGTTGGTTTTTGGTTGACAGTACGGTGAACTAACCACTGGACCAGCCGGCTTCGCTACATTCTCGTTTTAAATGTTACTGTATTAAAATATATGAAAAGTTTTAACCTAAACCAGTCACAGCTGCCTTTTGTATATCTTGGCTACATTCCATAAAAATGTTTGATTTTTCTGTTGTCATTGACAACCCTAGCGAATAGTCTTGTCTATCGCAACTAAAGTTGAACTTGATATTCTGGCACGGCCATAAAAAATAATTGTAGAGCGTGAGGGTATGAATTTATAAGTTGACCGTTCCGCACCAGCACTGTTTATTGGTGTGGAAAGAGAAATGCGAGAAGACATGAACAGGCGATCATAAATTTCAGTACATTGTTGATTATCATTTCTTTGATATTGACATTTTTCCTTAAGCTGAACAGCTTTTAATCAAAATTGAGATAACCGTTTATTTTGATAGTAAATAGTGTATTCAGTACCCAAATGCTAATAAAATCATTTATACAAAATATTAAACATAACTTTCAAGTAATTAGTTCAATATTAGCACTTAAATGTGCGTAGGAAAAATCCAAATCTCGTAGCCATTTGATATGGCAACAAAGGAAAGTGACGTCAGAGAAGGAATTCCGACAAGGAAAAATGAATTTTTTCACGTGTTTTGAATCTATAGAGCGTTCTTAGTGGGTGTGGCTTAGGTTTTTAGTGACGTATTTGTGTAAATAAAGAACCCAATTGAGGTACAAATGTAACGTGGTGAAAGTGAAGTAATTCTTTATCATGCAAAATTCACATCTGAATATTGGCTATCCTACTAAAAAATAAGGAGGTAAATAGTAGTACTGTAGATTAATTGATTAATGTGATTAGGCTAGGGCCGGCTAGACCTATTTACACTTTCAATTTCAATTTATAGGCCTACACTTTTAATTTTTCGTAGGCTAGGCTACGATGTCAAGTGATATTGTTGGTGAATAGGCTATCTAGTCAAGTCACTATTAGGCTCACATCGTCTATGATCTATGTCTATGATAATAATAAAATAGCCTATTTTATTTAACATACATAAAACAGCTTAAATCTTAATAAGACTTAAAACACAACACATCATTTAAAAAAAGCTCGAGCCTATATGAAACTTTATTAATACAGCGGCCATATTTACTTGTACATCATTACTCAAAGTAAACACAAATCACGTGCTTTTTGTCACGGGATTGCAAACGCCCTATTTCCACGTGTTTTGAATATTTTCCCGGTTCTTATTTTTTAACAAAATGGTTAAATATAGATTTTGTGGTTCGTGTCTTGTTTATTTATTGTCCTTCTAACACGTCACTTCCGTATGAGACTTTTACAAATCTCGTCCCTTCGAGAAAAAGCTGTTCACTTGGTCTTTAAGGATTGTGCATATTGCTGATGACCTATTTCCTTGTACAAGTCGCTAAAATGAAAGAAATTTTAAAAACAATTTCAGTTTGTCTTTCGATGATTTCCGAGCACATATCTGCGAAAGATTCTAATTTCGTCCCAGTTAAGGCTTTGTACTTTGAAAGTCACGTATTTGAAATGCTCAAATCTTTTAGCAGTGTTATCTATGATATGATATGACATCCGTTTATCCGCAAGGAACGATGGGTTAATCCCACATTGTAAAAGCAGTCCAGGATAGCCTTCATTTTTCTCCAAAACGACTTTCTTTACCTTTACTTATATAATTTTGAAAAAAAAATTGAACCATTTAATCGATTTTAGAAATATTTTCTTCACTGTATAGATAAATTAGCTTTTTTTAAACACCTTAAAATAAATATCTCATTTCGCCGACTTCAGTACCACTCTGCGGGGTTGCATCACAATATAGAAATTTAATAATGATAACAGTTTCGCATTAATATAATAAAGTCGCACAATTAAACATTTTTGACGTGAAATATTTTTTGGAAGCTAGTATATGATCAACGTGTAAAAAGTAGACAGGTCAGTGCAGAGAAGATTTTGGGTGTGTGTCGGGAAGAGTGTGGGTGGGTGGGTGGGGGGGGGGGAGCTTAGGTTTGTGTAATAGTAGTTAAATTGAAATGGATGTCTTTTAAAAATGTGGCCTATGTTTTTATTGGGTTTTTTGAAGGGTTGAAATCTATATCGAAACTTTTGCTGCCTTTCAGGCTAATCACAGGACTAGTTCCCGTTGTTATTATTTCTTTTTTTTTTTTTATTGTTTCTTTTCTTTTTATAAACTACCTAGACTACCTCTTCTTTACTTTCTCGAGTGTAGTGGCTCCCTATCTTTTCCATTCATGGCACCCTTTCTTTCAAACAAACATAGAAATACTGGAGGACAGAAGGGCAAAGAGTAAAGTAGTAATAATACATAAGGCATTAAACTCTAATTTAGAAATACAACCCAATAACAACCTGTTGCAAAGCTAAGATAAACATAAAGACAAAAACACTCCTTATCCCTTAAGCTAGAACAAATGCATATAAGTACTCTTTCTTACCGAGTGGCAATCGGGAATAGAATGGGTTGCCTGAACAAACCAGGAAAACCAGTAACTTAACATCATTTAAATCACTAATAAAAATTCAAGACTAGATCAGACCACGGATGAGCGTAGGACGCAATAATCTTCATAAGAATAGAAGGAGCGTCTTTAATATATAAGATAAGACAAGTTATTCCCATGTTACCGAGTCGAAAGACCTGAGTGTCACAGTTTACCAAGCATTGAATTGAAAACGAGGAAAGCTTTTAAGAAACTTTTTCAACAATATACCGCAGCCCTTTCCCCTGTAAAGACACCATCATGGCTTCCACAGGACGCTGAGATACACACTTTTTGGGAACTGCTGTCGTAGTGTTTAGTATTGGGATAGCAGTACAGTGCATTGTTGTGAGCTAGTTTATATCATAGATACATTGTTCTTTTATTTATCATTGTATTGTTAGATATTTTAGTATTTCATTTATAATAATCTATAAGCGATATGTCCCGAGATATGACGTGTGTAGAGTTAAGAAAGTGACGTTACAATCTGCTTTTTGTGTCTGGGAAATGAATGGCGGATTTGTGGTCCTTTATAATTGTAAAGATATTGCTTCATTGTTGTTCGGTATTAAAACAGTATTAAAGTTCAAGTATTTTTTTCTGTTGCATTGAATTGTAGAATTAATTAAACTTCAACATGCATCCGGGCATGGAGTGGGCTGTCTGAACAAAGCGGGAGGAAATAAACTATAGCTTACACATCGTTTAAAGACCAAGTGAAGAGCTTTTTATCAAAATTGAGTTAACAGTTGATTTTGATAGTAAGTATTGTATTTAGTATCTGAATGTAAATAAAAAATCATTTATACAAAATACCAAAGATAAATTTTATGTAATTAGTTCAATATTTGCACTTAAATGTGTGTGTTTTTTCGGAGGAAAAATCCAAATCTCGTTGCCATTTGAGATGTTTTTATTTCCGGCAACATAGGAAAGTGACGTAAGAGAAAGGATTTCGACTAGGAAAAATGAATTTTGTCACGTGTTTTGAATCTATTGCCACATGTTTTGAATCTTTTCCCGGTTCTTATTTTTAACAAAATGGATAAATATAGATTTATAGCGTCGAGTTTTATTTATTTATTTCCTTTCTCTAACGTCACTGCCGTATGACGTGTATTTAATTTTTATGTAGGTGTTCTGTGTTTTTGTCTATATTTTATTGTTGCATAGCGCAAGGTGTCGGCTACCTTTTGATAACAGTGAGCTGAAATCAAGTTTCTAATTCATTCAGCGTGCCAACATCCTAAATAATGTCATGCCTGCTCTATCACTAAATTTCTTGTGGAATGGATGTGAATTGCCTTTTTTATTTGAAAAAAAAACGTCAGCATGCCATTAAAAAACTCTCTGCGTGCCCGTTCTGGGACACGTGCCTTAGGTTGTCGACCTCTAGTATAGTGTGTTAGTATATATTTGTTTTTTTTCTTGTACAGTGTGTTTTATATATTGTGTTTATTGTTTTATAGTGCGTTGATAAAGTAAAGTATTCCGTCGGACCAAATTAACCCATAGGGCCAGTGAAGCAGCGTTCACCAGTTTCTGTGGCCGCGGCATACTAGGTGATTGTGTAGCCAACACAGCCGCCTTTACTTTACCCCAACTAAGGCCAGGTACCTATCTGAGCTGGGTGGACTCAGAGACACCCTCCATACCTGGGTAAAAAAAATCCTAGCCTGCACAAGGATTCGAACCCAGGACCTTCGGTACGCCAGATGAACCGCCTTATGGCCACCATGCACCCATGACCCATGGTGGGCCATAGTATATTGGTATATAGTGTATATTCTTATGCTCTTTACCTCCAACCCCTCCTTGAAAATTTATAATATAAAAATATTTTTTTTTTACAACTTTATGTTTTTAAATCTACAGACCTACTAAATTCGCGAAAAATTTGGTAAATGTTTAATTTAGCCACACTCCCTCGCCCCACCTCACCCTCATCCCCTGCTTTTAAAAAATCCTTTCCTCCCTACTGCAAACATTATCATAGCCTACTATTAATACAAGGGGAAAAAAATCGTAGGTCACTTTGTCCTCACTTTGTCTAAGCTATTGTATACCTGACTGACAGGCCTTTAAAACGTTAAACCGTTCAAACTGATAGTTGTACAAAAGACTACGTACGTCTCCCCTGCTCTAGACGTAGGTCAAGACGTGCCGACCTCTTCGTCTAGATCTGGCGTAGCTCTCTGTGGTGTAGTGAGCAGGGCAACCTTTTAATACCAGTGTGCCGAAATAGCAATTCTAAATCAATCCTCGTACAAACACACTAAAAGTTATACTGCTAGTTTATTGTAGAAAAGACTTGAATTGTTTGTTTTTTTATTTCTTTCGCGTGCCACTGAAAATTGTTCAGCGTCTGGCATGCGTGCCGTAGGTAGCTGATCCCTTGGTGTAGTGGGTGCGCATTGCCCTGTAGGATTTGTACACAAATCCTATGACCTGTGACGCCTCGTTCCTGGACTCGGTCTGTTTTTATGCTTCCTTTGTATTATGACCAGTATGTGCTAATGTGTCTTTGTTTTTAAATATTGTAACTATCGTTTTTGTCATTTTTAATGTTGCACCTGTTATTTTAAAAATCAATTTTATTGCTGTAGCTATTATCTTTATAGCCTTTTTAATGATGTAGCTATTGTCTATTTATTTTAGTGGCTTAAATAGTTTATAATTTGAGTACAAAATTGTAAAGCGCTTAGAGCTGTAAGGTAAGCGCTATATAAAAATGCCTCAATAAATAAATACATAAATAAATAAAAAAATATAGAGATAGCGCTTTGCATTGATGTGTGGGCTTTATTTGGTTGTGATCGTGGACTATAATCTATGAAGGCCAAACACCAAGACGATTCCAGATAAACAAACAACTGAACTGCCACTGAACAGCCACTGAACAGCCACTGAACAGCAACTGAACAGCAACAGGCGGTAAAAGAATTGAAGAGCGAAGAAAAAACCCATAGAGTATAATATACATGGACCGCTTGCTTTAGTTTTTTATGCTATTATCTTCTGTTTTTTTGCAATTCCCGATTCTAAATGAAGTAATTGTAATACGAGTTCCGTTTTATTAAATCGCATTTTTTTTCGACTTTAAATGAATACTTGTAGGCCTATTAATATATCATTGACTATAATAAGATGGACCACCTGATCTATTTTTAGAGCTTTTTTTTTCCGTGTGCACACAACACTGATCTATAATTGTTTCCGCTCTGTACTACTTTCGATTTTAATTTTTCATTGAGAAAATCATAGCGATTAAATAAAACGGAACTTGTATATCAATAACTTTATTTCCGGTATACAATTACGTTATTTAGAATCGGGAATTCCGATCATCAGTGTTTCAAGTAGGGATGTTAAAACCGGTTTGTTTTCAAAACCGGTTTTGGGTTCTATAAAACCGGTTTAAAACCGGATTTTGATTCCCCCCCCCCCTCCCCGCAATGTCCCAAGTCACAGGCCGGAAAAGACAAATGAGCGTAGTTTTGTAGGTGTTTTTTAAAAATATTTCAAACTTAATAAGTGTTTGCATAGCATTCAAGAGGTTGATTTGTGTGAATACATTCTATGATTTTGTACACTTTACCATAACATTCTTTAGAAATATAAAAAAAAATATGGGCTTATTGATTAAAACCGATAATAGCTTTCAATAGTGATAATTTGTGCACCGTGGACTTAGACTTGTAAAATAATGTATTGAATAGGATCACGTAGCGCCAATCAAAAGTCAAAAGAATGTGTATTTAATGCTGCCGTTAATAATAAAGCACAGACGCGGTGTCTAGCCGAATTGTTCAGGGTCACAGGACAAAACTACTTTGCTCTCTCCTTTGCGTACATCAAATAGTTGTCGTCGGCAGCCGTCCGTCTCGAGTGACAATGGTGTACCTTAATGGGTGAGGTAACAAACTGCACCGCCGAGAATGGCAGTGTAGGCCAACCCGGGAGGGGCTATCCCTGCCACACTCGAGGCACATCAAACAGTAGCGCACATCTAAACGATGAGCCGACATTTGGTTTGATGTTAATTTTATCGCAAGCCATAGTTGGTATTTGGAGGAAAAAAACAACGATATCACAATATCTAAGACTAAATAGTATTAGCAAGGCATTTAACATCAAAAGAATTGTTTTGCGTGAATCCAACTTTTTTTTTTTTATATTTCCATCAGAACCAATAAAAAAATATAATAAAGAGTGTGCTACTTGGAGTAATGATTACCTTCTAACCAACAAACCGAAATCCGGTTTTACAAATCAAAACCGGTTTTCAGATTCAAAACCGGAATCCGGTATTCCGGTTTTCGTTTAACATCCCTAGTTTCAAGTCATCATATAGCAGAAATACTAAAGCAAGCGGTCCATGTATATTATAGTCTATGAAAAAACCCATCAACAACAAAATAACAAACGCCGAGCGTCATTGCAAGCAATTAGTGTTTTATCATTTTAACTTTAGCAGTTTTAATTCATATTATTGTTTAATATGTATGGGTTTCATTTCCTGCGGCCCAATGGACAATTATTTTATTCGCTCCGCATCTTTAGCCCTTCCACTCCTTTTTTAAGTTTGACACACCTATAATAAAGAACGTACAATCTCGTTTTGAGATTATTCCGGAAGTATAATTGTTTTCATTTAAAAATGAAATACGGTACACAATGTCTGCGTAGGTTATAAATAGAATCTACATATTTTGTGCCAACATTGTGTAGAACGTATTTACAGAAAGTGTTTTTAAAATTTAGACATTATAAAGGACTATATCTAGTTATATATACAAAGCTATGTGTGTGTGCTCAACAAATCATATTAGTTAATTTAAAGACACGTGACCTTATGGTCTCATATTATACTTTTGCGATTTCACTTCCGACATGTGTCTTTGCTAGCTGAGTGGATAACGTATGGGACTGCCCTGCGGGCGACCCGGGTTGGATTCTCCAGTTAGTCTATACCTTTCTTTCTAGAATTGAAACAAAAAATAATATTACTTTAAAAAAAATATTTTAATTTACAATCAACACTGGGCAATTGAGATTTTTTTGTTAAATAAAAAGAAAATCCCCTTTTTTTGACCCGATAACAATATTTATTTTAAATTACTTTCCTAAAAATCTTTAGTTAACAAAAAATTATTATTAGATTTATACCTTTCCGCTCATTGTAGTTTATAAAATGTTTATCTGTAGCTTATACGGGCCTGTTTTATTTTCTCCCGAAAAACGCTTGTTATAAATATATAATACATTATTTTTTGTCAGCACACATCTGAATTATATGTGTAAACACAGACTCTCTCCTGATTCATCTTTATGAAACGAACACACTACATTCTACACAGTTTATATTATCTAAATATAATAATAATAATATATATATAGCGCTGACAACAAACATAATGTAAGCTCAGAGCGCATTTAACATTGAGCAACAAACAAGCAAGAACACGAATATAATTCTCTAGGTTCAAAATGACACAGAGGTACCTAATAATCGCAAAACTTTAGAAACACTATAAACTATAATATATATTTAAGAAAAGAGGGAAGGTAGTAACATAGGTTCAACACAATACAGCTTTTTATAGGCATTGCCATGGGTAGGACACCTGCCCCCCTCTTCCCTTTTAGTTTTTTCAAAAACCGAGGTTATCAAACAAAAACAAAACTTTTATAAAAAAAAAAAAATCATTATAAAAAAATTATATAGTCTAGTGCTAAAGTGAACAGATTCGTAAATGTTGTTATCAGATTCACCTTGGTGCACCATTAACAAAATTATATAATATATCAAATTTCCTAAGTAATTATACGCATTTTTCCCCTCCCCTAACCTTTTTGTCGACCTTCATTTTACTTTGCCCTTGTTGCCCCCTCCTCCCTGCAACATTCCCCCCCCCCCACCCACCACTTCGGAAAGCACAACTTCGCCACTGTAGCTCATGCAGACTGTTTAGCCTCCCCCGCCCCTCTTCTCCGTAAGCCCGCCTTCCCTGCGCGACGTTAATTGTGAACAACCCACATTGCTGAAAGCTTCAACGAGTCTATTTATAGATCTAATCCCGCGCTACTGAAAGATAAGGGAAAAAAAACATTAGGCCTATAATATTATTTTATTTAAAAATCTACTTTCTTAACATTGTGTTGAAATGCAAAGTTATTGGAAAAAAAAAATATTGAAATCGTTCCGCCAAATGAAAACTGGAAAAACGCAAGGTGTGAATTACATATAGATCTATAATTCTATAGATAACAACGAGACAGGGCGGAATAAACTTAAAAGTAGGTGGAAAAACCTAGAAAGCAAAAAATAGACGGACTCAAAAACACTGAAAAGCTCACGGGTATGAGAAGAAAACATCCACTGCAGTCGAAGGGGTGTGGCCCGAACGAAAGCCGCTCTCATTTGAGCTTTCGTAAATTATAAAGAAACGCACATAAAATAAAAATAAGACGTATGCGAAAAAATATAATACATAATAAAAATAAAACATAAGAGTGTTACAGTCTAACTTGGAAATAGGCGTAACAACAACACAAAACATTCTATTTAAAATACCAAAAAAAACTTGTTGATTAGCACTGTTTTTTTTTGTTTTAAAGTAGGCTCGAACGCATATAAATTGTCGAGTGGCACCCGGGAGTGGAATGGGTTGCCTGAACAATCCAGAAAAACTAAAAACTCAACCATCCTTTAGAACCGTTTTTAAAATGCAGCGCTAGACTCAAACCGTGGACACCAGTAGGGCATACAATTAAGAGAAAGAAAGCCTAAACTTATTCTCAACTTATATTATCTTATAACGCTCCTTCTATAAAGAAGATTACTGCGTCCTATGTTCATCCGTGGTCTGATTCTAGTCTTGCATTTTTAGTAATACTATAGTAAGAGTTTAGATCTAGTAATAGTATAGTATAGTATACAACTATACTAATAAAAATATAATAAATAGGTGGGCGATATTGATTAATAGGATTTATGTATCAATTTGGTCCGACGGGATACTTTTACTTTGTATTTATAAGTATACGAATAATTTTCCCGATTAGTATACGTATAATTTTCCCGATAAGTATACGTATAATTTGCCCGATGTATCTGCAAGCCCACTGTCAAATCGATTTCTCATAAATATACAAATAGATAGCTATATACTTAGTCCAATGGAATAAGATTCGTCAAAAAAAATGTTATAAAATAAACAATTGCGCATTGGGTAACTGGTCCACACACAATTTTTAATTTATTAATATAAAAATAATTGATGTTTTACATAAACTAACTAAACTAAAGATTAAAAAAACGATATAAGGATATATAAAATAAAAATATAATAAGAATATATATATATTCTAATATATATATAAGAAGATATAAAACAAGAATAGATGTTTAATCAGTTGAAAAACAACTTCTTGCATACATGGCAATAACATGATTAGAAAATAGTTATGACAGTTTAAGTGATTTGTATCAAAATGGAGATTTGTGACTCACTATATAAATGGACCTTCAGATGAGAGAGGTGGACCTTATGGGTAAACTTGAACAAAAAATTGTATTTGAAATACATCTTGTTGTTGTCTTTTAAAAATACAAAACAATATCAAATAAATACAACAATTATTGATGATAGAAATGTAGTAGTACAATATTATTTCCAAATAGTGGATGCTCATAATACGAGCACTCGAAAGAGTGGGGAAATCTGGGCCAACGCAATTAAAAGTTTTAAGCAAAAAAAAAACAACAAACTAAACAATTCTTGTAACGACTTCAAGTTTAATCCACAGGCCGGGGTTAACATCTCTTTGTTTTTTTCATTGTGTGCCAAACTGCACTGGAAGCTCATGGAAGACTCAGTTTTAGCAAAAGAGTGGAGTGGACCACATCTTCCCACTGAATCAGTTTCCCCACTCTCCCCTAGGATAAATTATATTGGGAACCGCACATGCCTCGACGATGCACCTCTGCTATTGTAAACTGTAATTTTTTCATAATTTAATAGTTATATCGGACACGCTAATCAACCATTAAATGTTCATACGATAAACGCGCTAATCTTTAATTTACGGCAGTTTATCCAAGAAAAAAATAAAATCCCCCTTCCTTTTTCCCGAACACAACAGAAATCGATTACTGAGTTTTCCAGGCACTGTATAGAAGATGGACATCACCCCGATTCCTTGCGTTGTCTGCCGTGCCATCATCTCTCCCCTCTCTCTCTCTCTGTCTCTCTCCCGACTTTTCCTCCTCCACACAGAGAGACCCGTCCCCCTACTTTGCCCCGAATTCTCAACCCCCCCCCCCCCCCCCAAAAAAAAAAAAAAAAAAAAACAACCAGCCACACAACACGGACGGCACTCACAACACGTTTCAGAACTCGTTCGTGGACTCGTTTGAAATACTCTCCCAACCAGCGGTATGATTTCGGAATATTTCCCCCCATCGCCCCCCCCCCCTTCTTTTTTCCCCTGTCTCTCGCGGTCTCTTCTTCTTCTTCTCTGCATGATGGTGTAGAGACTATGTTTTGTTTTGGTTTTTTACGCCATGTTAATTTTTGTTTTGCGTAAATAACGAATTTGTGGATTACAAGTGATTCTGGCTTTTGTATAAGCACAGTAGGGGAAGGACAATATGGCCGTTGCTTTCAATGGCCATGTCAATATTGTTCAAGTATTAAGATAATCCTTAAAAGAAGTCCGTTATCTTGATAAAGTATGAAGTAAAGAAACTAGGATAGAGATTATATTCTCTTAAAACGATCTAGACTAGTCTGCTGTGTATTATTTTTCTTCGTGGCAGTTTCTGTGTGTATGTGCAAACTATATTCTTACAAATTCAGATTTTTTTATTTTTTTTTGCTGGCGCACAATCAAATACGTCACGATGCCAGGGGATTACGTCGCCGTGAAAAGGCTAGTATTATTATTTTGACTATTTCTCTATTTGTGTGTGTGTGCAAGTTTGCTTGTTTTAGTTCAGTGTGAATGTCGTCTGCTACGAGCTCAACAAATGTTGGATTGGATTATGGATACTAGGTTAGATTTTAGTTAGTCTATAGCGCCTAGTGTATAGGCCTACAATTTAGCCCTCAGAATACATAATATATAAAATGTACTATATGAATTAAATTTCTTTTCTGTGACTATAGCGTTATGAGTCATAATAAGTAGCCTACGCCTTAACAATAGCATTCCCAGTCAACGGTCGTGGATTTATATCAGTTTATTCATCTTTCAATCCTGCTCTCTCTTTCTGTCTCTCTTTGTCTATGTGAAATTATGTATACATGTACTATGTCTAACTCTATTTTTCCGTCTTTCTATTCAGCATTCTGGTTCTCTCTCTCTCTCACTCGGCCTGTATTTTATCTCTAATAATGTATGCTACTTCCAGTCTTCCTGTTCCCGTCTCTCCGTCTCTCTCTCTCTGGCTGATTCTCACAGTAGTGTGTGTCGAAGTCTTTCTCTTCCCTGCACCCGTCTCTTTCACTTCATCGCTTATCCGTCTAAGGCTACTCTTACTCCCCCTCCCCTTTCTGTCTCTCCCCCGTTCTCTCTCCAGACTCCTTTATTTATGTTTCGTTGGTTCTACAGCGCTTTCACGTCTCTCTTTCTCCCAGATCTCTCTCTCTTCTCTCATTACAAGTATAACAAAAATTCTCATATTTCTAATTTTTAGTTAGACTTCTCGTTGACGACCATAGGCCTACACTATATATATATATATATATATATATATATATATATATATATATATATATATATATATATATATATATATATAATTATATATATTATATATATATTATATATAAATATATATATATAGTGCTGCCTGGGGGCAGCGCGTTCGACTGGTGTACCAAAGGTCCTGGGCTCGAGTCCTGGTGCAGGCTAGATTTCCCAGGTCTGGAGGGTGTCCCTGAGTCTACCCCAGCTCTGGTGGGTACCGGACCTTAGCTGGGGGGTAAAGTAAAGGCGGCTATGCATAGTGCTGACCACACAATCACTGGCAAACGTATAATATCTACTGAAACTGGTGATATGATTATACTCTTGTCTAGTAAATGAAGTTCACGGCTTTTAACGAGGTTGTCTCCGCAGGAGAAAAGTTATTTGGGGTCCCTTACGTTTCAAGACATGAAAGAGTCATTTAGAAGACAAGAGTGTAATACTATCACCAGTTTCAATAAAAACAGTAGATATTATAAGTTTGCCAATTTTAACGTTGCCCAATATGCTTTGCGAGTTTTGACGAATTTTCCTTTGCCGAAAAAGCCTTTGCCAAAATTACCTTGCCGAAATTACCGTGGCCAAATTTACCCTTGCCAAATTTACCGAGCACTATTGCTCCCACCTAAACAGCAACCTACAGTTTTCAATCAGAGGATACTCATGCTGTAGGAAAGATAGAGCCGTGAATACTGAATAAGCGTCCTCTGACCACATCTGCTGTTACACAGTAGCACTGTTTACTGGTATGGTACTCTGGCCTCCAGCGAGTGACGTAAAAAGAAAAAAGAATAGCAGTTAGGCCTATACTTTGAGATGGTCGCGATTCTATACAATGGTATTGTACACAGGTTCTGTACACTGCTTTTGTGCACCGGTTCTGTAAACTTG
Organism: Anisus vortex; assembly: GCA_949126835.1. Lineage (NCBI taxonomy): Eukaryota > Metazoa > Mollusca > Gastropoda > Planorbidae > Anisus > Anisus vortex. The sequence goes on along the minus strand of OX421500.1, from coordinate 42,448,010 downwards.
TTCTGTACACTGGTTTTGTACTCCAGCTCTTTAAACACCAACTGTTGCCTGCCTACACACGGCTTCTAGCCAAGTCCCAAATGTTCATCATTCTATTACAAGCTTTGGCATATCGCGGCAATTCATTTTATTATGCGCGGGTCAAACATAACGTTAATCACTATTAGTGGGCGACAGCTTTTTGTGCCATCGAACGCGTTGACCGGCTGAACCAGAGGTTCCCAACTGTGGGTTGGCGACCCATTGGAGTGAGGGGGGGGGGGGGGGGGGGTCAAACGACCGTTTCACGTAAGTCACCTAAGACCATCGGAAAATATTATTATATTTTCGATCGACTTAGGCAATGAAGCACCGCCTATTTATCATATCTAATCTTATCTTATACATTACAGACGCTCTTTCTATAAAGAAGATTATTGCGTCCTACGCTTATCCGTGGTTCGAGTCTAGTCTTGCCTTTTGATTCATATTTTAAATGCTGTTAAATTACTGGTTTTCTTAGTTTGTTCAGGCAATCCATTCCATGCCCGAATGCCACTCGGGAAGAAAGACTACTATATTTTAATTTGTTCTTGCATAAGGGAATAAGAAAAGTGTTTCTGTCCTTGTAAAAAAAAAATTTATGTTGTTTAAAGTTAGTATTTAATGCCTTGTGTATTATTAATACTTTACTCTTTACCCTTCTGTCCTCTAGTGTTTCTAGGTTTAGTCATTTGACTATTGGTGTTATTCTAGTCAGTTGTAAATATTCGCTTGTAATGAACTGTGCAGCTCTTTTCAAAATTTAATCAATTTTTTAATGTTTTCTTTAGTACATGGGTTCCATACAGATAATGCATATTCTAGTATAGGCCTACTCCAGTCCCCAGGCGGGCCCTACCACATTAAGATGCATCCACATACGAGTAGGCACATACAACCCATACATATACAGATGTATGTGTCAGAGTTGCAGCCATAAAGGGCCTATAATATACCAGTCACACATGTATAGAAAGTTGCTGTGTTGAAAGCATGTTTTTTGTTATAAACAGCTACTGTTTTGAAAACAGCAGTATTTTCGGTAAAACGGCACATCATGAGAATATTGGAATTCAGTGTAGATGCTGTTCGGTCTAGATTTCAATATTTGGTACCGAATGAGTCACCAAAAATAATAGGAACTCCATGTTTGATTCATTGGCAAAAGTTAGCAACAAAGTCGTTGCCACTAGAACTACAAGAAGTAATTAAAAGCACCATAAATTTTGTAAAGGGAGCACTTTAAACAGTCGATAGATTTGGCAACTATTGACCTACAAAAAAAACTGGATGTGCCAAACAATGCTCTGCTATTTCACACTGAAGTGAGATGGTTGTTGAGAGGAACAATTTTAAAATTTGTTTTTGAGCTTCGTGATGAACTCAAAAAACTTTTTTTTTAAGCAGAAAGCAAAAACCCAGTTCAAACAAAAATGAACCTTCAGAAAAAAACTTACCTACTTAATTGACATCTTTGCCATCTTAAATGAGTTAATCTATTACTTCAAGAACCAAATATAACATGCCCTAATTTGTTTGAAAAGATTCGATCTTTCCAAATGAAACTTCAGCTTTGGCATTAAAAAGAAAGGAGGAAAATAAAATGTTAACTACCTTATCTGGTTTCTTTTGAAAACATGCCATTAAACCAGACAAATGATTCCAGTGATAATTTCTGTGTTAGAACACTTGCACATGACATGCTTGCAAATGAGATTGCCAGTTATCCATTCACAGCCAAAGTGGAAGATGTTACTGAGCAGTGGCGCAGCTAGGGGAGGGGGAAGGGGGTGTCCAAATTCGAAAGTCCCCCCGGGCCCCTACTAGAGGGGGGCCCCCAAAGGAGTGTCCGAATTGTTTTTTTCTCATGTCATAATGTCGAATCTCAAAATGCAGGGGCCCCTAAAGAGACCAAGCCCACTGGGTTCCCAAATCCCTAGCAACGCCACTGTTCCTGAGACAACACAAGAGGAGTTCATTGAACTTATTCAACGACGATGCAAGAACTGATTTCTCTATAATGCCAGTTATAGAATTCTGGATCAAGTGTTTGCAGTCATAGCCTATTTTCTTCCTGAGATTGTGTTGCGCCTTCTTCTTTTTCCAACAAATATATTTGTGAAACCATCGCTCTTGCAAAGACTGCCCCGATAATATCTGATCTGATGAGAAAGACACAATCTCAACCTTAGCACTGACGTTTGTGTTGTAACTAGAAATAAATATCACACAATATATAATTACAACTTTTGTATTAGTGATTAGTGACTATGCTTTAATTATGAAAAATTTATAACAATGGAAATACACCACGCACATCCGATATTTACATTAAAATTCATAATAGTAGCAAATTAGGCGACGAAGATAGCGTCGAAACTAAGTTTATGGCTCGCGGGTCTCCAAAATGTGAAAAGCTGTATTAAGGGGTTCGCTGCATTAGGAAGGTTGGGAACCACTGCGCTTCTTCTTCTTTTTAGCCAGTCCGCAGAGCAACTTGCTCTCCTGCAGTAAATGCCAGACACACTGGCGAACCGCTGTGCTAAACGGGCAAGAGACTGTGGTTTGCCAGGCGGTTTTTTTATGTGCCAACACACACGGTGCATTTTGTTTGAGCCATTAAAATTGACGCTAGCGCCGACGCATAATTGAGAAACAGGTGAATGCAATAAATAGGAGGCAGACTTTAAGACCACGAAAATGGGGTGTTGAAATTTCGACTAGTTTAAGCGCCCCCGCCTCTACCCCACCTATGTTTATTTCTCGCTACCCTTTTTAAAATTTATCAACGTACCCGGCGCCCTTGGCTTGTCTCCTTCATATGTCACTCCTTTTGAGTCACCGCTCTACTAGTCTATCAATCATATTCTCTCTGAATTCTATAGAATCGGTTTCCATGGCATATGTAAGGGTCTGTAACTATTTTTAAGTTGGCAGCCGTTTCCAAGTTTAATTTCTATTCTTTTCTATGTTTTTTATCCATTTCCGCCCGCCAGAGAATAAAAGGGTTGAGTGAAGTAGAGCCATTCGCTATGTGCGTGTGCGATTGATGGGGTTAGCTGTGTGCTTCCCTGTTTTTACCTTTGTGTGGACTTAGTGTCCAGTGGTCATCATTTTGTAGTACTAAGGTGTGGCTGCTAAGCCAGGTGATAGGCCTATTCTGGTTGGGTTTTTTGTTGGACTGTTAGAGTTATGTGTTTTTTTGTAATGGTTTTCTTGAAGTTAGATTTAGAGTATTTTTATGTGAATAAAGTTATAGTTTTATAGTGTCACTTTAGCTTTTGTTTATCTATCTCTGTTTCTTTTAAGTGTCATGCTCTTGTGGTGTGTCGTGCTGTTTTAGTTAGCCAGTAGTAGCTGTTATTTTATTTTAGGATAGTTTAGTTTAGCTAAAGCCTTAGACTTGACCGTCACCTTGGGTTCGCTTAGGCCAAGGTTGCACAAACCACGATCCCCCCTTTTACTCCCCTTCCTTACCCTTCTTCTTTCTACTCCCACCCCTTACACATATATCAACGTGTCGGAAACCTTTCCATAATAGCGTGCCAAATTGGGATTTCTAATTCACCCAGCGTGCCGACATCCCATAATTAGGTCATCCTGCTTTAGCACTCAAGGTCTAGTAAAAGAGATTAACTTTATGGATTTTTTTTTCTTTTGTGAGTCTTTTGCGTGCTATTGAAAACAATCGATCTGCTTACAACGCGTTGCCTAGGTTGCCGACTCATAGACCCATAAATTAGACCTTGTCACTTAAACTTTTGAAACTCTTTATAATCTATGAAGAAACAAAAAGCACTTAATTTGGACCGAAAATGTGTAATCACTGAGTGTTATTACAATGAAAAGAAAGTATCGTTTCTTACTGTAGCTATTAGGTCTACATACTATTTTAATCACTCAATCGTTGTTATGAATTAGGTATACCCCAAAAATACATGGCCTATGTTAACTATCTAAACTACATATTGGTTAATTTTTATAATTTGTACTTTTATACAAATATTATTTTTTCTTAATTATATTATCTATATATATATATTATTTTGTCTAATCAGTCTCGATCAAATTTATATTCTTCTTTTTATATACAATATATATTATTCGGTAAAATTTCGTTTAGTTTTCACAGGAATTCGTAATGTTGTAATAGGTTTCGGGAACGGCTTAAAATAATAACAGTGCGAATTTCCCGTAGAATTAGGCACCTCTGCCTAGAACCAATCAAACCTGCAACTAAAGCAAACCTGCAACTAAAGCAAACCTGCAACCAAATCAAAACCTGCAACTAAATAAAAACCTGCAACTAAATCAAAACCTGCAACTAAATCAAAACCTGCAACTAAATCAAACCTGCAAAAAAGTTAAACCTGCAACTAAATCCAGTTGCTGTTTTTTTAATTCTCCTCATGTGTTTTGGTGTGGGGAAGAAAAAACTGTTGTTGTTTCTTTTTTATACATCAGACGCAACCTAGAAATACAGTGGACTATTTTCATTTTTAATTTCAACTTGTATATGTTTCATTTGGAACTGGAAAGAAAAACAGAAGTAAAAAAAACAGAAGTAGAAAACAGAAGTATAGAAAGTAGTAAAAAAAAACAGAAGTAAAAAAACAGAAGTATAGAAAGTAGTAAAAAAAAACAGAAGTAAAAAAACAGAAGTAAAAAACACAGAAGTAAAAACATAAATAAAGAAACAGAAGTAAAAAAACAGAAGTAAAAAACAGAAGTAAAAAACAGAAGTAAAGAAAGTAGTAAAAAAAAAACAGAAGTAAAAAACAGAAGTAAAAAACAGAAGTATAGAAAGTAGTAAAAAAAAACAGAAGTAAAAAAGCAGAAGTAAAAAACACAGAAGTAAAAACATAAATAAAGAAACAGAAGTAAAAAAACAGAAGTAAAAAACAGAAGTAAAAAACAGAAGTAAAGAAAGTAGTAAAAAAAAACAGAAGTAAAAAAACAGAAGTAAAAAACACAGAAGTAAAAACATAAATAAAGAAACAGAAGTAAACAAACATAAGTAAAAAACAGAAGTAAAGAAAGAAGTAAAAAAAAAAACAGAAATAAAAAAACATAGAACAAACCCAGGGATTGGTAACGTTTTGATAATTGTGTGCCAAAGTAGGATTTATAATTCATTCAGCGCGCCAACAGCCTACAAAGTCGACCTGCTCTAGAAACCCAATCTGTATGCAGAACAGGGGTCGGCAAACCAATGACACGCAAACCAGACTTGGCACGCAGGGCGATTTTCAGTGGTACGCCAAATGGAGATTTTTTTTTCAAAACAAACTTTTTACATGAAAATCACGCTGTACGTTGAGTTTTAAAGTTTAGGAAAGTTTGTGTGCAAAGATCTCATTATTGGACTCTCCATCCATCCAAGTAAAGGCGGCTGGGCATTGTTCTGGCCACACATCCCCTTGTATGCCGTGGCCACAGAAACTGGTGAACGCTGCTTCACCGGCCCTATGATCAGTTTGGTCCGAAGGGTACTTTACTTACATCCATGATTAAATCTATTGTTAAAATAGTCGATTTTTATAGCTTCTCACCTTTCATTGATTTACGGGCAATTCAAGTCACTTTATAAGAAAGTGCCGGTAATATTGAATATAGAGGTATGATGTTGCACACATTGTTTGTTACCTTAGACGAGGCTAAGTCTTGGATAAAACACTGTTGAAGCCGATGTTTCTGAATGACATAGAAACATATTTCAATTAGTTGGAGAACTTTGTCGAACAGAACTTGAACTCTTAAAACACTGGAATGAATTTGTATTGAAACTGGATATATCTGGCAGTGAAATCAATTTCAAAACATGTTAACTACTTGCCTTATTTAAGGCACACTAAGATAGATATGTGTTGTTGTTTTCTTCAGAAGTACATTGAAGCACTCATGTTTTCAAACCACACCAAGACTGACTGGCTTAATCATCCTACTGCTTAGATCTGGATCTTTTTTTTTTTATTTAGCGGCGGTATATTAGCTATTATAGAAGGCAGAAGGTTGAATTTTTAACATTAAAAAAAAATGTGGCGATTTGCGAAACAATCTGGGAGGAAGCTGTCTAGGTAAGTCTTCTGCTGTTTTCAACTGCTAGGCATTCACTCTTGTTTTGGTTCAAATTACAGGTGTGAACAGATTTTATCACACATGAAAGCTGTTTTAAGAACTAGCCAAGAAAGCACTTACACTTGACCACTCAGAAGTAACACAATATGTACTCGAAATTGAACAATTAGCGAAGAACATTCAAGTTCAAGGACAAGGCGCTCGTTCGTTGATAGGCCTACCCTATATGCTAATTACATTCGAAATAGTTGTATGCATGTATTCTTTAATTAAACATAAATAGTCTATAAATAATATAAATAATTCTTTAAAAAATGTTTCTTTGTTTTATTATTTTAATAAATATAAGAGGCTTATTTACTCGCAATATAGTTTGTAATTGTTGGAATTATTAATGTTTTTAAAAATCACCTTAAGTCGACTTAAACAATTAATGCAGGATATGTTTATTTACAAAAGTTTAACGTAAACTAATTTTAATCACTTTATTAATAAATGCTAAATTTATATAAGGAAATAATAGTTAATAAGTAATATTATTATTACAAAACATACCTTGTTTGATATCACTATAGAATCAAATGTGGACACGTTAATTAAAGGGGTATAATTAACCTGTTTATTTGCGTTAATATTTGAAAATGTGTTATATTTTTCCTTTATTTAAAAACAAAAATGGCTTACAATTATAGTTTTAAAAGGATAAAATTATTTTAAAAAAGAATAGTTGAAAATTATATAAATATTATATGAGGGAGGAAACTATATGCACATTTTAAAACTTTAAACAGTACAATAACTACCCACTTTGTATGATTACTACTTGTCTATTTTTTGTTTTACATTGAGCTGACGCTGAGGTTTTAAATTCTAACACATTAACGGGAAGCCAGTACAGTTAATAATGAATCCATTACACAACGTGTAAAAAATCTTTCGCCTTGTGTGAATAGGTTTACTCAATGTGTTGGAAGTCTGGTCACCTCCCTCCTCACCCCTGCTACTAATTTGATCTACATATTAATTGCATGTTAATATTTCAGTCTACAATTGATACAGTCTACTGCAGCTCAGCATCAGAAGTGGTAAAGGAGATAAACTCCGCTGACCTAAAAGACAGAAAAATAGCAGCCCTGCATTCATAGTAACTAAAGGGAAATAACTCTTGCACACATTTACTTATTTTTTTAGTTTTCAAACCTAATGTATGGCTCTCACAGAATTGCTTTTCAAAATATAGGTTCCCGACCCCTGTTCTAGACGTTACATATGTGTAGTTTTATTCGAAACTATTTTATATCGTGAGGACGCTTAGTAATTAAACAGATCAAAGTTTCCTTTTTTGGAGCACATTGGCCTACGGGAAAAAGTGAAGCTGCTCTAACAAATATCTGTGACCAAGGCATACAAGTAGGATCGTGTGGCCAGCCGTCTTTTCTATACTTTACCGCAACTACTGTCAGGTATCCATCGGAGCTGGTTAGGCTCAGGGAAAGCCTCCATACCCCGGGGACATGACATTAGCTTTACCCATGACTCGAACCATTGGCCTTTCATTACGGCAATCCAAGCTCCATGCCAGTGGTCAACGTTTTAAAGAGGGGGAAAAATACAACGTAATAATAGTTAATTGTTCAACTTCAATTATTAGCGCAGCGTTGACTTCCTCTGAGAGTAAAGTTCAGAACTACACATCTAGACACAAAGTTCAGAACTACACATCTAGACACAAAGTTCAGAACTACACATCTAGACACAAAGTTCAGAACTACACATCTAGACACAAAGTTCAGAACTACACATCTAGACACAAAGTTCAGAACTACACATCTAGACACAAAGTTCAGAACTACAAATCTAGACACAAAGTTCAGAACTACACATCTAGACACAAAGTTCAGAACTACACATCTAGACACAAAGTTCAGAACTACACATCTAGACACAAAGTTCAGAACTACACATCTAGACACAAAGTTCAGAACTACACATCTAGACACAAAGTTCAGAACTACACATCTAGACACAAAGTTCAGAACTACACATCTAGACACAAAGTTCAGAACTACACATCTAGACACAAAGTTCAGAACTACACATCTAGACACAAAGTTCAGAACTACACATCTAGACACTGGACATTCCTGATTTTTTTCTAAAATTTTAAGGGTCAGTCTATTTTTATAAAGTATACACATACAAGTATACACATACACGTATACATGTGGGCACGTTGGCCGAACGGCAGCGCGCTTAACTGGTGATCCGAAGATTCTGGGTTCGAATCCTGATGGAGGCTAGAGTTTTTTCCGGGACTTGAGGGTGTCCCTGAGTATAGGCAGCTCTGATGGGTACCTGACATTAGTTGGGGTAAAGTAAAGGCAGCTGGGCATTGTGCTGGCCACACATTTGCTACCATGCCGTGGCCACAGAAACTGGTGAACGCTGATTCACCTTCCCTATGATCAGTTTTGTACAAAGGGTACTTTATTTACGAGTATACGCATACTAGCTGGCTAGAAGACACGTTGTATATTTATATTGAAAGACAAATAGAACGGAGTCAACAAGAGACAAATAAGAGCAAATCGTTTAGTGTAGTGTTTAGCCTACAATATAAAAACACACACAAAAAGCCATGCGATAAAATTGGGAAAACCCGAAGCACGGTTTTTACTAACCATGACCGATGTCAGTAATTACGTTAGTCATGGTTTATTTAGATCACCGTTTCCCTTAATGCTAGGTCACGACCCAGTACCGACGGCAAAATGCTTAACCATCAAATCGCAAGCGAAAAAAAACAAAAAACAACTACAAAAATAAGTTTGTGAAACGCTGGTTTGGATTAGAACTAACACTTTGAGCGTTAGCAAGCGAAGGGAAATAGCTCTAGCTCAGACCGCCTTTACTTTACCCCAACCAAAGTCAGATACCCATCAGAGCTGAATAGACTCAGGGAGGCCCGAGAACAAAATCCTATTCTTCACCGGGATTCGAATCAGGGAGCTTTGGTACGCCAGTCGAGTGCGCTGCCTCTCGGCCAACCGTTCCCCTACTTTCAATAGTCGCTATAATTAATTGATTGCATTTTCATAACAGTTTACATGAGTGAATGATGGGTGAACATACGTTTGTATTATAAAACTGATCGGTCAACCCTAAAGGCGTAGAATGACGGTATGACAGGGTAAGGTAGTTGAATTTCCAAAAGCATGATTTCACGTGGAAATCCTGTTTAAAACGGTTGGTTAGGAAGGCCTTCCATCTGGCCCATGTAAAGCTTGACCATGATGTGATGAAGTTCCTGGGCACCAAGTCAGGAGTCTTTCCCTCAGTCAGTTGTTATTCAAGTCTGGTCAGACGGCCTGTGAGTCTAGAGCCAAATCAACATACAAATTCAACAGTGTTATTTTTCTTCTTGCCTTATAGTCTACATTACTGACGCTCCTTCTATAAAGAAGACTATTGCGTCCTACACACATCCGTGGTTTGAGACTAGTCTTGCATTTTTATTAGTGTTTTAAATGATGTTAAATTACTGGATTTCCTTGTTTGTTCAGGCAACCCATTCCATGCCCAGATGCCACACAGGAAGATAGAGTACTTATAAGCATTTGTTCTTGCATGAGGGATACGGAAATTCTTTTAGTCCTAATGTTTATTTGAACATTGTAGCAGATTGTTTTGTGTTATACTTCTAAATTATAATTTATGCCTTGTGTATTATTACTACTAAACTCTTTTCCCTTCTGTCCTCTAGTGTTTCTAGGTTTAGTGATTTAACTATTGGTGTTGCACTTGTAAATTTTGAATATTCGCTAGTAATTGAACCTTGCTGCTCTCTTCTGAATTTGTTCTAAATTACAGATACTGCATATTCTAGTAAAGGCCTAACTAATGTGAGATAGTATTTCATTAGTTTTATGTTCTTATTACATTTGTAAAAGTTCCTTTTTATGAATGCTAATGTTTTGTTTGATTTGTTAAATTACTTATTTGCTGATAGCGAAACCTCCATTCGTTTGAACAAGTGGTATAAATTAAAACTATGTCGACCTACATATTACATTTTGAAAGAAAGGTTAACCCTACCCGTACTATCCTAGGCCTACCGGTTGAAATTGTCAACGACGTCTGTCCTGATATTGTTATCTTACTGTTTGGACTAGAGATATATAATTTACCTGTAAGACTTGTGATGTTGAGATCAAATCGAATATATAGGTCTACAAACTTTAACCCAAAAAGTTTTTACTTCATTTCTGTTTATTGTTACGTTTTTTATAAAGAAGTTTTTAAGACTGTAAAAATTCGATTAAAGCTTTTATTTCTAATATCAAAAATTGAAAAAACACATTCGTTACCTTTTTTGGCCTTTTAAAGGTTATATTTTGACTATTAAAATAAAACATTTTTACACGATGACTAAGAGTAATTCTTAACCCTTTCGAGCTCATTGGTACTTTTAGTCCACTCTTCACATTTTAATTTAGTTCTATTTGAAGGATAACTGGCCACGAAAGGGTTAAGTTATACATCTATACAACTAAGAGCCTCACGCTCTTTGAAGTATGTTTTGTTTTTATTAAGTTTATTCCCTATTGCGGTCTGTGTCACTCTATATATATCTCCAGGGTCCTCTATACGGATTTTGTTTTTATTACTCTAGCTTTTTCAAGGTATAACCCATCTCTTAAAGGGTCAAAACACTAGGTCACGTCGCCAGCTGTTTCTTGGTCAGCTTCTCCTGAGTTTTAAGTCGGTCTTTTTTATCAAATGCATAAGACCAAATGAAGAAGTAATATCAATAAGTATGCAGGACAACCCCCCCCCCCCCTCTTCCTCCCCCCCCCCTACCCGTGCAGGAGTTTTTCATCCACTCTTTAGCCCTCGCCCCCCCCCCCCCCCCCAGAACACTGTAGGGGTGGAGGGCAGGAAAATGTGTTGGTCCTTCAGTGAAGTGGAGTTGAGAGCCGAAATATTCGATTCTCATATTGAGACTATGCAATGGGATAGAACGAGACTACACAACGGGATAGAACGAGACTACACAACGGGATAGAACGAGACTACACAACGGGATAGAACGAGACTATACAATGGGATAGAACGAGACTATACAACGGGATAGAACGAGACTACACAACGGGATAGAACGAGACTATACAATGGGATAGAACGAGACTATACAATGGGATAGAACGAGACTACACAATGGGATAGAACGAGACTATACAATGGGATAGGACGAGACTATACAATGGGATAGAACGAGACTATATAATGGGATAGAACGAGACTATATAATGGGATAGAACGAGACTATACAATGGGATAGAACGAGACTATACAATGGGATAGAACGAGACTATATAATGGGATAGAACGAGACTTTACAATGGGATAGAACGAGACTACACAATGGGATAGAACGAGACTATACAATGGGATAGAACGAGACTATACAATGGGATAGAACGAGACTTTACAATGGGATAGAACGAGACTTTACAATGGGATAGAACGAGACTTTACAATGGGATAGAACGAGACTTTACAATGGGATAGAACGAGACTTTACAATGGGATAGAACGAGACTACACAATGGGATAGAACGAGACTACACAATGGGATAGAACGAGACTACACAATGGGATAGAACGAGACTATACAATGGGATAGAACGAGACTATACAATGGGATAGAACGAGACTATACAATGGGATAGAACGAGACTATACAATGGGATAGAACGAGACTTTACAATGGGATAGAACGAGACTATACAACGGGATAGAACGAGACTATATAATGGGATAGAACGAGACTATACAATGGGATAGAACGAGACTATATAATGGGATAGAACGAGACTATACAATGGGATAGAACGAGACTATATAATGGGATAGAACGAGACTATACAACGGGATAGAACGAGACTATATAATGGGATAGAACGAGACTATACAATGGGATAGAACGAGACTATACAATGGGATAGAACGAGACTTTACAATGGGATAGAACGAGACTTTACAATGGGATAGAACGAGACTTTACAATGGGATAGAACGAGACTTTACAATGGGATAGAACGAGACTTTACAATGGGATAGAACGAGACTACACAATGGGATAGAACGAGACTACACAATGGGATAGAACGAGACTACACAATGGGATAGAACGAGACTATACAATGGGATAGAACGAGACTACACAATGGGATAGAACGAGACTATACAATGGGATAGAACGAGACTATACAACGGGATAGAACGAGACTACACAACGGGATAGAACGAGACTATATAATGGGATAGAACGAGACTATACAATGGGATAGAACGAGACTATACAATGGGATAGAACGAGACTATACAATGGGATAGAACGAGACTATACAATGGGATAGAACGAGACTATACAATGGGATAGAACGAGACTATACAATGGGATAGAACGAGACTTTACAATGGGATAGAACGAGACTTTACAATGGGATAGAACGAGACTACACAATGGGATAGAACGAGACTACACAATGGGATAGAACGAGACTACACAATGGGATAGAACGAGACTACACAATGGGATAGAACGAGACTATACAATGGGATAGAACGAGACTATACAGTGGGATAGAACGAGACTATACAATGGGATAGAACGAATCGCAATATTCATCAACATGCTTTTATTATCGTATATGTTGCGGACGCACCTTCTATACATAAGATTATTGCGTCCTATGCTTATCCCTAGCGTGATTATAGTCTAGCATTTCGATTAATGCATGGATCGGCAACCTATGGCACGCCTGCCATTCTGGGAACGCAGAGCGATTTTTCTAAGTGGCACGCGGTCCTCGCGCGGAGGACTTCCAAAATGGATATGCAAGTCTCTTCTACAAGAAATTGAGTGCGTAACCAGGCTGACTTTTAGACTGCTGGCACGCTCAATGAATTAGAAATCCTACCTTAACACACACTATTATCAAAAGTTTGCCGGCCCCTGGATAAATGTATTACCAAAATGCGTGCATTCCTGCTTAATCTATCTTGTTTTTGTTTTTTTTTTACTAAACTCGTGAAGCAGGTTTTTTTTGTCCATTTACACCAAGTAGACCGATTACAGTCTCTCTCTCTCTCTCTTTCTCTCTCTATCCGGTTTCAATTTTTTCTTAGCACTCTGCTAGCTCATTGACAAGTCTTAACGATTATGCATGCATAAAAGGTCGACAAGAAAAACATTTCCGGTCTTATTCGATCACTTAATTAAAAAAGCATGTCTGTGTGCTACGTTACTGGTTGTTCCAAAAGATGTAGGAGATTAAATGTTATTTCATTTCCAAAAGATGTTGCCCAAAAGAAAACGATGAATTGTGAATGTCTAGCGTGAAGAATCACCTATTTATAACCTCAAACCAAGGACTACTGAAGACAGGACATGCAGAATTGAATTTCTGACTTCCTAGCTAAGGCCAGTTTTTTTAACAGTAGCGATACACTCCCTTGGCGCAGTGATATAATGTTAACTATTATTAAGTAACTAACAAAATGCTTTACTACTATGATTCATCGTATTAATGGTTTTATGTCATTGTCATTAATTTAATGACAAAGAACGATCTAATAGCCATTAAAATGTCTTAATAATTACCAAGCATGAGCGCACTATTTTTTAAGGAGTATGAATAGAAGGCGCAGTTTGTTTCCAAAATGGATACTTGTTGTTGGATTTTACTTCACTGTGTTTGTTTTTAATTTTTCGATCGTGTATTTTTTATCAAAATGCCTTATAAATGTGGTGTAGTTAATTGTAAAGGTAATTATAATGCTGCCAACAAGTGTCGTTTGTTTAAAGTGCCAAATAGTGCATGTATACCATTATTGAAAGCAGAAAATATGAGAGGAGAGCACAATGTTTGTTTATTTTTAACTATCACAGTCAATTTACATTCTTTATATTCCATGGTCATGAAAACACAAATAAATTTTGCCATAGATATAGAAATCAAATTATCGTATTTATAATTATGGTATACATGTACCACTTGGCAAAATTCTCAACCCAAATAATCGACTTACTTCATAATCACTTTTTTTAGAGGCTGTGCATTTGTCTCTTAATTATGAGCGAGATAATTTTTATGGGTGGGCTACGTTTTTCCCTTTTTAGGTCAAGAAATAACGATTTTTTTGAATTTTTTTTCACTTTATTTTATTCCTTAGGTGACCCCCCACACGAAACCGTCAACACCAACCGCATATATATATAGGGTATCATGTATACGGTCCTAATCATTCAATCATCTAAATAGATCTTAAATAATATTCAAATGCTCTTTTAAACCCTCTCAATCCTAACCCCTCATTAGTAAACGGCCCTGCACATTAACATTATTGACATTATTGACATTATTGACATTAATTATGTTAGTTACTTAATAATAGTTTACTTCATATATAAGCGCGACAAAGAGAGTGTATCGCTACTGTTAAAAAAACTGGCCTTAGCTAGCTAAGTCAGAAATTCAAGTCTGCATGTCCTGTCTTCAGTAGTCCTTGCCTCAAACGTAATGCTTGATGCAAAAGAATATTCGTTTTATATTTTTATCAATCTACGAATTGTGTTTTTTTAATAACCAAGGACGCAACTCTTGACTAATTTATTTTTATAAACAAATCTAAATTTAACTTTACGCAACTAACACTTTGAGTATTAATTATCGCCTACTCACTTTTGATGTTAAAACGGATTCCTCATAAATTATATTGTAGCCTTTGTATATTTCTAAAAGACTAGAAATGGCCGTCGGGGTTGAAATCAAATGTCAAACACCAGCAAAAGCATGCTTTTTTTGTTTACGGAAAAGCCTAAAATAATAAACAATATAAAAATAGAACCGGAAGTACGTGACCTCTTCCATTTAAAAAGTTCACGCCTCATTAAGACTTGTCAATTACCGCGGAATAGTGATTTTATTTATTTTTTTCAAACAAGCCCAATGCAATAATATTAAAATAGATAAAAAAAAAAATCTGGTGCAAAAAGGTTGTTGTTTTTTAAGCCATACAGGAGCAGTATTGACTTTTAAATGTCCGTCTGCTGTGTTGGTTTTACTGTCTATGTTTCGGGAGATCCCTGATAAGAAAAGATAAGATAAGACCTTTTTTTTTATTGTTTACTTAGCACTTCAAATACCACTCGTAAAAAAAAATAAGATAGTTAATTTACACGAACATTAGTAACACGTCCTATAAACAACAACAAAAAAAAATACAGCACACATTGGCGTGGAAATAAATTCGAAGACGCAATTGATGACTTGCACGCTTTAATTCCCGCCATTAACTGGCCGTGTGGCATGCAGCACGCTGTGCTGTGTTTCCGTTCAGTTTTGAGTCTACTTAGACTAACTAGTAGTATATGGTGATGGTGATGTTTGCGTGCTGACAAACAGGGCCGGCTCTAGTTTTCGACGTTCTTGGCGAAAACAACAAATTCTGCGTCCTCATTACAGTGCTTTTGGCGGGGGAGAAACTGAGTAGTGTTAGGGCATATTTTCCTGTTTACTAAGACAACTTAAATAAAATACCCTTTGCCTTTCATCCAGTAATTCGTCTGCCTATGCTAGTAGCGCGCAGAAGTACTAAACTTTAAGTTAGATTATATTTTAAAATTCCCACATTTCTTTTTAAATCCCCATTTATGCGCCCCCAAATTTCGCGCCCTAGGTTTGTATGGACGAGCCGGCCCTGATGACGAGTGTGTGTGTCCTGTCAATTTGTCCTCCCTGTTTTATTTTTCCTTATTAAGTATCACTTGTACAAGCCCTGTATATTATGTACTGGTGCCGCATCTATTACTCTGCTTATTGATAATTTTAATTAGTTAAATTGTTGCGAATTAATCTGTGTGCAGCAGAAAATTGAAGTTAATCATAAACAAGTTAATATTATAAAAAATGTGCAGTCTTTGAAAATATTTTGTTTAGGCTAGCAATTTCGGTTCACCTTTCGTTTTCGGCCAAAAATATTTGGTTTCCGTCGGCCTCTTGTGGTTGGACAAGTTTGTTTTTTGTAAAACTCAAATGCAGTTCTTTTTTTCTTTTTTTTTTAAATCGGTTATCAGAAGGCAGGGTCGCAGTCGACCTACATTATCGATGTTTTCTTTTTTTAGTCTGTATGCCAAAGTCGTTTTGGTACTTTGACCAACTTAAATACCAAGCTTGTACTTCTACATTGGAGAACTTCCTTGCCCTTTTTTTTAAATAATATTATTTGGTATCGGTGTGTTTGTGTAGCTCAAGAGTTTTACAAAAAAAAAAAAAGGCCGTGTTGCACTACCCGGTTTGGAGCACAAAATATTGAAGACATACCTCGCATTATAAAGGCTACCAGTACTGGATTTGTGCACGAGGTTTTCTGGGTGTCCGTATGTGAGACCCGGATGAAACGTCCTAGTTTGCTAAAAAAAAAAAAGCTTCTGGATCAACCCTGTAGAGTAAGGAAAGAAAAATGTTTTGTAAAGAATGTGCTAACAAAAGAAAAATGTTTTGTAAAGAATGTGCTAACAAAAGAAAAATGTTTTGTAAAGAATGTGCTAACAAAAGAAAAATGTTTTGTAAAGAATGTGCTAACAAAAGAAAAATGTTTTGTAAAGAATGTGCTAACAAAAGAAAAATGTTTTGTAAAGAATGTGCTAACAAAAGAAAAATGTTTTGTAAAGAATGTGCTAACAAAATAAAAATGTTTTGTAAAGAATGTGCTAACAAAAGAAAAATGTTTTGTAAAGAATGTGCTAACAAAAGAAAAATGTTTTGTAAAGAATGTGCTAACAAAAGAAAAATGTTTTGTAAAGAATGTGCTAACAAAATAAAAATGTTTTGTAAAGAATGTGCTAACAAAAGAAAAATTTTTTGTAATGAATGTGCTAACAAAATAAAAATGTTTTGTAAACAATGTGCTAACAAAAGAAAAATGTTTTGTAATGAATGTGCTAACAAAAGAAAAATGTTTTGTAAAGAATGTGCTAACAAAAGAAAAATGTTTTGTAATTAATGTGCTAACAAAAGAAAAATGTTTTGTAAAGAATGTGCTAACAAAAGATAAATGTTTTGTAAAGAATGTGCTAACAAAAGAGAAATGTTTTGTAAAGAATGTGCTAACAAAAGAATTTTTTTTGTAAAGAATGTGCTAACAAAAGAAAAAGTTTTGTAAAGAATGTGCTGACAAAAGAAAAATGTTTTGTAAAGAATTTTCTAACAAAAGAAAAATGTTTTGTAAAAAATTTGCTAACAAAAGAAAAAAGTTTTGTAAAGAATGTGCTAACAAAATAAAAATGTTTTGTAAAGAATGTGCTAACAAAATAAAAAAGTTTTGTAAAGAATGTGCTAACAAAAGAAAAATGTTTTGTAAAGAATGTGCTAACAAAATAAAAATGTTTTGTAAAGAATGTGCTAACAAAATAAAAATGTTTTGTAAAGAATGTGCTAACAAAAGAAAAATGTTTTGTAAAGAATGTGATAACAAAAGAAAAATGTTTTGTTAAGAATGTGCTAACAAAAGAAAAATGTTTTGTAAAGAATGTGCTAACAAAAGAAAAATGTTTTGTAAAGAATGTGCTAACAAAAGAAAAATGTTTTGTAAAGAATGTGCTAACAAAAGAAAAATGCTTTTATCGCTAAAGAGTCTACGGACGTACCACGTTGAAAATACCGGTTCTCGTCCGATCACCGAAGTCAAGCAACGTCGGGCGTGGTTAGTAGCCTACTTAGATGGGTGACCGCGTCAGGCGTGGTTAGTAATAAAGACCTGTAAATGTCAATATGATTAATTTGGCCATAATTAGAATTGGACAAAATAGATCGGAGGTTAAACATAATATTTAGATGCCATATTGCCTCAAATTGGTTATATGCCCCAAAAAAAAGTGTTTGCAAAATTTGTTTAAAACTATGGGTCTTTTACTGATTGTACAAAGAAGATTATTACGTCCTACGCTCGCGTGTAGTATGAGTCCAGGGTTGCATTTTGATTTGTGTATTAAATAAATATATTTAAATAAAAATATGGACCTAAACATTTTTTAATTCCTTATGCGAGAAAAAATGCAAGCAAGTACCCTTTCTTTAAGAGCGGTATTCGGGCATGAAATGGGTTGCCTGAAAAAACAACAGGAAAACTGGTAACTTAACATCATTTATAACAGTAATAAAAATGCAGGACAAGATGAACGTAGAACGCAATAATCTACACGTTGCAATGACATTAACCAAAGACTTGCTCTATTTTTACTCCCTTTATATTAACTTGCGCTGTCTGAGTGTATGCTTGTCTGCTTGTCTGGTTGGTTGCCTGCAAAACTTTGCATCGATTTTTCGGCCACTTCTTATCGTACGATCGAGACGAAACTTGGCCAGCAGACTTGTCGCGACGAACAATACATTCTATCAAATTTTCAGCATCGTAGCCTTTGGAATAGTCACGAATACCTTCCATCAATCGAAGAACAAATTTTACGAAAAAAACATGGCTGCCTTTGACGGAAATAACTAAACTTTTCGGATAATGTTCGTTTTTACGAAAAAATACGAATGAAAACGACAAAATCTAGCCGAAACAAAGCGAAGCGACGATCGTGGCTTCATGCATTTAAAAAAAAAAATGCGGAATAGTTATAATTAGATATGTATTTGCCGACATCACCGATTCGAAATTTTAGTTTTATAGTGAAGTGGAAATGGTAAACTTAGTATACAAATAAAGAGAGTATAATAAAAACTGTGTTTTTATGGTTTTCTTGTTAGAGCTTATGTGTTCTTTTTCCGTGCGCTGTCTTAAATGACTTCTACGCTCCTACGTTTGCCTAAATGTTTCAACTGTATACAAGTTTCGATTTTAATTTTTCATTTAGAAAATCATAGCGATTAATTAAAACGAAAGTGCACAGTACAAAAGGGAATCGGGAATTCCGAAAAGAATTAATTCGAGTCATCAAATAGCAGAAATATTAAAACAAGCGGTCAGTCTTATTATAGTCTTTAATAAAACTAAGTAAGTAAACTATACTTTAGCAGAAACTGACCTTCTTTAGCAGAAACTGACCTTCTTTAGCAGAAACTGACCTTCTTTAGCAGAAACTGACCTTCTTTAGCAGAAACTGACCTTCTTTAGCAGAAACTAACCTTCTTTAGCAGAAACTGACCTTCTTTAGCATAAACTGACCTTCTTTAGCAGAAACTGACCTTCTTTAGCAGAAACTGACCTTCTTTAGCAGAAACTGACCTTCTTTAGCAGAAACTGACCTTCTTCAGCAGAAACTAACCTTCTTTAGCAGAAACTGACCTTCTTTAGCAGAAACTGACCTTCTTTAGCAGAAACTGACCTTCTTTAGCAGAAACTGACCTTCTTTAGCAGAAACTGACCTTCTTTAGCAGAAACTGTCCTTCATTTAGCAGAAACTGACCTTCTTTAGCAGAAACTGACCTTCTTTAGCAGAAACTGACCTTCTTTAGCAGAAACTGACCTTCTTTAGCAGAAACTGACCTTCTTTAGCAGAAACTGACCTTCTTTAGCTGTACTTGTCTGCAGTCCATGCCAACGCAGAGCCTCGTTATTATGTAAATAATGCGAAGATTGCTGATTGATACGATCCCATAACTAATTCCTACAATATCTCTTTCCTCGCCGGGTTGGCATCTTATCTCATCTTAAGCTTTACGAACGCTGCTTGAATAATACAGAAAGAGGATTATCGCATTATAAGCTTATCCGTGGTTTCAGTCTAACCTTGCAGTTTAAATAGTGTTTGTTTTTTTAAATCATGATAAAAACTGTTCCTGGTTTGTTCGGGCAACCCATTCCGTGCCCGGATGCCACTTAAAAAAAAGGCATTTTAAATAAAATGACCGAGAGAGTCGTTGTTTTTTTCTCCTTGGTAATAAGATTAGTGGGCCTTGTGTCTAAATTTTATGGTATTGGGTTAAATGAGCAATGGTAATGGGTTAACTGAACGAGTCAGAATGAAGTTATGTAAAAATTCTTTAGGGAATGCACTAATACTTTTCACTAAATAATTTTCTTTTTAATAATAATAATAGCACTGCCAACAAAAATAGTTTAAATAGACAACAAAGACATGCATAGAACCATTTTATTTTAATGTAAAAACACGGACACAATTATCTAGACTAAAAAATAATATAATTTGTTTTTATTACTTCAAAGACATTGTCTATTAACAAGTCTTAAAGAGGCCTGACCTTTTGTGTTCAATGCATACATGAACTTCCGGTTTATTTCCGGCAATAAACTTTAAAGAATGTTCTTTTTTTTTCGTGGCTTTTTTCAAGTATAATTTTAAAAAATATACAAGATTAGTAATGAGGAATCCTTTTTTTAACATTAAAAGTGAGTATGCGATAATTAATAGTTGATGTGTTACTCTCGTTAAGTTAAATTAAATAATTTAAGTTTACAACTAGCTTACTAAAAGTATATAGGTCACGTGTCAGTGCATACATTTACTTTCAGTTTACTTCCGGCAACATATTTAAATGAATTTTAAAAATATCTTTTTTTCAAAATATGTGATTCTTCACGTCTGGTCGTTTAAATCAATTGTTTTCTTTCGACAACGTCTTTTGGAAATTATTTGTATCCCCTACGTCCTTTCTGACTCGCAGAACAACAAGGAACGCAGCATTTAGGCATGTTAGTAAATTAACAAATAGGACCGGAAGTGTTTAAATGCATCGACCTCTTAGGGTCACCGTGAATTCATAATCGTTAACTTCTCAATGGAGATAATTGATAATCTTAAAACTTTGCGGAAAAAAAAACAACATAAGACAGAGCAAATAAATATAGTATTATCTTACTTGTCTTATACATTACAGACGCTCCTTGTATGAAGAAGATTATTGCGTCCTACGCTCTTTCGTGGTTTAAATCTTATCCTGCATTTCAATTAATTCTATTAACGTTTTAAATTATTTTTAAGTTACTGGTTTTCCTGGTTTGTTTAGGCACCCCATTCCATGCCCGGATGCCATTCGGAAAGAAAAGAAAGAAAGAGTACTTGTATGCATTTGCTCTCATATAAGGGAAAGGAATTTTTTTTTTATCCTAATGTTTATCTGAGCATTTTTTGTGTGTTCTATGTCAAAATTATAATTTAATGCCTTGTGTATTGCTACCGACTTAATGTAAGAGTAAAACAGCAAGATTGAGATCGATGAAAAAATAAACGAATTAAATAGAATGAAATAATATGTTCAACCCAGGACGTTGAAAACTTATCAGTGTGAATCAAATCTGCATTTTGCATGACGTAAGCGGAAGAAAGTTTGTTTGGCTTGTTAAGACGAATAGTATTCAGTAACTTCTCGGTAGCCTACGTAAAAAAAAAATAATTGACGTTTGCCTAGCCGATAAAGGGGCCGTCCATAATTGACGTCTAGCTCATTTGACCGATTTTTAACGCCTTGTCCTCCACAAATCGTCACAATTCGTCACAAAAAAGAATCTCTAATTGCCGCCACGCCAAAAAAAAACGGACGTAAGGCGTAACGATATTCAGGGGTGGGGGATCAAAAGGAGCGGGGGACACATCAAGATCCTGTCACCTCGCGTCACGTCGAAAAAGGCTTGTCGCGTAACATAGGGTACAGTCTCCGCAGTAGATGCACTACACTTCTCTCACCACTACACTACACTTCTGTCCCCCATGCCTTAGCACACCAGCGTGCTCTTAATGTAAGCGTATCGGTGGTTTTACACACTTCGCCAACATTGAGGCCCCATGGGTATAGAAGTTCCAATATGACACCAGAAAGTTCCTTTTCCACAAAAAAACGCAAACAATACTTTAAAAAGTGTAGCAACAATAACAACACATTTTCAATTTCAAAATTAGCTTGATCCTCAGTGTGGTGGCCGGGCGGCAGCGCATTCGACTGGCGTACCGAAGGCCCTGGGTTCGATTCCTGGTGATATCTATGATTTGTTCTCGGGTCTGGAGGGGTGCCCCTGAGCCTACCCATTTCTGACCGGGTACCTGAATTTTAGTTGGGGTCAAGTAAAGGCGGCTGGCATTGTGCTGGCCACACAATCCCCTAGTATGCCGTGGCCACAGAAACTGGTGATCGCTGCTTCACTGGCCCATGGATCAATTTGGTCCGACGGGATACAACTTTTACTGTGTATAGGCCTATATCATAGATCGAATAATGGTTCTTTTATGCAGTTCTAACTAATAGTGATAACCTCTAGATGACTGTGATTGACAGGACGTCAGCCGCGTAACAAACTGTATTAATTTTCAATTACACTTTATTCTTGAGAATAAATGTAAATTTCGCTGTATACATTTTATGCTCAGAAATTGTGAATTAAAAAATAATAATTAAGATACGATTACTTTATTGATCCAAACAAATAGAAATTTGACTTGATTACATAAATTCCGTCTTTCAGCATTTTAAAATTGTTAATTAAATCTAGCTTTTAATATCAAGTTTTCACTATTGACAAGTTTAGAATCAACGGGCAGTTGCCCCTTCTTGCAATTGCTTCATCCCCATCGTCACCTTGCACTATTTGGCTCCCTAGCTTGCTATATTAGTTCCCTCTCCGCTTCTTTTAGCACCAGATTGTGAACCTCACTTCACCGGAGTGAGTATACAAACCGATATTAATCTCTTAGGGCTCGGAGGACAAACAAACTTGAGCTACGCAGTGTAGCCAAGTCAACATATAGGGCCGGTGTAAACAATTGAACGTTCCCATTCATTCTCGGCTCCTCTAAGGCAGGGCTGTCAAAAGCACATTTTTTTTTAGCACCATTGTTCATCAGAATTATAAAGATAATAATGCACTATAATTGTTTATAAATAAGTCAAAATTGTCAAAGCGGAAATATGTAATTTCATTGAAAGGTATTGTCACTAAACAATAAATGAGATAAGTTGGCAACTGAAACACGGGAGAGGTCAGCACTGTGACCGGAGAAGAGAGATGTGTATCGAGCGGTCAAGAAGGGGGGGGTGTTTTGTGTAGTGTGTAAGATCGTTGTGGAGATCTGAAAGTGTATAAAGTGTGTTGAAATAGGGGTTGATGTTGAGAGAAGGTGAAAGGAAATGTGCTGAAGGTATATATCCTGAAATCTATTTATATTGTTAATAGTAATAAATTGCTTGCGGAGAAGAGAGACTTGTTGGAGTTATTCATTGTGTTGGAGAAGGAATGAAAGTCAGCACTTTAGTAGTACAATGTCTATAAGTATGTCCCATCGGTCATGACAAGATCGCTAAGAATAGTGGCAGTGACAGGTATAAACACTCACCCACCCCCCTGTCTCTCCCCTGGTCACATTACGTCAGAAATGCTTATCTTTTCTCCCCGCCTCCTGGTAGGTGTTTGACGTCATTTATGGACGACGCACTTGACCAAGTACTGTGTTATTGTTTTTTTTTTGTTGTTTTGGTTTGTTGTCTGTGTTGCCGTGGCACCAGTTACCAGTAGATCTACAGTGTAAACTATTTGTGTTGGTGGGTGTCAGTTTTTGTAATGAAGCTTACGTCCTTGACCTTTGTCCCCTACTAAAAGCTGGGCTGCTCTTGCAGAACAAGACTGGGTGATTGGCTACCTGTCGGGCGGTAATTTATCGAGTGTCCTTTTCTTGACCGTTGCAAAATGTACGTGTGGTGTGACCTTCACCATCGACTAAATTAACCCCGTCAGTTCCTGAAGCTAAATACTAAAAAGCGTCTATATATATGCGTAACAGACGCTCCTTCTATACAGACGATTGATGCGTCCTACGCTTATCCGTGGTTTGAGTACTGTCTTGCATTTAGATTTAGTGTTTTAAATGCTGTTGAAGCTGCTGTTTTTTTTCTGGTTTGTTCAGGCAACCCATTCCATGCTGAAAAATATATAACTAGCAGTGTGGTGTATGGGGGGGGGGGGGGGCGGGTCATTGTAATGAATGTTTTTTTGTCAGAGTGTGCAATGAACAATGTTTAATTGCCACATAGTACCTAGGTACAATAAAGGCATGGTCACATAGTAATACATATATCATATATATATATAATACATATTCTTAAGAAAACCATTATAATTTAATTAAAGGATGTCCTAAAAGAAAGTTAAAGGGGGATAATTAACTTTATAGTACAATTTAGAAGGGGGAGCTAACATAGAAGTGTGCAAGTGTGTAGGGAAGATTGTCGTGGCCAATGTGTTGTGTGTAGCTGTGTACTGTATGACTGTCAAGTGACTTTAGCCGTGTGTGACAGTTTGTGTAGTTATGTAAGTGTGTGTGTGGGTGTTGTTGAGTGACGATGGCTATCATAGAAAATCTCCCCTTGATGGAATGTCCCGTGTGTGTGTGACAATATTTCCCTTTCACTTCATCATTATGGTACAAGACTAAACTCTCCCCCCCCCCCAGCTCCCATCTCCTCTTTTCTAGTCTCCTCTGCATCGGTTCTTTCACCAAACACCAAACCAGGGGAGGGGGATACTGAAAGGTCGTTTTTGATTGTAGGGGGTCAGACCTGTCAATCAAGCCACATCTACATTATAAACAAACGCAGCAAAAGGATATTCAGTTGGAAAACCCGTTTATCTTATTATTATTTTTTCAGACGCCCCTACTATAAAGAAGATCTTTGCGTCCTACTCTCATCCGTGGGTCTGAGTCTAGTCTTGGATTTTTATTAGTAGTTTTTTTAAATGATGTCAAGTTACTGGTTTTCCTGGTTCGTCCAAGCAACCCATTCCATGCCCGGATGCCACTCGAGAAGCTTGAGTACTTATACGTGTCACAATTCTGGATTTAATAGTGACTATTAGCACTTAGATAGATAGCAGTGTATAACTAGAACCTTAGATTAGCTTAAGTTAGCTAGAATAGAGAGAAGGTTAGTCTGACGTCACTATCTCCTCCCTCCCTTACGCAATTACATCTCCCCATCACTCTTTCTCACCTGTTTCTCTACCCTTCACTATACTCTTGTACTACGCCCAAATTCAGAGTCTACTGACTAATACGATTCAACTTGGTACTACATCTTGGTTGAATGGGTACGAATGTGTTAGTTAGAATGCATATATATTTTATCCTATGCTATATTAATGTATTCATATCATGTCTTAATGTATTTATATCTTGTGCTATTTTAACGCATGTGAGCGAGTCATTATTCGATCCCTCATTCGCCCCCTCCTCTTCGCGTCCCCGCCACCCCCATCCCCTTTTATATCCCTTCAGCTTAGCGGCATGTTATGCAATTGCTTTGAGACGGTCGTGCCCTGAGCGTTGACCAAGAACCCAGTTCGCACACATATACTAATTCTCGTCCGAAACCCCCCCCCCCCAGCCACTTGAGTTAACTACTTAAAATTCTACCAAAGGAAGATAAAGTCCCCCACTCAGCATGACGTCTGTATAAATTGTCTTTCATCTAGACCTCTCTCCCCCCCCCCTTTTCGCCCTCGCAACCCCGACCCCCAATCCATTTTGGCTCCAATAAGCTTTTCTTATGCAAATGTATATTCAATCTAGCCAATGAGAATAGGATGTAATTAAATGTAAGCCAACCAAATTAACCTTGGGTCAGGTGACTAGTGTCCACGAAAAGGCCCGCCCAACTAAACTAAAGGAGATCTCTCCCAGCTCCCGAGCTAGATACATCGTTTTGGTCTAGCTCCCAAATTGTTACTCGGACTTGCAGATACTTAGCCAGTAATCGTAATTCCCTCATTATAGTTACGTAGCCTAACCTTGGATTCCGTAACAACACAGTATATTGAGTGTTAGACGTTCCTGTGCATATATCTCAAGCATTGTATCTCCCCTGCATGTTAGTATGTGTATCTCATCATAGGATATTGAATTTGAATCATAAATAAACACCTGAAACGTAACCAGAGACTTGCTTGCCTAACTTAGAACTGTCTATCTGTGTGTGTTTAATAACATCTAAGCGAGCCAGTAGAGAACAAATAAATATTCCAGGTCAACTACAGCATCGGCACCTCGTACCTCTAAGACAACCAGCCATTATTACCCCCCTCTCAATTGCCACATCGTGACAAAGTGGGACCTCGTATCCGGGATTATCTGAACCTCAAGCCGTTCAGCGCACTGTCAACAGCAACAACCCGAGGACTACGCCGATTCTGCTGAAACCGACCCTGGATGGGGGCTCATCTCTCTACAACACAAAGACTCTAAGCCAGCAACCAGACCCGTCATCCCAACGCCAGCAACCAGACCCATCAACCCATCAAACCAGGTTCGCCACTTTACGCAGCCTACGCCACCCCAGCCTACGCTTACGCCACCCCAGCCTACGCCTACGACACCCCAGCCTACGCTTACGCCACCCCAGCCTACGCCTACGTCACCCCAGCCTACGCACCCCATTAAGCCAGGCTCGCCACACTACGCCAGCCTACGTCACCCCAGACACACCAGCAACCAAATTTGCCACCCCATTACGCCAGATTTGCCGCCCCAACCGCCAGGTCGCCACCCTCTGGCCCCGCATCAACATACCGGCACCCGAGACGTCAGCAGAGAGACCCACCGCCGCCGCATCAGCCTGCCCGACAACTAGAGACCGCCGAGAACCCGACAACTGCCCTGTCAACCTCCCCGTAGGAACCCGCCGTAGTTCCCGGTATCCAAACCCGGGAAAATAGACACTAACATTAAACGCTAATCCAGTCCCGGCACGGGGAAAGAGAATTCCTAACCAGCCCGAAGATCTGCACCAACAGCGCCGAGCGCCATATAAACGATAACTTTATGATTGGATATACGTGTGTTAGTGTATGTGTGTAAAATTCTGGAATTGCTGTCTGGTGAGTACCATTTTGAGTTGTATTACGTTAGCTAAACTCTGAACCCCAACACCCCTCCTATATTTTCCTTTCCTATCTCGCTATATCTCTGTCCGCCTCTAGTATCTTAATCTCGCCTCACTCTGTTACTATGGCGGAAGGTGTACTATTGCGTAAGCAGTTGAGAGAAGAGGCTATAGCTATAGGCTACATTGACTCAGACATCACTAAATACGTAGTAGAGCAGGTAGCGGCCCATGAGGCCAAGACAGAGAGAGCAGAACAGGTAGCTAGAGAGGAGAGAGCAGAACAGGTAGCTAGAGAGGAGAGAGCAGAACAGGTAGCTAGAGAGGAGAGAGCAAAGCAATTAGAAAGAGAAGATAGGCTTAGAGTAGAACAATTAGCTAGAGAGGAGAGAGAGAAACTTAGGTTAGAAGAATCAGCTAGAGAAGAGAGGAATAGGTTAGACGAGGAAGCACGCAGGGCACACGAATTCAGATTAGCTGAATTAGCAGCAAGTGTTAGGGCCCCCGATAACAACGACAACCCAAACTCCCCCTCATCATTTAGTTCAGCCACCCCCAACCATCCCCTCCCCAGACATGCTTCTCTATGGACCGACGTCCACGACCCCCGTTTAGAACAGTTTGACATCTACCTCCGACGGTTTAGCGACTGCATGGAGCTGAATGAGGTCCCCCCAGAATTGCATTGTAGGATCCTCGTCTCCACTCTGAGAGGAGAGGACTACGAGGCTTACTGTAAACTGGCCCCAGAAGACAGGGAGTCATGCGCTGCACTGAAGAACGCGCTCTTAAACCGGCACCAGTTACACTCATCCCACTACCAGAAGAAGTTTCGGTCGTCCACGCTACGACCGGGGGAAAACTATACACAATTCGCGGAGCGAATACAATCTTACCTACTCAAGTGGGTTGAGTTAGGCAATATTGAACAGTCATTCGACGGTATGGTCACCCTCGTAATGACTGAGCAAATAGAGTCACAGATGACACCTAAGCTAAGGGCCTTCCTTATTCAACAAGGAATCACCGGTTTAAACCCCTCCCTGCAGGGCGCAGATAGGTTTCTGCAATCAAACCTAATAGAGTCATCCCCCTCCTCCCGCCCGGGACACCCGCAGCCGCACCGACATTATGGGGACAACCACCGCGCCAACCCTCCCCCTAAATCAACCGCTCCCCAGCCGCACACGCCCCACCACGGGCGACCTCGTCCTCACAACGCACATAGAGACCACCGCCACACTAGACCCACCCCTCAGTTAGCTCACGACAGAAACAGACGCGACCCCACCCCCTATCTTGCCGCCGGTGCATTTTACACCACGACGGACCCCGTAGACCCAGCGCAAGATTCCACTAACGGACTTGCAACGCACGAGCTAGAAACGCCCAGCTACCCGAGCTACTTAGCTCCCGAACAGGAACCCGCCGATCAGGGGCGTGACCAGTACTCAAGCAGTGACTATGATCGAGTCCACCACGTGTTCTCTATTTCCTCGGCAGACAAACATAACCAATTCCCTCGCAGCTACGTCGACGAGATAGTCAGAATCAACGGCCGACTCGCCTCGTGCACGTATGATTCCGGTCTTAGCTTTGAGGCCCTAGTAACGCAATCAAAAATCGACCCCCGCGACTACACAGGACGCTATGTGCGACTCCAAGGTCCATCTCATAACTCTCCTATTCAGCAGCTACCGACCGCACTCGTAAACCTCAGCTCAGCACTTTTTACAGGCCCCATTGAGGCCGCCGTAATAGAAGGCCTACAAGTAGACATCCTACTCGGAAGACCGATTGTAGGTAAACAAACGCATTGCCTGCCTACACCCGCAACCTACGGATCGCCCCGCCCCACCCCCAACCAGACACCTCTCCCCCACCCCATGTCCATTAAAGATAAGCTCCGTCATGCAAGGCTGCCCACGACGAGGCTCGAACTAAGGCAAACACTGGGCGAATTTAGCAACTATCAGAATACCCTTATACCAAACTTCCGTAAAATTACCCGTCCGTTATTTAGATTGCTAAACGCACCCACATCGTTCCCATTATCTTGGGACAAACTCGCTACTGATGCTTTCGAGACATTGCAACAGTGCCTAGGCCAAAACCCCTTTCGACACACGCGGCATAGCGGACACTAACTAGTGCCCCTACACACTTCGTGGCCCAGCATACTCAGTAATACGGCCCCACGCGCGCACACTGTTAATGAGTGTGTAGTTACTCCCCTTTTCCCATGTCCCAGAGACAGTAACTTAGGTAGAAATCTTCTCTCCGAGTAGATTCCCAAATTGGCCCGGAGGGATGTCACAATTCTGGATTTAATAGTGACTATTAGCACTTAGATAGATAGCAGTGTATAACTAGAACCTTAGATTAGCTTAAGTTAGCTAGAATAGAGAGAAGGTTAGTCTGACGTCACTATCTCCTCCCTCCCTTACGCAATTACATCTCCCCATCACTCTTTCTCACCTGTTTCTCTACCCTTCACTATACTCTTGTACTACGCCCAAATTCAGAGTCTACTGACTAATACGATTCAACTTGGTACTACATCTTGGTTGAATGGGTACGAATGTGTTAGTTAGAATGCATATATATTTTATCCTATGCTATATTAATGTATTCATATCATGTCTTAATGTATTTATATCTTGTGCTATTTTAACGCATGTGAGCGAGTCATTATTCGATCCCTCATTCGCCCCCTCCTCTTCGCGTCCCCGCCACCCCCATCCCCTTTTATATCCCTTCAGCTTAGCGGCATGTTATGCAATTGCTTTGAGACGGTCGTGCCCTGAGCGTTGACCAAGAACCCAGTTCGCACACATATACTAATTCTCGTCCGAAACCCCCCCCCCCCCCAGCCACTTGAGTTAACTACTTAAAATTCTACCAAAGGAAGATAAAGTCCCCCACTCAGCATGACGTCTGTATAAATTGTCTTTCATCTAGACCTCTCTCCCCCCCCCTTTTCGCCCTCGCAACCCCGACCCCCAATCCATTTTGGCTCCAATAAGCTTTTCTTATGCAAATGTATATTCAATCTAGCCAATGAGAATAGGATGTAATTAAATGTAAGCCAACCAAATTAACCTTGGGTCAGGTGACTAGTGTCCACGAAAAGGCCCGCCCAACTAAACTAAAGGAGATCTCTCCCAGCTCCCGAGCTAGATACATCGTTTTGGTCTAGCTCCCAAATTGTTACTCGGACTTGCAGATACTTAGCCAGTAATCGTAATTCCCTCATTATAGTTACGTAGCCTAACCTTGGATTCCGTAACAACACAGTATATTGAGTGTTAGACGTTCCTGTGCATATATCTCAAGCATTGTATCTCCCCTGCATGTTAGTATGTGTATCTCATCATAGGATATTGAATTTGAATCATAAATAAACACCTGAAACGTAACCAGAGACTTGCTTGCCTAACTTAGAACTGTCTATCTGTGTGTGTTTAATAACATCTAAGCGAGCCAGTAGAGAACAAATAAATATTCCAGGTCAACTACAGCATCGGCACCTCGTACCTCTAAGACAACCAGCCATTATTACCCCCCTCTCAATTGCCACATCGTGACAATACGTATCCCGGTTTAAACAGAGTTGAAAGAAAGCATCATGTTTATGTAGATGAGCCATATTTCATCTAAAGGCTCCATTACAGTTTTCTATATTGGGGGAGAAGTTTAATTTAATTAATAATCGACTAACGAAGCTGCAAACGTGATATAGGCTACTTACTTAGATTTAGATATACTTAGGCGCATTGGGCAATGAAAGTTCTCCAGTGGGCTCTGTCCGTAACCGCTGCAGTAACGGCCTTGATGTCCTCTCAGTTAATGTCAACAGAGGCAAAGGTTATTGGTGATCGTTGTACGCCGTTTTGTTTTAGGTCGCCCCCTGTCCGCGTCGTCTATTGGGCGGGGGCGTCATCTTGTTGCTGTGTAGGGTAGCTGATGGTCAGGCTGGCGTATTATGTGGCCGGCAAATTTCAGGCGACGCTACGTGGCCGACGTCGATAGTGGGTGTGATATAAGGAAAACGAAATATTTCAGAGGCAGTTTCCAGATAAGGCTATTCAACTTTTGTTCTGTTCAGTCAACTCGCGTAGGAGTCTATATCGAACTAGTATCTAAACCAAATGAAACAAATTAGACATGTTGTAAAATCAAGTATCCCGTCGGACCAATCTGATCCATAGGACCGATGAAGCAGCGTTTACCAGTTGTTGTTTTTTGCCACGGCATACTAGGGGGATTTTGTGGCCGGCACAATCCCCAGCCGCCTTTATATCGGTAGAATCAGGGACACCCCCTCCAGACAAACCATGCCCTTCACCAGCCCTCCGATGATATGCTAAGTCCAAATCATTAAGTTCATCATTGACTGTTTTTCTTTTGCTCCTTTTGATCAAAACTGGTCCCAGTATGTAAACTGATAGGTAAATAATTTGCAAATGCCGACTTTAGCATATGTTTCACACTTAAGTAAGCAATTATGTCACTAGTGAAACCTGCTTAGTAGTGAAATCTTACTTTCTCTTATGATTGACAGATGTGTCTGCTAGATTTATTAAAAAAACAACAACTTTCTTATTTAATAAGTCTAGTTTCAGTCTAGTTTATAGGTGTTTTAAGTGATGTCAGGTTGTCACGGTGTTGTTGTTTTTGTTTGCTTTTAGACTAGGCCTACTGTTTCGAACCTTTTATAACCAACAACCTCTGTTTGAATATTTGCTTTTATTTTATCTCATATAGAGTCTATTACAGACGGTCCTTCTATAACGAAGATTATTGCGTCCCTCGCTCATCCGTGGTCCGGGTCTAAGTCTTACATTTTGATTGGTGTTTTAAAAATGATGTTATGTTACTGATTGTCCTGGTTTGTTTAAGTAACCCCTTTTAGCCCCACATGCCACTCGGGAAGAAAGAGTGCTTGTATGCATTTGTTCTCGCATATGGGATAAGGAAAGTGCTGATAAATATAATTATATTGGATTTATGATTCTTAAACTTCTCTCCCTTTTTTCAAAATGAAAGCATTTGTTTTAAATATTTTCATTACTTGGCATTTTTCTATTCTAAGCTGAATAAGCATTTTGCCAGTTAAGTTTTGGATAAAAATGCTGTTTTACAGCATTAGACTAAGTATAACTAAATGTACAATAAGATTTCTATTTAGCCTGGGTCAGTTAAAGTGTAAAGTAAATGTATCATGTTACCATGCACCCTGGATCCTGGTAGAAGGCAGTGTATGTGTGTGTGGTATATGTGCGTTTGCTGTGATGCGTGAATGGTCTGGAGCACTGATCTATAAAAAGAATGGATTAGGCACGGAAGTAACATTCTTGAAGCCAAACTAAATAGGCTTTCACGTGACTTTCACTAAAATTTTATGAAATTATATTTCATAAACACTGACCTGTAAATACATTTCAAGTGACTTAGACTTACTTTTTATCGTATGGATTTGTTCTAATCATAAGTGGTTTATTCCTGTAACTCGCTTATGTAGATAATTGAATAGTTGGAAAGGGGAATTCATTTTGGTTTCAATTTGCGCAAACACATTTAATATAGAGGCGCTATCCATTCTTTTAATAGATCAGTGGTCGAGAGAGAGAGAGAGGGGAGAGAGAGAGAGAGAGAGAGAGAGAGAGAGAGAGAGAGAGAGAGAAAGAGAAGACAGGGGGATGACAGGCGGAGTTTGGGCTTTGTAGAGTGTAGTTGAGTTTTATAGAGTTAGGGATTGAATAGAAATATCAAGAATAAATATATTATAGTTGCTGTTAATTGGTGTCTGTTATTTTGTGAGATTGGAGAATGTAAAGTTATTCATTCAAGAAAGGACTGGAGAGACTCCAGCATATAAGAGACACCTCAATAAATTAG